>OY723392.1:17710836-18135836 GCA_963210295.1 Ophion ellenae
GAATATTTAACGCACGTTGCTGATATAACCGCGTGTCGCGGTCGAGCAGTGCGTGCGTGGGTATATGCGAGTGTGTGTGTGTTTGTTTGTGTGTGTGTGTGTGTGTGTGTGTGTGTGTGTGTGTGTGTTTGTGTGTGTGTATGCGTGTGTGGGTGCGTGTAGGTATGTGTGTGTGGGTGGTGTGTACGGGTGGTGTGTACGGGTGTGTGTGAGGTTATTGTAGGCGTGTGTGTAGGTGTGCGTAGGGTTGTGTGTGCGTGTGGGCGTGGGTGTGTGTGAGGTGTGTGTGCCTGTGGGTGTGTGTGCCTGTGGGTGTGTGTAGGAGTGTGTGTGCGTATGGGTGTGGGTGTGTGTGTGGGCTTGTGTTGGGTTGTGTGCGTGTGTGTGAGTGGGCTTGTGTAGGGTTGTGTGCGTGTGTGTGAGTGGGCTTGTGTAGGGTTGTGTGCGTGTGTGTGTGTGTGTGGGCTTGTGTATAGAGTTATGTGTGCCTGTGGGTGTGGGTGTGTGTGAGTGGGCTTGTGTAGGGTTGTGTGCGTGTGTGTGTGTGTGTGGGCTTGTGTAGGGTTATGTGTGCGTGTGGGTGTGTGTGTGTGGGTGTGGGTATGTGTGTGTGTAGGTGTGTGTGTGTGTGATGCAGAAAAGTTTCGGGGCTGGATAGTCGGAGGATTTGGGATAGCCGCGAGGTCGTGGCCAGACGTCGATTCCACGCTCGGGGAGGTGTATGAATTTTTTAAACGAAAACCTCGACTGCTCACACTCGGTGGGGAACGAGTGCCGCATTTTTTGGCCTGTCTTTTCTTTTTTCTCCATAGCCGGACGATCGTATGAATTTTTCGGCGCTTTTTCCCCCCGTGCGGACACAAGGGGTTGATACGCCTAAATTATTCACGTATCTACATGGATATTTTGATGAGAGATATAAATAATCGGACGCTATGCTTGTAAACGTCTCAATTGGTGCGTACGACAGTCGTTTGTACCCCGTGCCGCGATATACTGATAAATGAATAATTCATGTGGGCGTATAGTTGGTAGCTTCTGAACGAACCGGCTCACGGACTTGAAAATCTATCGGAAATGATGTAATTAACGCTGGATATTTTCTGCCTCGACCGTTTCATTCAAATTTATACAGTAATCTCTTTGTCATATACTGAATGCACCCTCGAGATTGCACATCGATCGTCTACACCATTTCTATAAAATTTACAGTTGAAGAAACACTTTTTATGGGGGGGTGGTACCTTTAGGCGAGAAAAAAATTTGCTGATTTTGATGATTTTTTTTAAAAGGAAGATTTCTTCACTATTTCTCAAACTTAGGGTATGTTTTATTACTACTTTTGGCTGTTACATGGTATTTTTTTATTCGTTAATCTTTTAAATTGACGGAGGCACGGTCTTCTAAACTGCATCTTCAAATCTAGCGCGACGTATAGCTAAAAAACTAATCGACCGATTACGATAAAATTTGATGTAAATCTTTTTAACTATATTGTTTAAAATATGAACCTAAATGTATTTGAAAATTGAAAGAAAACAAATGTATCGCTGGATGTAGACATTTTTTCGGAAAGTTTAATCCATTTGTTTGAAAGCGTACCATTTCATCGATTTTCAACATTTCTCACTTTTTCTTGGTTCATATTCTGCGCATGAGAGTTGATAAAAGAAAAATCTTCATTTGTTTTTTTTTCAGATTAATCCTACCGACGCTACGTGTCACGCCGTCTGACAACATCCGCCGCAACCCGTTTAGAAGACCTTGCCATCCCTCGACCATTTTTCAAGATAAATAAAATAAAAAAAATACAATATAACAGCCCAAAAGTAGTAATAAAAAACCTCAAGTCTCAAACGTGGCGAAGAATGCTTTCCAAAAAAAAAATCATGAAAATCAGCAGTATCTTTAAAATTAAAATTTTTAAGATTTTAAATTACGATGGTGCAGTCAATTATCCCAAAACTCTTATCCCTTCGTCTGCACACTTCCGCCACGAACTTCTGACTGCATGTGGGGTCGAGCGGACCCCAGACGTTTTTCAGATCGTCGTATTTCGATAAATATGAATTATTTTCTTTTCTAGTCGAAACATTTTTTTAGTCAATGATCCTTATTTTTGGCCAAAAAATTATTTTCTTAAGAAAAACAAGACTCAAGTGCCCGAACATTTGTTCAATGTGACAGATGCGTTGAAAAAAACGTATTTGCACGAAAACGAATTGGGGTCAAAACGACCCCCGTGCAGTCGAAGGGTTGAAATAGCGGGTAGAAAATTTCGCACCTACAATTTTCCATCTGTGTACTTCGAATGATCTAATTACGATAACTTCACTGATAAACCTTCGAGATTTTCGAATCGAGTCAAAAAGCACGCTGGAGAAGCTGAATGCTTCGAAAGTGCGATATAAAATGAAGCGTTGGAACACTGCGTCAGTGCCCTTATAGACGAGGTCCGATGATTCTGGTGAGGCTGCGATTATATTTTAGGCAATTTCCGGATATACCTCTCGCATAAGCATTAAGGGGAAAATTAAAGAAATACATCTCACGATTTCTTACAAGCACGTCGATTTATATAAAGAGCTCCAAAGCACGCATTTTATGATACAGAACGGTTTTGTTGTTTGGTTTTCCGCCTTTTTCACTCGGCTGTATGGTGTTTTCAATTAACGAGTAGTCTCAATAACACGAGAAATTCCAGAATTAAATGGCGCGAGGCTTGCAGTCCATACGCGGAGGATTCAATATCTGGAACAGCAAACAATACATTTGTTAAGGGGTTACGTGGGTTAGAAAAAAATTTCAAATCCTTTTTTTTAAATTTTATTATCGAATAGTACAATATGTCTAGAAAATTCTCCCAAAGTTTTAAGTCAATCGGAGTAAAAGTCTAGGAAAGAGAGCCTTTGGGAATTCCCCCCGTTGGGAAAGACCGGCCGCGAGCGACGCAGGTACATCGCATTTTTCTCAAAACACTATTTTCGAAGTCGGTGGACACGATTTCTCAAAAACTAATGCACCGATTTTATTAAAATATTGCACGCTTTTTCAAAATAGCGTTGACTAGTGATTGAACGAAGGTTTTTTTTTCGATTACAAATAATTTTACAAGGCAATACGTAGTGTAAATTGTACCAAAAATTGAACTATTGTGCATAAAGCTCCGCCAAAAATTCGAATTTCAATTTTTTTTTAAATCCTTCGATCAATCACGAGCTATACTTATCTACTAACAGAAAAACATTGGTTTTTTAATTTCAGATAAACCTATCATGAGTTATCCTGACCACCACGAGGACACTTTTTTTAGGGGTCTCCGGAAATCAAGTCCCACCGGCTGAACCTCCCAAATTTTTGGATGATATTTTTTTGAATATTGTTGAAATGTTGCTCTTTTGTGTGCTTACCATTTTGAATAAAATAATGTATGTAGTATATATTTTTTAAATAGAGAAAATATGCTTTTTTCTGGCTTCGAAACCAACGTAACCCCTTAATTATTTCGAAAAGTTAAGCAGATATGTATTTCATGTTAATTATGCATCGATAAGGAGCGTTTGCAAATTACAGAGCCTTACGGAGCTTCGAGAGCTACGTAAATTCACACCCACGCGTACATGAGTGTAGGTATCAGTATGTGCACACGTGTTTATTATTATCTTCAATGTTCGTATTCCCTTTGTAGCTTTTATAATCCCTTTATGTTTGCTATCCGTTCCAGTTCCAGCCCACACTTGCCATTTCCAGTTCCCAAGAGAAATCCTGCAGTCTTGCCCACAGTCAGTCTTACCTAATGCATTAACGGGGAGATACCTTTGGGCGAGGAAAAAATTAGCTTAGTTTCATGATTTTTTTAAAGTGGTTACCCCCACTTGCGATTTTGAAAAAAAAACGATTTTTTTTATTGCATTTTTTTGAAGTATACGTATCTGAGAATATGTCCTGAAAGTGTCAAGTCGATCCGAACAAAATTGACTGAGATATGAGCGTTGGAAGAGAAGAATCCGCGTTGAAAGAGCGTTGAAAGAGAAACTTTAAACGCGTTTTTCTCAAAATGGCATTTCTGAAGTCGGTGACCAAGATTACTCGAACACTAATGAACCGATCTTCTTGAAATTTTGCAGGCTTATTTAATACATAAAAATGTAGTCCTTAATCGTTCGATTTTTTTTTCGAAAAAAAAATGGCCGTTTTATAGCCAAAAAACGGCCGTTTTTTTTTCGTTAAAATCGAACCATTAACTTTGACTGTCCGCCATTTTGTGAAAAATGAATATTTTTTAAAATCCTTCGATTAAAGACTAGTTTATACTTATATTTGACTAAATCCATCCGCATTTTTTTTTTTCAGATGATCCACTTCGCCGCAATGTTGGTCACCGCAAACCGTGTATATAAAAACATTATTTCATTGACGGCCATTTGCCACTAAACAATGTAATATTTTTCAATAAAAAAATTACTGAAAGTTCTTCAAGATGTGTTCTTTAAGTTGGTATATTGATCGATTAACAAAGTTTTGTACTTTTCTTTAAAAAAATGGACGAAAAGGGCCTTTTTTGCGCTACAAGTGAGGGTAACGCTTTAAGAAAAATGTCTTCACCAGTTTTTAGATTTAGGGTATTTTTAATTAATACTTTTGGCTGTTACGTGGTATTCTTTTTGTTTCTATTAATCTTTAGAAATGGCGGATGTATGGCACGGTCTTCAAAATTGACGTGACGTATGGCTAAAAAATTAATCGACCGATACAGATGAAATTTGGTATCAATCTTCCTAACCCTATTGTCTGAAACATGATCCTCATTGTTTTTGAAAATAAAGGAAAAGTATTTTTCTATTGCAAAATGTAGCCAGTTTTTCGGAAAATTCAATCTTTTTGTTTCGACGCGTAACATTTAATCGATTTTCAACATTTTTCACTATTTTTCTCATATGTGCGGAACTCGATTTTCAAGGGGCGAAACGCACCCTCGAAAATAGGGGTGTTTTTCGTTTTTCGCCGATATCGTTTTAACAGTACGAGACATGAAAAAAATTCAAATTGCAACAATGTTTATTTTTTCGTGTAATATACATTGGAATTGAGAACGATAACGTTATCGACGAAAAGAGAAAAACACCCCCATTTTCGAGGGTGCCTTTCACCCCTTAAGAATTGGATTGAGCAGATATAAAAAAATACGAGTCGCCTATTTTTACCCATTCTACAAGCATGCCAAATTTCGTCGATATCGGAGAGTTCGATTTCGCGACCTTTCCTTGTGAGAGAAATGATTTGGTAAGAAATATAATCACCTTTCACGTCCAGATGTCCATCGGGCTTCCGTTGACCCGTCTGTAAGTTTGGCGGTGGTTGCGGATAGTTCATGCCTACGATAGTCGCTGCCGGTTCTAATTGAATGACCCTAGGTCGGTCCTCCTCGGCGCTTACCTCCGTGCTTTGCCAATATATGTTGTATATAGACGCGCTGCAGCGTATTTTGAGCTTACCCGACGTAAAGTGCTCGCTGGTCACGAGAAATTGTAAACTTATGTGAGATATCTGCCATTCCGATTCATTGGTGTCCAGTGGGCCGTACGCCCGCACGTAAGACTGTGTCGGCTGAAAAATTCCACCAGTCCACACAGAGGAAAACTTCCGTAAGTACATTCTTTTTCTCCAGTCAACGAAGAAAATAAGTATTCAAGGGGAGAGATACCTTTAGGCGGGAAAAACATTTGCTGATTTTCATGATTTTTTTAAATGGGAATATCTCTTTACCATTTTGGAGACTGAACTATATTTTCAAAACTGGCGTGACGAATAGCTACAAAACTAATCAACCAATCCTGATGAAATTTGGTATCAATTTTGCTAACCTTATTGTCTTAAACATGAGTCTAAATATTTTTTAAAATAAAAAAAAAGTATTTTTTATTGCACGATGTAGTCATGTTTTTTTCCGAAAAATTCAATATTTTTGTTTCAAAGCGTGCCATTTAATCGATTTTCAACATTTCTCATTTTTTCTTGGTTCATATTCTGCGTATGAGTGTTAATGAAAGAAAAATCTTCGCTGGTTTTTTTTCAGATTAATCCCGCCGACGCTACGTGTCACGCCGTTTGACAACATCCGCCGCAACCCGTTTACTTTGCTTTATTATGCGGGTATGACCGTGCCATACTCGCGCCATTTTTAAAGAATAATAAAAAACAAGTGCGAGTCGGGCCTCGCTCGATTAAGGCTCCGTACAAATAACGAATTAACTTTTTTTTAAAACTATATATTGAATTGGGTAATGTTTTTTTCTGTCGTAGCACTTAGGTAGGACGAAACTGAAATCATATGGGGTGATGATAACTAAAGAAAGCATTGTATACTCCTGCTGTAAGCTATTAATGAAAATATATAAAATTATTGTTATTCAAATATTTACAATGCCAAATGACTTATTTTCGGAGTCGGTACTAGCCAGTTGCCAATATTGTCACATTTTTCGCAGAAAAAGAGAAGGCGAAGAAAAATTAATGAAATATGCGATCTGCAGACTTTTTTAAATTCGCAATCTCATTTCTTCCGTGACGTCAATCTCTCGTTCTTGGCTGGCACCGACTCCAAAAATAAGTCATTTGGTATTGTAAATATTTTAACAACAATAATCATGTATTTAAATGATGTATAATAAATATTCAAATAACAATAATGTATACAATAAATAATTATGTATAGTATAGTATGAATCAGCGTTTTCAGTATTTGTTGTTTAAATAAAGTATATGATACATAATATACAGGAATTCCAAATTCGTAGCTAGTTGAGTTTTTGAGACAGATCCCGCAACAAAAATGGTCTAAAACTGACAACTTTGACGGCCCCCATCTTTATTTTTGAAGATCAAAAAGAAAAAAAAAATTTGTACTCTGCTCAATGAGCTTTAAACAATGAAACCCCACATGCCAGGGTAAGAAATTTTTTTCTGATACTTTTTCATGTATGGGACCCCCATGAAAAATAATTTGACTGAATTTATACGAGCTTTTACAATTACAAGCTTGTATTTATAGTTACATATAGGTGACTTGGTAAAAAAATATTTTCTACTTTTTAGTACATAAATAAAAGCTGGTTAAAAAAAAATTTTTAGATGGTTTTTTTTTGCTGGTTAAAAAATTGTTTGCAAAATTTCAGAGCTTTAAGTAGTCGGGAAGTGGGTGAAATATCGATTTGCTGTATCGCATCGCACAGAAAGTCAAGTTAAATAAAAGCTTGTAATAAAACACCCTAAGTCCCAAAAATCGTGAAGAAATGTTACCTTTGAAAAAAAATCACGAAAATCAGCAATTTTTTCCTCGCTTAAAGGTATCGTCCCCCTTAAAGACTGAAAATTTGTGAAATATTTTTGAAATCGCATTATCTTTTTCGGAGTATGCCTTTATATGCGAGTTCAAAACGTGTCGTTCGCAGCAAGCTCGTATTTTGAGCAATATTGAATTATTGATATTATATGGAGTCGATTATTCATAGGCGTTCAGGTGGATGTGCGAATATAAATATACTGGCCCACTTCTGTCGAATGTATTCATCCAGAAGTCTTCACCATCTACTCTAATAATTGGAGGAGATTTATTGAAATTTTATTATATTGAATCGTTGTAATCGATCGTGCATATTTTAGATTACGTTATATCTGATTGTGATGGTTGATACTATGGAAAATGGGGGCTTTTAGCATGCATTTCAATCGACATAATCGAGTTTCTCGTTTATGATTTATTCTCGTCGAAGCGATTTTGTCATTTATACGTGTAAGTGACTATAAAACATTTCTGTAGTATCAGATTTAAAGGAATAAAATTGATTATTTTTCAGAATACAAGTATGCTGATTTGCTGCTTATTTTTTTCCAAATTTCATTTAAACATTTTTTATCCCACTTATTTCTTCCAAAATTTCATATTTAAATTTTTTACCTGACTACTTCTCTTTCAATTTCACATGAACATTTTTTGAGCAACATTATTTCTTCGCAAATTTCATATGCATTTCATATGTGATGAATCAGCATAATCGATTTTTTCTTTTACGATTTCTTCTCGTCGAAGCGATTTTTTCATTTATATGTTTAACTGACTATAACCTATTTCGGTAGTATCAGATTTAAACGAATAAATTCGATTATGTTTCGGAATACAACTACGCTGATGTCCTGATTTTTTTCCAAATTTCATTTAAATATCTTTTTACCTCCTTATTTCTTTCCAAATTTCATATTTGAATTTTTTGACCCGATTATTTATTTGCAAATATCATATTAAAATTTTTGAACTGTTTATTTCTTGATAAATTTAATACATTTTTTGACCTGCATATTTCTTCCCAAATTTGACATGAGAATTTGTTGACCAACTTATTTATTTCCAAATTTCATATTTAATAAAACAGCGGAATCAAATGTGAGCTCACCAGGCGATCGTTGACGAACCAAGTGAGGTTCGCCGCTGGTCTGCTTCTGCCCGAGGTGCAGTTGAGCCTCAGACTGTCGCCGATGGCATATTTTCTTTGCAATCCGTGTATAGTTGGCCTCTGTGCTGGTAATTCTGACGGAATGAAGAAGAAGGAAATAAAAACGTTACCGAAACTTGATGTGGTATTGACATTCGAATAGGATCAATCTTCAAGAGGTGAACATTGGAGAACAAGCACCGAGGGTTGAATCGATGTTACTTTTTTTATGAGTCGAATTTGAATCATTCAATCTTTCAAGGAGGGAGATATATTCAGACGACGCACAAATTTGCTGATTTTCATTATTTTTTTTTACAGAAATATTTGTTGACCTTTTTTTAGACTTCGGGTATGTTTTATTACTACTTTTGGCTGTTACGTGGTATTTTTTCAAAATTAATCTTCAAAAGTGGTGGAGGTATGGCACGGTCTTCTAAACGGCACTTTTAAAACTGGCGTGACGTATAGCTGAAAAACTAATCGACCAAGTCTAATGAATTTTGGTATAAATCTTTCTAACCTCGTTGTCTAAAACATGAACCTAAATGTTTTTGAAAATTAAGAAAAAAAACCTATTTTTTAATTGCAAAATGGAGCCATTTTTTCGGAAAATTCAATCTTTTTGTTTCAAAGCGTACCATTTAATCGATTTTCTAAATTTCTCACTTTTTCTTGGTTCATATTCTGCGTATAAGTGTTAATGAAAGAAACATCTTCGTTGGTTTTTTTTCAGATTAGTCCCGCCGACGCTACGTGTCACGCCGTTTACAACATCCGCCGTTTTTGACGATTAATTAAAAAATACCACGTAACAGCTGAAACTTGAATCCACAACTTAAATCAGAAAAAAAGAATTTAGATGGTAAAAAAATGACGAAATAAAAAAATGTAGAGGAATTTTAGATGCATTCCAACGTTGAAGGGCTCAGCACCATTGAAAGATTTCTTCACCACTTTTGAGATTCAGGGTATGTTTTATTTCTACTTTGAGCTATTACATGGTATTTTTGAAAATTATTCATCTTTAAAATGGCGGTGCACAGTGGTTCCAAACGCCGAAAAGCTGGCAAAAAATAGGGAAAATCGCGTTACTAAATATAGGACTTTTTTGTGTGCCATATGTTAAGTTGGTACCTGTACTTTAAGAACGCAGCATTACCAATGCCAATAATACACACTTGTTGGCAGCGTGGCGTCGTGAAGTTAAGGTTAAATTTCGTGAATGTCACGTGTTTTCTGACTTAAACATTTAATTTAGACAAGTTAGTGTTAATTATTCATGGTGAAGTGAATTGTTTCGAAGAGAGGGATATCTGAGGTTAGTAAAATACGTTTTGTTTGAAATTTTAAGTGCTTGTACATTGTTTATATATTATTGTTTGTAAATCACAAAATTTCGTCATTTTTATGCCACTTTTACTTTCTCATTTTCTCGAAAGTCCCGCTAGATCCCGGGCTGAAATTAATTGCATATGGTAAGGGCATCATAGCACTAAATTATGACGCCAATAACTTCTGCCCGAATTCGCCCGAAATTGAGAAAATGCAATTTGAAAATTTACTTAAAAAAATGGCTAAAAATATGATTTTTACGTTATATGAAGCCCAATATCGTCAAAAAAAATTTGTTTAAGTCATTTAATGTTGAGTATACATACTACCAATGATTTTGACATTATGAACAATGAATTTGTTATAAACAATAAATTATTTTTTTCAAAAAACTTAATTAAATTTTTTTCCAAGTTGATTAAATGTCAAATTCTGATTCAGCGACGTCGAAAACCCCTTAATCAACAGGTTTTATCATTTACAATTATAATCATTTTTTTTGGTCCGCCATCTTGTTTTTGACTTTGTTTTGCATTTTGTTATGAAACTGATGTCAAATTTAGATTTAGCGACCTCAAAAATTCCTTATAACATCATTTTTTATTGTTTAAAGTTGATATAAAATTTTTTTTGGTCCGCCATCTTGTTTTTGACTTTTAGACTCATTTTTTTTTCGAAAAACTAACATCAGATTCGGATTCAGCGACCCCCAAAACCTATGTATACCCACCACCATCCGTTTTTTCGATGATTTCGGTTTTCGCCAGCTTTTCGGCGTTTGGAACCACTGTGCGGTGGTGTGGCACGGTCTTCAAACTGCATTTTCAAAACTGGCGTGACATGTAGCTTAAAAACTAATCGACCCACTCAGGTGAAATTCGGTATAAATCTTCCAAATCTTATTGTCTAAAACATGCTTCTAAAATTTTCTAGAAATTAAAAAGAATGTATTTTTTATTGCAAAATGTAGCCATTTTTTGGGAAAATTCAATCTTTTCGTTGCAAAGCGTATTGTTTCATCGATGTTCGATATTTGACACTTTTTCATGGTTCATATTCTGCCTATGAGTGTTAAGGCCTTCATCGTAGGTGACAGGTCCAAAAAATCGAAAAAAAATGTTTGCACTAATTGCAAAAAATCTCTGCGTGTTATATGGACCCGGCATAGCGGACTAATGGCAAGTCAACATTTTCTTTGTGTAAATCGTACTTGAACTTTTAAACGTCTTTTTCTCAAAACGGTTTATTTCAAATTGGCTTCCATGATATCTCAAAAACTATGGAACGGATTTCGCTCAAATTTTCATAGTATAATTAGCACATATTAAAAATAAAAATTATGGAACTTGGAGTTTAACTTTTAAAACCGTGCCAAAAATTCAATTTTCGATATTTTTACTTTACTTCAATTCCGACGATAGCCTCAGGTCTACAAATTGAAATGCCGTTTGATTTTTTTTTAATTCCAAATGAGCAAAACCTCCGGAATCATGGCAGCCGTCGACCAACTTTTTTTTTACACATGAGTGTCTTCCGACCGGTGTAAAGTCGATTGAACTCGTTATTTATGTTTGATAAAATTCTTAGGAACTGTCAAAATGTCAATAAACGTGTGGTGAAAATTCAAAGATCGTGTGTTTTAATAGTTCATTTTAAAAAATTCCCCAAAAAGCGAAAAAATAGCTGTCACATGGGATGACCCCCTTAATGAAAGAAAAATCTTCGTTGGTTTTTCTCAGATTAATCATTTAGAAGACCGTACTCATTTATAAGACCGTGCCATACCTCCAGGGTTTCAAAGGTGAATAAAAAAAAAAATACCAAATAACAGCCAAAGGTGCTAATAAAACATACCCTAAATGAAAAATGGCAAAGAAATCTTTCTTTAAAAAAAAATCATGAAAATAAGCATTTTTTCTCGCCTAAAGGTATCTCCCCTCTTAATCGACTTTCGACAAAACAGCTGGAGAGACATGATGAACGGTACCGAGGGGAGGTGAAAGATTGTCAGTAGGCACATTTGGCCATTACACTTGAATTTGAGAAGCTTGAGAGATCGGAATTTAACAGCTGTTCCAAATTGGCACCGAATCTTCCAACATGTATAGGCATACGGCACCGTTGGCACAAAGGAGCGAGAAAGAGAGACACCGCGAAAGAACAAAAGTGAACCCGAAGGTAAACCATTTATGGATCAATTAGCGAAGCCGTGGCACGTGCCTCGAAATTCACCGTTGCCAAGACCGAACGTTTTAATCTTTTTCAACCCTCTCTCGTGGGACTCTTTCCTCAGTCGGATATTCCCCCCGCCCTAGCGGTGGGAAAACTTTCACGGGCGATACGACTTCGAACCCTCGTTTCTCAAAATTCACGGCTATCTCGGCGAGCTAATCCGAGGACCGTGATATTTAACAAGGGTTGCCTGCCTCCACCCACACGAACAACTGGTGAAATAACGCGCGTGTTAAATAAAAAATTCATATCCCATAATAAACGAGGCTTTTTGTTTTTCAAATTCAATAGGGTATTTTACTTTGTGTAAGAAAAATACTAAGAAAGTATAAATAAGGTAATTTTCGCAATAAGCAATCGAATAATGTTGGTTTTAATTTATAAAAACACAAAATTAGTACTATAATTCATTTTGTAAAAAAAAAATACTTTTTCTATCTGTTCAACGAACATGCGAAACGGTAGCCGCATGGATTCCGACGTGACGTCATTGGCATAGTAAACAAAGAAAGCGGTAGACGTATTACTCTCAAACCTGTGAAAGAAAGCGTCAACAACTATATATTCTCGTTTGTCATAGTTAATTGCAAATTTCCAAATAGTTATCTGTACTTCAAAAAAGAACAAATGAGCTTTTTTTCGTACTATGACTTTGGATCTCTTCTCGCAAGTTTTAACCAAGTCTTCCTCATATTTAATAGGTGCGCAACTAAGTTCCCGGGTTTCACACATGGATGGCGCTAGCGACACATGTAGTCGGCAATACAGGTCTGAGATTGGGTGTCTTTATAGCTTGGACATCTGTTAAGAATACCCAGTCGTAACATAAACAAATATCGCAACACGACCTTTTTTCTAACCTCGAAAATGTCAAAGTTTGCGCCAAATAAACAGCATTTGCGGGAAGCATTGCTTTTCTGCTTCAATCTAAAAAAAACAGCAGCTGAAGCACGTTGGTTACTTGAGAAGGCCTACGGCGAACATATACCATCAAAAGCAACGTGTGAAGATTGGTTCAAGCGGTTCAGAAGTGGCGATTTTGAGACTGGGGACAAGGAGCGCTCGGGAAGACCGCAAACATTTGCGGACGCCGATCTGCAAGCGTTATTGGATGAAGATGACACCCAAAAAGAAGATCAACTTGCCGAGGCATTAAGGGGTTACCCCCACTTGCAATTTTGAAAAAATCGATTTTTTTTATTGCATTTTTTTGAAGTATAAGTATCTGAGAATATGTCCTGAAAATTTCAAGTCAATCCGAACAAAATTGACTGAGATATGAGCGTTGAAAGAGAAGAATCCGCGTTGAAAGAGCGTTGAAAGAGAAACTTTAAACGCGTTTTTCTCAAAATGGCATTTCTGAAGTCGGTGACCAAGATTACTCGAACACTAATGAACCGATCTTCTTGAAATTTTGCAGGCTTATTTAATACATAAAAATGTAGTCTTTAATCGTTCGATTTTTTTTCGAAAAAATGGCCGTTTTGTAGCCAAAAAACGGCCGTTTTTTTTCGTTAAAATCGAACCATCAACTTTGACTGTCCGCCATTTCGTGAAAAATGAATATTTTTTAAAATCCTTCGATTAAAGACTAGTTTATACTTATATTTGACTAAATCCATCCGCATTTTTTTCTTCAGATGATCCACTACGCCGCAATGTTGGTCACCGCAAACCGTGTATATAAAAACATTATTTCATTGACGGCCATTTGCCACTAAACAATGTAATATTTTTCAATAAAAAAATTATCGAAAGTTCTTCAAGATGTGTTCTTTAAGATGGTATATTGATCGATTAAAAAAGTTTTGTAGTTTTCTTTAAAAAAATTCATGAAAGAGGCCTTTTTTTGCGCTACAAGTGGGGGTAACGCCTTAAATGTCACTCGGCAATGTATTTCGAAACGTTTGCACGCCATGGGAAAAATTCATGAGGAAGGGAAGTGGGTGCCGCATGAGTTGACTGAGAAACAAATGGAAAATCGAAGAGCCACTTCCGAAATTTTGCTTTTGCGGCAGAACAGAAAGAGTTTCCTGCATCGAATTGTTACTGGTGATGAAAAATGGATATATTTCGAGAATCCCAAACGCAGAAAATCGTGGCTTTCACTTGGCGAAGCGTCAACATCAACGGCACGGCCAAATCCTTTTGGAAAAAAGACAATGCTCTGCGTTTGGTGGGACCAGAAAGGAATCGTGTACTATGAGCTGCTGAAACCGGGCGAAACTGTCAATGGGCATCGCTACCGACAATAACTAATCAATTTAAACCACGCATTGCTCGGAAAACAGCGAGAATGGGCCACGAGACACGAACGTGTGATATTGCAGCACAACAACGCTCCGTGCAATCGCAGTTCCATCGTCCAGGACACCATAAAAACACTGAAATGGGATCTGCTACCGCACCCGCCGTATTCGCCAGACCTGGCCCCTTCAGACTATCACTTGACCCGGTCGATGGCGCATGGCTTGGGTGGGCTACACTTGGCCAATTACGATGCAGTACAAAATTGGTTGGACGAATGGTTTCAGTCCAAATACGCGTCTTTTTATCGTCGCCGTGTTTATGTGTTGTCAGAGAGATGGCAAAAATGTGTAAATAGCGAGGGACAATACTTCGAATGAACCATTTTTTGTATTTGTCTTGAAATTTTCGATTTTTTATTGGTAAAAAAACCCGGAAACTTAGTTGCGCACCTAGTATATCAATTGGCATTTTAATCCACAACTTCCCCGGTGTTTTGACACTAGTATTCTTACATTTGGGAACAACACACCAACGATAGGGATCGTAACTCACTTTTAACCTAAAAAATGTACGTATTCTCAGTTGGCGCAGCGTCGATGTTTACTATGCAAGTGACGTCACGAACCGAAGTAACATGGCGGCCAGCGTTTTCGCGCGGGAATTTGAAATGTAAAATTCAAATGGATTTTTATGGCACTTATCGATTCCATAAAATAGAAATAAAAATTCTAGTAGTTTATTACCACCGAAAGATCAAATTGACACACCTTTAAAAAAATACCCAATTGTGTTTGTTTTCTACGCATTGAAAATATTCGGAATAAAAGATGGAAATATTGATACACTGTCGCAAACAAATTTGCAGGAATTTGTCTGTTTGTTCGGTTTATCTTCTTTTGACGATGAAGAAGGTCGAATTAATTGTGTGACGACAAGCGATTTGGAGTTTGGCGCATATTTATTTTGATAAAAAATGAAACTTTTTCAGTTGGCTCTTTCGCAAAGGTAATTTATGAATTCTGTAAAATTTCAGAAACAACATCCTTGTGTGAAGTGGCGTCTTTTTAGTTTTTTTTTATATCCTTTACGCTTACTAGGTAGGATGTTCGGATAGCACCAAAGTATCGCTAGTTTTGTTCATTATTCACGTCGAAATAAAGTATCGATACGCAATTTGCATCGAATTCGGAGTATTGCTACCTAGCCCTTTTAAAACGGATTTTTAAAATCTGCTTTTTGTTTTATATTCGATCAATATAAATCATTTATTTGTATATTTAGATAAAATAGTAAATTTATTCACATATTATTTTGGGCTACTTTTATTATATAAAAGGAGGAGATACCTTTAGGCGAGGAAAAAATTTGCTAAATTTGCTTCGTCACCATTTTTGAGACTTAGGACATGTTTAAACATTTATTTATTTTTTTACTAATTTCGGCTGTTACGTGGTTCAAAACAAATGATTAATCTTTAAAAATGGCTGAGTTATTGCACGGTCTTCTAAGGGGTTACCCCCACTTGCGATTTTGAAAAAATCGATTTTTTTTATTGCATTTTTTTGAAGCATAAGTATCTGAGAATATGTCCTGAAAATTTCAAGTCGATCCGAACAAAATTGACTGAGATATGGGCGTTGAAAGAGAAGAATCCGCGTTGAAAGAGCGTTGAAAGAGAAACTTTAAACGCGTTTTTCTCAAAATGGCATTTCTGAAGTCGGTGACCAAGATTACTCGAACACTAATGAACCGATCCTCTTGAAATTTTGCAGGCTTATTTAATACATAAAAATGTAGTCTTTAATCGTTCGATTTTTTTTTTCGAAAAAAATGGCCGTTTTATAGCCAAAAAACGGCCGTTTTTTTTCGTTGAAATCGAACCATTAACTTTGACCGTCCGCCATTTTGTGAAAAATGAATATTTTTGAAAAACCTTCGATTAAAGACTCGTTTATACTTATATTTGACTAAATCCATCCGCATTTTTGTTTTCAGATGATCCACTTCGCCGCAATGTTGGTCACCGCAAACCGTGTATGTAAAAACATTATTTCATTGACGGCCATTTGCCACTAAACAATGTAATATTTTTCAATAAAAAAAATTACTGAAAGTTCTTCAAGATGTGTTCTTTAAGATGGTATATTGATCGATTATAAAAGTTTTGTAGTTTTCTTAAAAAAAAATTCATGAAAAAGGCCTTTTCCTTGCGCTACAAGTGGGGGTAACGCCCTAAACTACATTTTCAAAACTAGCGTAACCTATAGCTGAAAAACTTATAGATTCTCACGATATTTGGTATCAATATTTTTAACCTTATAGTTTAAAACAAGACCCTAAATGTTTTTGAAAATAAAGAAAAAATTATCAATTTTTTAATTGCAAATGTAGCCTATTTCTTTGGGAAAATTCAATCTTTTTGTTTGAAAGCGTGTCATTCCATCGATTTTCAATATTTCTCACTTTTTCTTAGTTCATATTCTGCGTATGGGTGTTAATGATGGAAAAATTCTCGTTCGTTTTTACTCAGATTAATCCCGCCGACGCTGCGTGTCACGCCGTCTAAAAACATTCACCGCAACCCGCTTCAAAGACTGTGCCATACCTCCGCCATTTTTAAAGATTAATCATTTTTTAAATACCACGTGACAGCCAAACATAGTAACGAAACACACCCCAAGTCTCAAAAATGGTAAAGAAATCTTTTCTTAAAAAAAAACATGAAAATCAGTCATTTTCTTCCTCACCTAAAAGTATTTCCCCCTTTAAAATACGAAATGATCAACGTTAGAAGCGTGTATTGCAAGACGTACGAAGTGAACAAATAATCGACGAAGATCTCGCTATCTCGAAAGAATCAAAATTGTTCGAAATGTTAACCAGACAGACTTTTTCTTATTTTTATACACTCATCGTACTTAAACAATGATATTTATGGCTCAGTCATAATCAAATTTTGATTGAACAGCTTTCGATCAATCGCGTTACTTAATTATCCCAAATCGAGCATCGCAGTCGGTTTACATCTGGTACCCTCAAGCTCTTTCGATACTTTACTTGTGCTTCGAAAGTATAAGTACAAGTAAGTATTGAACCGAAGACTCGATACCAAAAGAATTTGGTATTGAAACAAATGCATTGAAAACTATTTTCTATACTTATTTATTTACTATTTTCTATTTACTTATTTATTTACTATTTTATGTTTATTCATTTACTTATATCGAAAAAACTTTACTTACCGGCCACGTTCATGGTGGCGCAAACGATGGCTGTGTGGAAGGAGGGCGCATCGGCCGATACCTCACAGCTGTACTCACCGGTGGCATTTAGGTCCAAATCCACGAGTGTTACCTGAGTCGCATTGCTCTGTTCTCTCTGTGACAATATAACGAGCCAATTATGTCATTATCGTGATAAAACTTGGAACTCGTGTGGTCGACACGCAATTTATTCATAAAATAAATAAATAATCATTGGGAACATAATACTAATGGATAATCATTTTGGTATCCTCCACATACGATAAAACTGTAGGGGCTGCTTTAACCACAATTTTGTTCATTTTGACACAATTTCTTTTTGGATGTTTTATAAATACTAAAGCACGGAAAAGAATCTTTTTTTTAACAAAAATATGTCTACAGGGTGTCCCAGGACTAAATGCGTTCCCCCTGGAATGGGAGGGTTGGGGGTTAAATTCTGAGTCGATTGATATAAGCATATGTGGGTCTCCGATCAACCCCTGAATTATTATTAATTTAGGCAAAGCATCGAAATAATTGCTCATTTTTTGTGCAGTAATTAGGCCCTTACTGGACGTTTTTAAGGGGGGACATACCTTTAGGCGAGGGAAAAATTCGCCGATTTTCATGATTCTTTGTTAAAGAAAAAATCATTCACCATTTTTGAGACTTAGGGTATGTTTTATAATTACTTTTAGCCGTTACATGATATTTTTGAAATTATTAATCTTTTAAAGTGGTGGTGGCATGGCACGGTCTTTTAAACTGCATTTTAAAAACTGGCGTGACGTATATCTAAAAAACTAATCGACTGATTCAGATGAAATTTGGTATAAACCTTTCTAACCTTATTGTCTAAAACATAAACCTGCATGTTTTCGAAAATTGAAAAAAAAAGATTTTTTTCAATTGCAAAATGTAGCCATTTTTTTCGGAAAATGCTATTTTTTTTGTTTCAAAGCGTATTATTTAATCGATTTTCAACGTTTCACACTGTGTAATCAGATTTTCGATTCGTCAACGCGTTTTCGCGTGGCGTTTATTCAAAGTTCAAAAGTGACAGATAAAATCGCATTTTAGTTAGTGTATAAAGAGTACGCGGTGTGTCCGTCAGTGGCGTAGAAATTAGTGGGCTAAACGTTTTTTTTAATGACTTGGTGTCAAGACGCTGCCGCGTCTTTTGATTACTACTTATGGCTGTTACATGGTATTTTTGAAAATTATTCATCTTTAAAAATAGCGGACGTATGGCACGGTCTTCTAAACTGCATTTCAAAAACTGGCGTGACGTATAGCTAAAAAACTAATCGACCAATTCTGATACAATTTGGTACAAATATTTCTAACCTTATTATCTAAAACATGGACCTAAATGTTTTCGAAAATAAAAAAAAACGTATTTTTTAATCGCAAAATGAGGCCATTTTTTTTCAGAAAATTCAATCTTCTTGTTTTAAAGCGTACCATTTCATCGATTTTCAACATTTGTCACTTTTTCTTGGTTCATATTCTGCGTATGGGATTCAATGAAAGAACAATTTCCGTTGGATTTTTTTTAGACTAATCGCGCCGACGCTACTTGTCACGCCGTCTGACAAAATCCGCTGCAGCCCGTTTAGAAGCGAAGAATAGTAGCCAAAAATAGTAGTGAAACATACCCTAAGTCTAAAAAGTGGTGAAATCTTTTCTAAATAATATATCATGAAATTCAGCGATTTTTTCCTCGCGCTTAGGCATCTCCTCCCTTCAATCTCTATTCGATGACAGGAAAAAAAACATTGAAAATGTAAAATATAATATAGAATTCGACCAATAGACAACGGGTCTCGCGGAGGAATGGCCACTCACGTTAACTTGAAGATTTCCAATGGAAAAAGTTTTAACTGGTGGATTTTCGTTAGGGGTGTAACGATAGAATTCTCTTCTCTCCTTGTACCATTTGACGGCGTAAAGAGCTGCTCCCTCCAAGTCGTACCAGCAATTTAATATCGCCGAGCCACCATTCTCGACGGCCGTAGGTACTTGCATGCGCACCTCGCGCAGCCCCGAGCAAATACCTTAAATCAAACAATCGTTAAATCGACGACAGCCTTGTTCGCGCATACATTGAACTTTGGGGAGAAAACGAACATAAAAAAATAATTGAACATAGAGCCAGGGTGGAGATTGATTTTGCGAGGGATTTGGAGGAGATCCGAGTTAAGTCACCGAGGGAGGCGACTTTTTTCGGCTTACTTTTGGAGAGCATATCTATGATGAGCCGGAAAGTATTGGGTCGTCTACATTCTGTTTTTGTCGTACGTGATTCGGGGATCGAAAAAAGGATCCTGAGCTCGTGTTAGCGATTCGTTTTACGAGCTTTGTAATCGATTTAGTTTACGATACTGGGGGATGCATTTTTTCTTCAATTTTTCAAGGCGATCTACCGTATAGCACATTCGATCAAACAGAAATTATGATGGACGTTCGCCGGATATTGGTAGAGCAGGTTGATTGGAAAACAAATTTCACTTTAAATTATCATGAGGGTACTTCCCATGAAATTATCATTTTGCATGTGACTCGTTGTCCGTAAACAAAATTATAATTTTGTTTACGGACTTTTTTTTTCTCTAAAGAAAATAATTGGATAGTGAGAAAAAGGAAAAAAAATGAGATCAAATTTGTGCCACCCTAGTGCATATGCATGAGGTTGCATAAAAATGATTCTCTTAGATTATTGCCATGCCGCGATCGAAAGAAAAAAGGCGCCGTAGAAGAAGAGAAGCTTAAGGTGGTCATCCCATGTGCCAGGTCCAAAATATCGAGAAATTTTTTTTGCAAAAATTGCTAAAAATGTGTGCGTGTTAGACGGACCCGGCATAGCAGACTAATGTGACTCGTGAGCTAACATTTTATTTATTTAAATCGTACTTGAACTTTTTCTCAATGCTGTATTTTTCAAATTGGCTTTCATGATATTTCAAAAACTATTGAACGAATTGTGCTCAAATTTGTATGGTATAGTTAGCACATTTATAGTTCTCACTCGAACTAGAATATTTCTGGTATCTGCTATAGTTTTTGTTTAAGCTGAAAAAGTCGAAAAAATGACGAAACTTGGATCTTAACTTTGAAAACCGTGCCAAAAATTCAATTTTCGATATTTTTACTTCACTCTAGTTCCAACAATAGCCTTAGGTCTACAAATTAAAATGCCATTTGATTTTTTTATTTCAGATAAGTAGAACCTCCGGAATCATGGTAGCCGTCAACCAATGTTTTTTTTTTCACATGAGTGTCTTTCGAACAGTGTAAAGTCGATTCAACTCGTCATTTTTGTTTGATAAATTTCTGAGGGACTGTAAAAATGTTAATAAATGTGTGGTAAAAATTCAAAGTTAGTGTGGTTGAATGGTTCGGAAACAAAAAAAAACCCAGAAAAGCGAAAAAAATAGCTGTCACTTGGGATGACCCTGTTAAATTGGATCCTGTAGAAACAGAGAAGTTGAAACGAGAAGAGCGAGATTAATATCCAAAAAAAAGAAGAAGTTATTAATAAACCAATAAAAACTTCATCCGAAAAGGTTTGCATCATTCCGCTGGCCCTACAATTTCTTTCGACCATGAAGAATCTCTCAAAACCGAAAAATCAGTATGAACCAAAAGAAATTCTATTATATCGATTATAACTCAATTGCAATTCATAATAAAAAAATGAAATATTTTCGTTCATAAATTTCGTTTCTCCGCAAAACGACAATTTCGAGACAATCACCCATGATTTTGATGGAATAAATCGATACTCCTCTCGCGTACATCGAAGTGAGAATTTCGATTAATAATGCCAAATTTATCCTGATAAATTCATTATCAATCAAATAATCCTACGGTTAATTAATAAAACTCTAAATACATGTATTCATTATGCCGCACAATTCCGTGATCCATGAATTATATATACCCCCAGTCCTGTGCTCCCGGAGCGTGTTTGTGAATGAGTGTGCAAAAACGTCCGGTTCGTGAGACCTTCCTTCGAATCGTTGAGCCCGTCGTGAGATATCGTGAGAGGTGAATTCGCGTGATAACCCCTTCGAGATAGCAAAGGCTTGGCTTTATCGTATTTTCGTTACATTGCGACCGGATACACGTATACACGTATACAAAAAAGTAGAGATATAAACATACACAGCTTTTTTCTTAAATAACTTCATACATCCATATCGGTACATTGCTGTAGACACCCCCACCCTTACACCCCCACCCTCACACACGCACACACACACACACACACACACACACACACACACACACACACACACACACACACACACACACACACACACACACACACACACACACACACACACACACACACACACACACACACACACACACACACACACACACACACACATACACACACACACGCGCGCGCGCGCGCGCGCACGCACACACGCACGCACGCACACACACATGTGGAAATGGATATTTCGAACCCGCTATATCCGTGTAATGTTATCTATGAGCATATCTGGTGATTTTGAGGACGGTTCTTAAGTTTTTTTCTAAAGGGATCGTGCATTTTCGGGTCGGAGTAGTCTTTGAAATAACCTTAATATAAATATCCTTACATTTATTTAAAGGTGAGTTTGAAAACATTGAGTTTTATGTAACGTTGAGTATGGGGACTAAGGGGGTGGTTCTTATAGACCACCCCTATTATATGATCCTTATATACATATATATATATATATTCGTGTGTATATCTTATCCTCCTTATTACTTTTTACGCGAGGCTCGAAGAATTCAGCATCTCTGCCTCGCCAGCTCTCTCTCTCTCTCTCTCTCTCTCTCTCTCTCTCTCTCTCTCTCTCTCTCTCTCTCTTTCTCTCTCAGTGTTTTTACTTTCGTTTTTTTTAACGTCGTCTCGCGCTTTTTATGAAAGCTCTCCCTCGATGGTATAGTGTTGGCATGGCTCTATCCGCGGATATACCAGTAGAATATGAGACGCATATATCACATACCTCTCACTGTACACATTATTCAGAGCTTTCTCGGTTTTCCCCTGTGAAGCCCATTTCTCCGTGGCTCTTTCTTCCCTCTTTCCCTCTTTCTCTCGTTTCTTTTCAATATTTCATATAATTATACGCTTCCGGAGGAGCTACGTACACACACGGACACACGAGGGCGCATGTGTGTGAGCGGAAAAAAAAACATTACCAAGTTTCCACTTTCCCGTTTCCTCAATCTCGCTCGCTGCTCTCGTGGATATGATTTAATTAGAGTGAATGTACCAGCCTACACGCAAATTCTACTCTTCCCGTGATATTTAATTTTTTCTCTTGAACTTTGAAAAAAAAGCCACATCACACATGGCAGTTCCGACCACGGTGCTACTCCCGATCAGCTGCGAGACACAGAGAGTAACGGGATACTAGATTTGCGAATAAAAACGACATTTTTTCGAGCCACCTTTGTGACGGTGTTTGCCTATTTTCTTCGCTTCGTACATTTTATCGTCGTTTTTGATGAAACTCGTGTACACACGGTTTTTTTTCACCAACTTTTCTCTTCCCGTTCGCAGTGCGACTGGATAATTGATAACATTTTTATTCAACTAGGAACCCGAGCCTCGCCGAGTTACTTTTATCGCACACGTCCGACGACTATGGGCGAATCTACCGACTGGATGACAAGGAGGAAAAAAAGCATCTGGGCTGAGGGCGAGAGGGAGTTTTTCGTTCGACCCTCGTTACTGAATAAAATCGAGCGGAATTAATATGGATGCATTTCTTCGCGGTATTCATGAATCGGCCGGGTGTGCATGCGTTCTCTCTGTGTGTGTGTATATGTGTGTGTGTGTGTGTAGTAGTAGTAGTAGTAGTAATAGAAGTTCAAAATACCCCAAATATATATATGGGATATATATAGTTTGAAATGTGGGTGTATGTGTGCGTAGGCGTCAAAATATCCTATATATATGGGATATTTTGAACTACTATACACACACACACCCCCATTTTAATCACACACACACCTACACACGAATATGCATGTGTAGTTTCCCATATAGTTTCGAAACGTTTGGAAGCATTAGGAATGATTTTAAAAAAAAATAAAGCATTCATTTTCACGAAAAAACAGCAAGAACTTATTCAACATCTTAATATATATATATATATATATATATATATATATATATATATATATATATATATATATATATATATATATAAATGGGTTAAAATGTGGGTGTGTGTATAGTAGCTCAAAATATCCCATATATATACAAAATATCGCATGTAAATCTCATATATATATATGGGATATTTTGAACTACTATACACACAACCACATTTTAACCACACATACATATTCGTGTGGTTATATATTCGTGTGGATATATTGGTGTGTAGGTGTATGTGATGTTAAAATGCAGGTGTGTGTGTACTGTGGGTGTATGTGTAGTTAAAATGCAGGTGCGTGTGTGTAGTGTGGGTGTATAGTTAAAATGCTCAAAATATCCCATGCATATACAAATATCGCATGTAATTCTCATATATATATATATATATATATGGGATATTTTGAACTACTATACACACACACCCACATTTTAACCACACATACATATTCGTGTGTGGGTATATGTGCGGTTATGTATTCGTGTGGATGTATATTGGTGTTTAGGTGTATGTGTGGTTAAAATGCAGGTGTGTGTGTAGTAGTTCAAAATATCCGATAAATATATGGAATATTTTGAACCACTAGACACACACCCACATATATATGGGAAACCATGTATACATAGGATATTTTTAACTACTACACACATACCTGCATTTTAACCACACATACACTCACACACGAATATACATATTCGCGTGTGGGTGTTCTTGCAGTTAAAATGCAGATTTGTGTGTGTAGGTGGGTGTATGTGTAGTTGAAATGCAGGTGTGTGTGTGGTGTAGGTGTATGTATAATTAGAGTGTTTTGTTCAGTACGTATGATTTTTTGTAAGTGAATTACTAGCAGTCAAAATATTATGCACGTGATTTAAATGTCCGATCCTACGTGACTGATTCGGCGTTGCAGTCTTTGTGTTGTTCATAATGGCAAAACCCTGAATGGCTCCTGTGTACGTATCACAAGTTGTCGCAAAAATAATCAAACATTATCGTCTTTTACATTCTCGAGGTCAAGATTAAACAATTCGAAACGTCAGTGATGTATATGCGATTCTCGAAATGAAAGTGGTTATGATTCATGATTATATGATATCTATTATTTGCATGATCCGCGGAGAATGAAAAATATTAATACTTTCGTTTTCGACGTTGATCGAGTTGGTGTTCGTGGACGGAACCTCTCACACGTTTAACATGCAATTTGTACAATCAGTGCATTATTCATTATTCAATAGTGGTAATTTCCACCCGGAACAACAATCATCAATGCCGTAAAATGCGTTTCATTTACCGAAGAAACTGGATATTCTATATATATATATATATATATATATATATATATATATATATATATATATATATATATATATATATATATATATATATATATATATATATTGGCTTCAAAAGCTCTCTACTATTTTTGTACCAAAAGTTTTATTTTTTATACAAAAAGTAAATTTTTTATTTGTCACTTCAATAATTTTAGTTGCAAGAACCACATTCACCAAGTAGTCATGCAGCAACGGCAGCACTTTGTTTGGATAATAATAACTTCATTGTTCACTAATATTTCTCAATAAAATAACTCAAATCTGGCAAGATTATGTATCAATTGTGTGTAAAATTTCGACCTTGTCTTCTTCGGCCCCGAGCTTATGTGAACCCATCGAGATTTATAGAAGATACACGAAATTAAGGGGGGATACCTTTAGGCAAGAATTTTTTTTGCTGATCTTCATGATTTTTTTTAAAGGAAAGTGTTTTTAATATTTTTTGAGATTTAGGGTATGTTTTATTACTACTTTAGGCTGTGAAATAGAATTTTTTCATTTAATTAAGCTTTAAAACTGGCGGAGGTATAGCACGGTCTTCTAAACTGCATTTTCAAAACTGGCGTGACGTATAGCTAACAAACTAATCGACCGATTCTGATAAAATTTGGTACAAATCTTCCTAACCTCATTGTCTAAAACATGAACCTAAATGTTATCGAAAAAAGGTATTTTTTGCTGCAAAATGTAACAATTTTTTTCGGTAAATTCAATATTTTGGTTTCAAAGCGTACCATGCCATCGATTTTCAACATTACTTACTTTTTCTTGGTTCATACTCTGCGTATAAGTGTTAATGAAAGAAAAATCGTCGTTGGTTTTTTTTCAGATTGATTCCGCCGACGATACGTGTCACGCCGTCTGACACGGTTTCCTCAACTGTACAACTGGCGTGACGTTCAGCTGAAAAACTAATCGACCGATTCTGATGAAATTTGGTGTAAGTCTTTCTAACCTTATTATCTAAAACATGAACCTAAATATTTTCAAAAATGAAGAAAAAAGTATTTTGTCATTGCAAAATGTAGTCATTTTTTTCGGAAAGTTCAATTTTTTGGCTTCAGAGCGTACCGTTTAATCGATTTTCAACATTTCTCAATTTTTCTGGGTTCATATTCTGTGTGTGAATGTCAATAAAAGAAAAATGTTCGTTCGTTTTTTTCAGATTAATTCCGCCGACGCTACGTGTCATGCCGTCTGACACGTTCTCCTAAACTGCAAAACTGGCGTGATGTAAAGCTAAAAAACTGATCGACCGATGCTGATGAAATTTGGCGTACGTCTTTTTAACCTTATTGTCTAAAGCATGAACCTAAATATTGTCGAAAATGAAGAAAAAAGTATGTTGTTTTTGCAAAACGGTATTTTTTTTCGGAAAGTTCAATTTCGTTGGCTTCAAAGCGTTCCATTTCATCGGTTTTCAACATTTCTTACTTTTTCTTGGTTCATATACTGCATATGAGTGTTAATGAAAGAAAAATCTACGTTGGTTTTTTTTTCAGATGAATCCGGCGACGCTACGTGTCACGCCGTCTGCCAACATCCGCCGCAACCCGTTTAAAAGACTGTGCCATACGTCCGCCATTTTTAAAGATTAATAAAAAATCAAAAATACCATGTAACAGCCAAAAGTAGTAACAAAACATGCCCCAAGTCTAAAAACAAGTGACGAAATCTTCCCTTAAAAAAAATCAGCAATTTTCTCCTCGCCCCCTTGAATTAATTTCTATCAAAAATAATTTAAACCTCGACAAGTACATAAGATCCGAGGTTGGCGGATGTTTGTTCTACCACGAGCTCGTAATAAAGTTTTTTCCTCCCAAATTTTCAAAACGTGAAATATTACGTCGAACTAGAGACCGTGCAGGGGATGAAACAATTATTAACCATTCCTAACAACACAGCAATCATACGCCTGCTGTCTACTTCCATAAACTCCGGGAAAAAAAAGAAAAAAAAACGCTATAGTAAATTTCTCGTGCTCGAGAGAAAAAACCGCGTATAGAAGATTCGTATAGAAGGTAACTGCCGTACAGAAGGGTTGAAAAAGCTGAAATATCCAAGTTACACAACAAGCTGAAAAAAAGGAGAAACGACCGAGAAGTTAAGGGGGTAGGGGCGGAACCACAGACTCGACGAAGCCCGTATGTCATGTAGAATAGAGGCGACGGAAAAGGGATCGCGAATCGCGACGGCCGCAGTCGCAGGCAGCCACCCTCTCGTGTCGCGGACTCGCGAGGGGTGGCAAAAGCAGCAACAACAAAACGGAGCAGCAAAACACGGAGAACGAACGAAATAATCCTCGACAGTTTCGAGCACCCAATCATAGATTCCGTATCGTGTTTTCGATCCTGTATATGGGCGTAGGTATGTTTGTGTCTGTGTCTTTTCGTATGATACGCGTATAGCGATGACGGGGCACGGGGGATGAAGAGGCGGATCGATGGTATGAAAGCGCAAACTTGATAAACTTTAATAACCATTTTGAGCTTGCGCGTGTACGTTGTATCTATATTCATGGACATGGTAGCACATGAGGGTAGTTTTATGTTAAGGGGTAACACCACTGTAAACGTCTAAAATGAAGCGATTTTTTTTTGGTGGAAGGGCAGATGAGAGGATAATGATATTCAAGAATTTTATTAATCATATTTTTAAGGAAACAAAAAAAATTGTATTAAAAAATGGGTAAGGTTCCGAAAAACCCCCACCCCTTTCGATCGAGCTGAAATTTTGCACAAACCTTCCTTTTAATATTTTAAGGCAACCCTTAAAGGGATTTTCGGCGACGCGCAATGGGTTTTGGGTTTGTTCGGTTTATTTGGGTATGAACGCAGACGTAGCAGATATATATATATATATATATATATATATATACATATATATATATATATATATATATATATATATATATATATATATATATATATATATATATATATATATATATATATATATATATATATATATATATATATATATATATATATATATATATATATATATATATATATATATATATATATATATATATATATATATACATATATATATATATATAATCGGCGCGCGTTAAAAAATCTTTAAAATTCAATATTTCGAAAAGTATTGCGAGTACGCGAAAAATCCTTTTAGGGGTTGCCCTAATGTATTAAAAGGAAGGTTTGTACAACATTTCGGCTCGATCGAAGGGAGGAGAGATTCAGACCCTTAACCTAAAAAAACGTAAGAAGTCAATCTGTCGAAAACTATTGCGCGTCGTCAAAAATCTCTTAAGGCGTTGTTTTAAAATATTAAAAGGAAGGTTTGTGCAAAATTTGAGCTTTATCGGGGGGGATCGCAACCATTCTGTAGGTGCGGTGCTACCGCCAGCCAACACTCGACGCGCGTTTCGCTCACCAACGTACGCTGGTTTATCGGGCGCACCTGATTGGCCCGCCTTTAAAAATTAATAATAATTCAGGGCTTGATCTGAGACCCATACATACTTGTATCAATCGACTCAGAATTTCACCCCCAACCCCCCATTTCAGGGACTACTGGCAGTTCTGGGACACCCTGTATCTGACAAAGAAATTACTGTACAAATTTGAATTAAATGGTATCATATCGTTAATTGTCGCGAAACTCCTTAAGGAGGTCGTCTAGTGTGTCAGATGAAAAGAAGAGAAAACGGCCTTGCATGACTTCTTTGAAGAAGAGGAAGGTGTGCTCTATGGCCCAGGCATAGCAGATTGATGACGAGACCATTTTTTTTATTATAAATTATATAAAACAACTTTCAAACGCGTTTTTCTCGAAACACGATTTTTTCAAACTGCTGCCATGATATCTCAAAAACTATTTGATTGATTCTGCTCAAATTTATACAGCATCTTTAGTACATATATAACTACAAGTTGAACTAAAATAATTAAGATTGCTTCGTTAGTTTCCTTTTTATCAGCTGTATAGACTCCAAAAAAAAAAGATAAACCGAATTTTTTTTTCCTAAAGCGTAAAAAAAATATTTTTTTGGAATTCTAACTTTATTTTAGTTCCATGTAGAGCTTCAAGTCTCATGATTAAAATTTCGTTCGGGTTTTTTATTTCAGATAAGCAGAATGGCCGGAATCATGGCAGCATTGGAGCACCTCTTTTTATAAATGTGTTCCTGTTGGGCGGTGTATCTCCGACTATATTCTATATAATGACTTAAAAAAATTCACAAAGTTCTTTTAAATGTTAATAAAAATGATATACAATTTATAAATTATTTCATTTTAATGGTATGTAAAAAAAAATCCCTAAAAAAGCATTAAAACGGCCTTCACACTAGACGACCCCGTTAATGGCGTTGAAGTTTGCATCACTGGAATGCAA
Source organism: Ophion ellenae (assembly GCA_963210295.1). Lineage (NCBI taxonomy): Eukaryota > Metazoa > Arthropoda > Insecta > Hymenoptera > Ichneumonidae > Ophion > Ophion ellenae. Next base: position 17,740,254 of record OY723392.1, read on the forward strand.
CAAAAATGATTTCTTTCTATTTCCCAGATTTCCACGATTCTGGGAACGAGGCTTGAGTAAATGAAAAAAAAAATCATAATCCATTCGCAAAAATGTGAGATCGTTTTGGCATAAACTTAATAGCGTTAAAGTTTGCATCGTTGGAATGTAATGTAAATTTGATTGTTCCCCAAATTTAATTGGGACGATTTAAGCTACGAAAATCACGCAAACATTTTTTAGGATTCGTATCCAGCGATCTACAACCTAGATCTGCAAAATGTGATATTGAATAACAATGGAAGTAACTTAAAAAGAATTTTCGTTGCATTCGGGCGATGCAAAATTCAACCCCACTGAACTTTGGGAGTTCTCCAATTTATCGTACGTTCCACAGTCGAACGGTATTTGTCCAATATGTTCATTACGATTTTATTCTCATGCAGTCTCCCCGAACCGCGCTCATTAGTCCGATGAGCCTCGCGATCGATACGGTGTAATTCAATTTGACTTATTACCGACAAGTTCGAAATTCATTCTCCCATTTCGACAGACGTTAGTTTCAGCTTCAACTTGTTCACAATTCTATAATATTGATGCAATTATGCATCATTTTCTCGTACGTTAGAGCGTGAAATATTTATGTCAATTGAAATAAATAATATTGTGGGAATTGTGCATCATTTCCTCGTATGTTGGAGCCTGAAAAAAATACAGCCGACTGACAAAAATGATGCAATTATTACGAGAGGAATTCTGTCCGTGTGAATGTGCCTACATCGAATATATGATAAATAATGAAGCGCGGAGAATGAAGCGTCGAGGGGGCGTGAAGGGGCTGATGAAGGGAGAAGCGATAATTTCCGTAAACGAAATTATTCAGGCGTTCATCTGTCGATCCAGCGAGTAATGAGAGCTTCAATTATTACTGGCTCGATAACCAATAATGTGTACTGTTAAAGAACGCGAGGGCGGTTTAAACAAAAAAATCTTCATCAAAAGCTCGTAAAATGCAAAGTTTCTTTTTCCCGTAAGTTGTGAAACGTCGACATGTTACGTCCGGAATGTCATACGTCGATCAGTAATATATTTATAAACGTAAGTAGATATGGTCTGCACGAAAGTATAGAAAAATTGAAGGTCAATTTCGTCCATTCGTTTTTTCGATTTTTCCATTTGTCCCATTAATATTTTAAGGGGCGGATAGCTTTCGGCGAAAAAAAAATTGCTGACTGTCATGATTTTTTTTTGAAGGAGAGATTTCTTCCGTATTTATGAGACTTTGGGCATGTTTTATTACTACTTTTGGGTGTTACATGGTATTTTTTTCATTAATGTTTAAAATTGGCGGATGTATGACACGGTTTTCTAAACTGCATTTTCAAAGCTGGCGTGACCCATAGCTAAAAAACTAATCTACCGATTCTGATGAAATTTGGTATAAATCTTTCTAACCTTATTGTTTAAAACATCACCCTAAATGTTTTGGAAAATAAAAAAGGCTTTTGTTACTGCAAAATGTAGCCATTTTTCCGGAAATTTCAATATTTTTGTTTTAAAGCGTACCATTTCATCGACTTTCAACATTTCTCACTTTTTCTTGGTTCTTATTCTGCGTATAAGTGTTAATGAAAGAAAAATCTTCGTTGATTTTTTTTCAGATTACTTCCACTGACACTACGTGTCACGCCGTCAGGCACGGTCTTCTAAACTACAAAACTGGCGTGACGTATAACTAAAAAACTAGTCAACCGATTGTGATGAAATTTAGTGTAAGTATTTCTAACCTTATTGTCTAAAATATGAACCTAAATGCTTTCGGAAATAAAGAAAAAAGTATTTTGATATTGCGAAACGTAGTAATTCTTTTCAGAAAGTTCAATTTTATGGGTTCAAAGCGTAGCGTTTCATCGATTCTCAACATTTCTCAATTTTTCTTGGTTCATATTCCGCGTATGAGTGTTAATGAATGAAAAATATTTGTTCGTTTTTTTTTTTCAGATTAATCCCGCCAACGCTACGTGTCACGCCATCTGACAACATCCGCCGCAACCTGTTTGGAAGACCGTGCCATATCTCCGGCATTTTTGAAGATTAACAAAAAAATTGAAAAATTCTAATATAACAGCCGAAAGTAGTAATAAACCATACCCTATGTCTCAAAAATAGTGAAGAAATCTTTTATTTAAAAATAATCATGAAAATAAGCAATTTTTGCCTTGCGTAAATCTCCCCCCTCAATAACTATTGTGAAAATGGTCTCATCGATATCGCTTATGAATTAGAGTGAATTTTCACGCATAACCGACGCATCCCTTGTTCTAATAATGACGAATTGCTTTCTGATGGAATAAATTCTACATTCTAGTCTACAGGAAGTAAAAAATATTCTCATCGATATCGTTTATGAATGACTATCTTTTCACCTGCGGCTTCGCTCGTGTAGACTTGTGTTGAATGCTCCTTAATGAAATGTGCTCCTGAAATATTTCATTAAGCAACACGTAGAATTGTGTTAAAGAGCATTAATACTAAGTTTCAAGTAAATCTGAACAGATTCTTCTTTTACCATACAAACTTTGCTACCCCCTTTTCCCCTTAAGGATTGAATTCCCAAAAACACTGAAATTTCATTAATCGTGTGTAGGAGCAGTTATACAAAGTTTCAAGCAAATTTGATCCGATTTTTTCCACTTTCCGTACAAACCTTGCCACTCCCTTTCGTTTAGGAGTTGAATTTCTAAAAACGCTAAAATATGCATTTCATTACTTGTGTTGAAGAGAATTAATACTAAGTTTTAAGTAAATCTTATAAACAGATTTTTTTTGCGTGCAAACTTTGCAACCCCTTTCTCCCCTTAAGGATTGAATTTACAAAAACATAAAAATTTAATTAACCGTATGTAGGAGAGCATACAAAGGAGATGAATACAATAGTTATACAAAGTTTCAAGTAAAAATGACCCAATTTTTTTCATTTTCCGTGCAAACTTTGCCGCCCCTTTCGTTTAGGGGTTGAATTTGTAAAAACGCTGAAATATGCATTTCATTAATTGTGTTCAAGAGCATTAATACTAAGTTTCAAGTAAATCTTCCGACCAGATATTTTATATTTTCCATACAAACTTTGCCACCCATTTCTCCCCTTAGGGGTTGAATTTCTAAAAACGCTGAAATACGTGTTTCAGCAATTGTGTCAAGAAGCAACAATACCAAATTTCATGTAAATCTGATTACATTTAAAAATGTCCATACAAACTTTTCCACCCCTCTCGCCCCTTAGGAGTTGAATTTCTAGAAACGCTGAAACACGTGTTTCATTAATTGTGTCAAGAAGCAACAATACCAAATTTCATGTAAATCTGATTACATTAAAAAAAGTCCATACAAACTTTTCCACCCCTCTCGCCCCTTAGGAGTTGAATTTCTAGAAACGCTGAAACACGTGTTTCATTAATTGTGTCAAGAAGCAAGAATGCCAAATTTCATCTAAATCTGATTACATTTAAAAAATGCCCAGACAAACTTTGCCACCCCTCTTCTCCCCTTAAGGGTTAAATTTCAAAATTTCCTTCTTAAGGGGTGCCTACATAATAAAATCGACATACTCTCCAAATTTCACGTTTTTATATTCAGCGGTTCAGGCTGGGCGACGATCAATCAGGCAGTCGGGACTTTGCCTTTTATATACCTAGGTTGAAGTGAATTTTCACGAACAATCGGCACAACCCTTATTTCAATAATCACGAATTACTCTCCGATGGAACGAACAAATGACGATAAAACACAAGCACGATCGCGACTTTGTTTGCGTGCCGTTGTTTTTTTTCGCTTCCTGCATTACTTTATCAATATTTCATCCTGATTTATCAACGAGGGATTATACTCGCCGATATATACGTATACGCGGGAGGGGTACAGCATGTAAATTTTGTGGTACGCGGGAGAGCCCGACATAGCGGGAAGATTAAATCTCGTTGGTTATTTCATTACGTGGCGAGCTGAAGGGGATGAAAAAAAGTGCGGGATGTTTGAGAGGCGAGAGGAAAGGTGTGCCCGTTTGTGCGAGAGAAAGGTCTCTATTGCTCTGGGAACGGTGACGTTGTAGGGCATGAAAATATTGGAAAAGCGTGAGCAGCGTTACGGATAGGTGTTTTGGAGGGTATACCATCTGACTATATATAGGGAAAAAGCGTATTTATGAATTTTTGTAATCATGAATCCGTCGGACGACTAAAACCCTACATCGCCAAAAAAAATTAATTCAACCCTACGACTGCACACTTCCACCACGAACCTCTGATTGCATGTGGGGTCGATAGGACCCCAGACATTTCTCAGATCGTTGTATTTCGGTAAATGTGCATTTCTTTGTAGAGACCTTTTTTGTAGTTAATGATCTTTATTTTATGACCCAGAATTTATTTTGTAATAAAAACAAAAATTAAGTTTCGAAACATTCGTTTAAAGTGGGCGCTTTGAAAAATTCGTACTCGCACGAAAAAGCTCATGTGGTCAAAACGACCCAGTGTGCAGTCGAAGGGTTAAATTGGATCTATTTAAATCAAATAGGTTTTTTCCTTGTCTCAGTCTACTACGGTCCTATTTGTTTCGAATGTTTTTTTAATTTGTTCCAGCTATTTTTGTTAAATGTTAATGTTATTCAAATAAAATAAATAAAGATTTGATTAGAATGAATCTTTATTTGGTTGCATTATACATTGCAAATCCAAGTGCACCATATGCTTAGAATATTTCATAAATCCAAATTAAACTGACATATTTCATTTAGAGTTTTACCGCAATAATTTTGTATCACAATTCGTCAGTTCCTGATCTTTTGAAATGGTTTTTGTCGATGGACATACATCGCCTACACATAGGATCTAAACCTACAACCTATCTACCTATAGCGTACGTAGATATAGCATAAGGCACAAAATTAATTCCTATAATTATTTGTTGTATCACATAAACTATGTCAATTAGTTAATATCATTGTGATAATTGGAGAGTTTTATCAAATATCATGCTATAGATTTTCTATACGGGGTGTCCCAGAACTAAATGCATTCCCTGAAATGGGCGGTTGGGGGTGAAATTCTGAGTCGATTGATATAAGCATGTGTGGGTCTCAGATCTACCCCTGAATTATTATAAATTTTTAGAGGCCGGCGCACCTGATTGGTCCACCGTTAAAAATCAATTATAATTCAGGGGTTGATCTGAGACCCACACATCCTAATATCAATCGACTCAGAATTTCGCCCCCAACCCTCCATTTCAGGGAACGCATTCACTTCTGTGACATCCTGTATAGTAGGACACGATCTGACCCAGCTACAGTTGCAGGATTGTCCATTCATAGCAGGACACCCTGTATATGTATATATATATATATATATATATATATATATATATATATATATATATATATATATATATATATATATATATATATATATATATATATATATATATATATATATATATACATATCTTCTTTTTCTCCCCCTCTTGATCGTAAACAAACGTTGGTCATTAGTTTGGTTTAAAAAAAGTGAATATTTGTTGCAATAAAGGCAGACCATCAATTCAATCAAATAGAAAATTATATTTACATTTAAAACAATTGAATAGAAATCTTTAGTCGATTCAACTGAATTGTTTTTCGAGCAGATGAAACTGAATGACAGATTTATTTATTATTCATTAGAAATAAATTAGAAAGAAATAGATTTTATTTATTAGAAATAAATAAAGGATTTAGTTATGAAACGATATTAAATAGATCTTGATTTAAATAAATAAATATATTGGACATAAATATTTCCTATAATGGATTGCAATACAAAATACGTTATTTCACGAAAAGTCTAGAAAACATGAAATAAACGCATCAAATCACAGGTAAAAAAAATCAAATAGACCCATCTAGTTAATATCAATCGAATTTTTCTGTCAGTGTAGATATGTTTGGCTCAAAGGGCTCTTACCTTAATCGGCGAAAAAAAATTCTCCCCTTTTCCTTTACCTTCCGTTTCGAGGCTATATACAACGAAGATTTTCGATGAAATTTTTCGATACCGGCCTCGAGGACTTTATCATATATTTGTTTTTATGCACTGAGCGATATGAGTGGGTGAAAAATGTGGCAGCAACGAAACGTTTACACTCGCAGCTCGACAATGGACTTGTGCTGTGCTGTACAGAATTCCGAACAAGCTTGACAGGTACATACATATATACACTTTCCGTACACGCATATACGAGAAAGCTCGAGAGGACGGATATAAAAAAAAGTTCGCCCTTCGGTTAAAGTCAAGGGTTGTTTGCGACTTGACACAGGAGCGAGGGGTGACGCAAGAAAAAAGAGAAAACAAAAACGACGCAGAAAAAATCGCAATCCGATATCGTAAAACGTTTCTCAGAAACTTTGTTAACGATGAGAGCGAAGGGCGACGGGGGGGGGGGGGCGAATTTACGGCGAAAAGTTTATCGGGTATCCTTATAATTGTTGTATATATATATTTTTTTATATAAATGAAAATATATATACAGCAAGAGGTCGACAAGTCAAAAGATTTATGGGCCAATTTTTAACTTGTAAAATGTCCTGATTGCGAGGAAAAAGTTGGAGCAATTAATAAAAGCTGATCATCTTAATATTGGAGAACCATTTAAAATTATATAAATGCTTCGTCAATGTTACTTATCAAGTTTATTAATGATTAGTACAACAGAAGTATTGCAAATATTGCATTGATTGCACACTTTTAACGTTTGTAAGTATTCGAGTTAAGGGGGGAGATACCTTTAGGCGAGGAAAAAATCTGGTGATTTTCATGATTTTTTTTAAAAGGAGAGGATTATTCACTATTGTTGAGACTTAGGGTCTGTTTTGTTACTACTTCTGGCTGTTACATGGTATTTTTATTGATTTATTAATATTCACAAATGGCTAAGGTGTGGCATGATCTTTTAAAATGTATTTTCAATGCTGGCGTGACGTATAGCTGAAAAACTAATCGACCGATTCTGATGAAATTTGGTATAAATCTTTCTAACCTCATTGTCTAAAACATGAACCTAAATGTTTTGGAAAATAAATAAAGAGTATTTTTCCATTGCAGAATGTAGCCATTTGTTCTAAAAATTTAATCTCTTGTTTCAAAGATTACCATTTCGTCAATTTTCAACATTTCTTACTTTTTCTCGGTTCATATTCTGCGTATAGTATAGTCGTGCTGTATATTGGAATCGGAAAAAAATAGAAGAAGGCAGGTTTTTTGACAGGTGATTTTGTAGGTCTCGCGGGTGCTAAATCCAAGTTTGCCGAAAAATCGGGGTGTAGGATTTTTTAGGAGATGAAAGGGGATGGGAGTGAATTAATGCCAAACTACAACCCCCACGAGGTCGGCGCCGGGAAACAAAATGTTCAGAAAAATTTGGGCTTTATTTTTGTCCACAGCGCCGAAGTCGTGAAAGTTCATTTTGGGGGTGAAATTTTGAAAAATCAGTTTTGATACGATAACTCTTTAGGGTTGATCAAATACTCGATTGGGTACTTGATCAACCCTCTCCGAAATATCTTCGCCCCCGAAAGAACTGTTGAAGTATTTAAAAAAATTGTTTATTGAATAACTCAAAAACAATTGATTTTTCGGGGATGGTTTAAATGTACGAAATGTGGAGAATAGTTTTCTCTATATTTTCATTGCTATGGACCACTCTTGAATTTTGCTATTTCGAACCCCTCTCAGGGGTTGAAAATTCAAAATGAAATTCCGGGACAACTATTGACCGAAAATAAAGTGACACGAGTTTGGCGATGTGGACAAAAATGTAGCTGAGGGTTCAAGCTATAAGTTCTTCCATAGCGCCGAATTCGTGCGGTCAATAGTTTTTCCAGAATTTCATTTTGAACTTCCAACCTCCGAGGGGGGTTGGAAAATCACAATTCAAGGGTGGTCCATAGAAACAAAAATATAGAGAAAATTATTCTCTACATTTCATACATTTGAACAATACCCGAAAAACCGATAGTTTCAGAGTATTCCAATAAACCATTTTTTTGTATTTTAACCATTTTTTGGTGGGTGCAGATATTATCGGAGAGTGATGATCAAATCCTTGATCGACGCGTCTTTTCAAGGACTACAACCTTCCCATTTAAACAAAAAGTGTACGAATTTTTTCTAAAGAGTTATTGAATTCAAACTGATTTTTCAAAATTTCACCCCACTTTTTCACTCTCAAAATGAACTACAAAATCACCTGTCAAAAATTGAGCCTTCTTCTAATTTTTTCCGATTACCGGGTTTTTCAGCGACAGCACGACTGTATTAAGTATGAGTCTTGATGAAATAAAAGTCTTCGTTGGTTTTTTTCAGATTAATCCCGCCGACGCTACGTGTCACACCGTCTGATAACATCCACCGCAACCCGTTTAGAAAACTGTGCCATACCTCCGTCATTTTTGAGGATTAATAAAAATAAAAAATACCATGTGACAACCAAAAGCAGTGATGCAACATACCCTAAGTTTCAAAAATGGTACAAAATCTTTCCTTTAGAAAAAAATCATAAACATCAGCAGTTTTTTCCTCGCCTAAAGATATCTCCTCCCTCAAACACAAGATTGCAATCGTTCAAACAATTTTCAAATACGTGTTTTACTTCAACCATACATTTCCCGTTGATTACGAATCTGTAATTTCTTCGTAGTTAACCTTTCATGGTTTGGGAAGTTAGTCGCACAAAGAATTCATGATTTTATCTAACAACACCACATTCTTAATGACTCCATATCGTGATGTTTGATATGTCCGGTATTTCGTAACGACAGTGTGATTTAATACGGTAGTATCAAGTACACAACAGCAACGTGTAATTAATATTTCATCCGAATTGCTTTACTTTACGATGTACTATTGCCAGCGATAAATATTCACCCTCAATTATTTTACCCTCATTAATTAGAAATATTTGGACTTCGTTTTTCCCCTTGCGTTATTCGTGCTCCTCGATCAATCTTCCGATAAACGTTTTGAGGCCGAACAAGCTCATTTTATCCGAGGAGTATATTTTCGAATTCTGTAGTATCTTTGAGGCTACGTCAAATAAAAAATGTTGACACCGCTGTCAAATCAAATCGGCATCAGCTGATGTCAACTGTCAAAATTGGAAATGGAATGTGAAAGATGCGCCGGTGACGTTATTAACATGAACGAAGCAGAATTTGTAAATCATACGACTATATTCATTGGTCGGTACAAGTAAAAATGAAACGAAAATTGTTGAAACATAGAAAGACAAATGATCTTTGTTATTTTCTGTAAAAAAAATCAGGGTTGCATTTTGAAAAGATCTTTCACATAGTAAAAAACAAAAATACTTCAATAAATTCGTTGCGGCAGAGTGTGTTGGTTGTTCAAAAAGGTCAGACAACCTATCTTACAAAAAATCGACAAAAACTTAAAGGGAGAGATACCTCAAGGCAAGGAAAAAATTTGGTGATTTTTTTAAGGGGACGATTTTTTCACTATGTTTGAGACCTACGGTATGTTTTATGACTATCTTTGCCTGTTATATGGTATGTTTTTATTAATCTTTAAAAATTCGAGACGGTATGGCACGGTCTGCTAAACTGCATTTTCAATACTGGCGTGACGTATAGTTAAAAAACTAATCAACACATTCTGATGAAATTTGGTATAAATCTTTCTAACATCATTGTCTGAAACATAACCTAAATGTTTTGGAAAATAAATAAAAAGAATCATTTTATTGCAGAATGTAGCCATTTTTTTCGAAAAATCCAATTTTTCGTTTCAAAGCGTACCATTTCGTCGTTTTTCGACATTTATCATTTTTTCTTGGTTTATATTTTACGTGTGAGTGTTAATGAAAGAAAAATCTTCGTTGTTATTTTTGTGGTTAGTTCCGCCGACGCTACGTGTCACGCCGTCTGACAACATCCGCCGCTATCTATCCGTTTAAAAGACTAATATCCGTTTTAAACATTAATCATTTTTAAAAACCCTGTAAAAGCCAAAAGAAGTAATAAAACATACCCTAAGTCTAAAAAATTCCGAAGAAATATTTTCTTTAAAAAAATCACGAAAGTCAGCATTTTTTTCCTCGCCTAAAGGTATCTCCTCCCTTAAGGTGCTTGCCACGGACATTCTAAAATGGCTCAATATTTACAGAAAATTCACGAAAACAATATTTTCAAAGGCTGAATTCCACTGAATACAATATTTAAATACTCACGACGTACGACTTTAAATGTCTTTCAATCTAAAGGTCTCGGCCGAGTATAAAGTCCCATGATTATCAATTTTTTCCACCACAAAACGGATTGTCGACGTTTCTTTAAAAAAATCTCCGCTCTTTTCATTTTGAATCCGCGAATTGTCAAGATGCATACTCAGGAGATAAAAAAACCTTCCCAGTTGCAAAGATAAAGATTTTTATTTCCAGTCATGTATCTGTACTCACAAAAAAAAGAATCTAGCTGGATTTCGTCGTTCGGGGACTTGCCTATAGTCCGAATAACAAGGGAATCGAACGTTTTTTCTTATCGCCTTATCGAATATAGAAGTTGTATATACCGCAAATAATTCGTACATTCTGCTTGTAATATGTGGTATATAAATAATGGGTGAAATAATCAACGGACGAATCTCAGCTGTCGATCAGGGCCATTGGTATCGAGCAACAATCGGCGTAGACATAAAGGAGGATACACTGGACGAGTCGATGACACGCATAGAACCAGATCAACGTACCTGTCTACCTGTCCCGATTCGTGGCCGCGTCTCGACCCCCCCCCCTCCCGACCCCCTCTCTCTCTCTCTCTCTCTCTCTCTCTCTCCCTCCCTCCTGCGAGCCCAAGGAGTGCTCGGGAGCAGGGACTATGAGGGGTTTGAACTCCCCCAGTCACGAATAACAAATCTCAGCCCCTCAATTAAGTCTGTACTTTACTCCCGCTTTCTTACCGTTCGGGCAATATAAATTATTATTGCGTTCCGCTAGACTCCCGTCACGAATTCCTTAACGTCAACCCCCGAGAAGAGGGATGGAGAGAAAGAAAAGACGAGACTGTCGGGACATGGTGATCGCGCACGCGGCTTCGACGATAAGGCAGAAACTCCGATCAGCGCAATGAATTTAAAATAAGAATTTCATGGAAATGCTTAATGATTTTTCAACAACAATCAACTGGTCTCAATGTGCCAAAAAAGCAAAAAGTTTTTCATCGTCAAATTGCATACGAGATAAATGGCAAAATTAAAACATCAGTTGGCAAGATTGCGTCCAGCGCAATGAATTTAAAATACGAATTTCATCTAAATGCTCCATGAATTTTTAACGAAGATGAAACGGTCTCAATGTGCCAAATAAGTGAAACGTTCTTCATCCGTTGAATTGCTTACAAGATAAATGGACAAATTGAAACATCAGTTGGCAAGATTGCGTCCAGCGCAATGAATTTAAAATAAGAATTTCATCTAAGTGTTCAATGATTTTTCAACACAAATCAAATGATCCCAATGTATCGAATAAGCAAAAAAGTTCTTTATCCGTTAAATTGCTTACGAGATAAATGGAAAAATTGAAACATCAGTTGGCAAGATTGCGTCCAGCGCAATGAATTTAAAACAAGAATTTCATCTAAGTGTTCAATGATTTTTCAACACAAATCAAATGGTCCCAATGTGTCGAATAAGCAAAAAAGTTCTTTATCCGTTAAATTGCTTACGAGATAAATGGAAAAATTGAAACATCAGTTGGCAAGATTGCGTCTAGCGCAATGAATTTAAAATACGAATTTTATGGAAATGATCAAGGATTTTTTTACAAAAATCAAATGGTCCCAATGCGTCAACTAAGCCAAAAGTTCTTCATCCGTTAAATTGCTTATGAGATAAATGGAAAAATTGAAACATCAGTTGGCAAGATTGCGTCCAGCGCAATGAATTAAAAATCAGAATTTCATCGAAATGCTCAATGATTTTTCAACAACAATCAAATGGTCCCAATGTGCCAAATAAGCAAAAGTTCTTCATCCATTAAATAGTTTACAAGATAAATGGAAAAATCGAAACATCAGTTAGCAAGACTGCGTCCACCGCAATGAATTTAAAATAAATATTTCATCTAAGTGCTCAATGATTTTTCAACAAAAATCAAATGGTCCCAATGTGCCGAAGAAGCAAAAAGTGTTCTTCCATTGCTTACGAGATAAATGGAAAAATTGAAACATTGGTTGGCAAGATTGCGTCTAGCGCAATGAATTTAAAATAAGAATTTCATCTAAATGCTCAATGTTTTTTTAACAAAAATCAAATGGTCCCAATGTGCCGAAGAAGCAAAAAGTGTTCTTCTTTTCATCCCTTAAATTGCTTACGAGATTAATGGAAAAATTGAAACATTAGTTGGCAAGATTGCGTCCAGCGCAATGAATATAAAATAAAAATTTCATCTAAGTGCTCAATGATTTTTCAACACAAATCAAATGGTCCGAATGTGCCGAAGAAGCAAAAAGTGTTCTTCCTTTCATCCCTTAAATAGCTTACGAGATAAATGGAAAAATTGAAACATTAGTTGGCAAGATTGCGTGAAGCGCAATAAATTTAAAATAAGAATTTCATCTAAATGCTCAATGTTTTTTCAACAAAAATCAAATGGTCCCAATGTGCCAAAGAAGCAAAAAGTGGTCTTTTTTATCCCTTAAATTGCTAACGAGATAAATTGAAAAATTGAAACATCAGTTGGCAAGATTGCGTCCAGCGCAATGAATTTAAAATAAGAATTTCATGGAAATGCTCAATGTTTTTACAACAAAAATCAAATGGTCTCAATGTTCCAAAGAAGTAAAAAGTTCTTCATCCGTTAAGTTGCTTACGAGATGAATGGAAAAATTGAAAAATCAGTTGGCAAGATTGCGTCCAGCGCAATAAATATAAAATAAGAATTTGATCTAAATGATCAGTGATTTTTTAACAAAAATCATATGGTCCTCCTGTGCCAATGAAGCAAAAAGTGTTCGTCCTTTCATCCCTCAAATTGCTTACGAGATAAATGGAAAAATTGAAACATCAGTTGGCAAGAATGCTTCCAGCAATTAACGATGTTAATTATTTCCAACGTGAACTTAAAAATTCTCGACTCTCCGTTCATCTTTCATTAGCCATATAATTCCATCAGCCCTGGGCTGTGTCAACAGATTCAAATGTTCTCCCTCTTACTCCACCGCTCGATATTTCACAACTCATTGAGTCAGGTATTAAAAGAATAATTGCATTTTTCTCGGAGCCAATAAAGAGAGTGGCCTGGAATTACGCCGGCCGTAAAAGCCCTTTGAAAGGACATCACTGTAAATTGTCGTGAGCAGCGCGGCAGCGGGAGGATCAACCCTTTCACTTCCGGAAGCGCAATGGGTCGCGACGTTTTCTTCCTCCAACTGACCGAACGACCAAGCAAACCCGAGCAAATATCCAAATAACGATGACATTCCCGTGTGCAGACAAGCCCAAAAAATGACAGCAATGAACACGTAAGTTTGATTTAAAAAAATTCAACTGACCCACGATATGTGCGAGCAAAACGATGCGGAGTTCCATCGATGTCAAAACACAATTAACTTCAATTTCAACCCCTCTTCCCTTGCTGAGCGCCTGTTGGTTGTCTTTGCCGTTAATGATGTCCTTTAAGTTCTTCCCTTCTCGCTTTCCAATTGGTCTTCGACTGTGTTGTCACTGCGTTGCTTGTTGGGTCGAGTACCGGCGTGGACAATCGACGTATGACAATCCAACGATTGCAGTTGCCTCTCGCATGACTCGTTACTTGAACTTTGTCCTTGAACTATCGGCAAACGCGATAACCACGATAGGTCGGATACGTTTTTTTTAAATCTTTACTGGCACATGTTTACGTGGGTCGCAAAGTATCCGCCTTTGGACCTATATAGACGCGTCAGGAATGGATATACGCGTGGTAATCGAAGTCACGGTCTTACGAGCGACAACATCCCTTACGCAATGCCTGCACCCCGAGAACTTTTGGCTCCGTGTGCCGTTCGCTCGACGATGCCTCGGCTTGGTTACCCCCGTCGAGCGCGTTCGATGATTCCTCCAGGTCGCTCTCGCGCAGAATCAATTTCTTCACGAGGCACCCCCATACATACGTACACGGCTTGTACGAGTGTAAGTCTGCATAAGACGGGGTTGAAAATAGGGGTAGTAGCGGGGTGTGCGAGAACGATTGCGCGCGCGTCCGCTCTCTCTCTCTCTCTCTCTCTCTCTCTCTCTCTCTCTCTCTCTCTCTCTCTCTCTCTCCTCTCTCGCTCTCGGTCACTCTGGTGATATGGACGCGCTTGCGCCCCCTTGGTAAACCCGGCCCCGATATGTAGTACCTCGATATCAAAATAACGTCAAAACTATCCAACCACCCCCCTCCAACGAAGCTTTCCAGAAAGCACGAGATAAACCCCCACCCTCGCCTATCCACCGATCCTGGAGTTTCGCTGTTGGGATGCTGTATAACCAGAACAGCAACCAATACCAACACCCCGAGCCTCTTCCTCCCAGCAACCCTTGACCACGCACACTCATAAATACAGATGTACGCGAAACAAATCGCAGGGTGTTACGCACAGGCTACCTCGGTTTAATCTATTTTTCTCTTTTTTCATTACCTTTCCAGCCTCATTAAGGGGGGAGGCACCTTTAGGCGAGTAAAAATGGCTGATTTTGAGGTTTCTTTTTAAAGGAAAGGTTCCTTTACCATTTTCAAGACTTAGAGGATGTTTTGTTACTACTTTTGGCTGTTACGTGGTATTTTTTTGATTTATTAATCTTTGATAATGGCGGAGGTATGGCATGGTCTTCTAAATTGCATTTTCGAAACTGGCGTGATGTTTAACTGAAATAATAATCGACCAATTCTGATGAAATTTGGTATGAATCTTTTTAACCTTATTGTCTAAAACATGAACGTAAATTTTTTAGAAAATTTAAAAAAATTCTTTTTTTATTACAAAATGTAGCAATTTTTATCGGAAATTTCAATCCTTTTTATCTCAAAGTGTACCATTTCATCGATTATTAATGTTTCTCACTTTTTCTTGGTTCATATTCTGTGTATGAGTGTTAATGAAAGAGAAATCTTTGTTGGTTTTTTTTTCAGATTAATGCCGCCGACGGTACGTGTCACGCCGTCTGACAACATCCGCCATTTTTAAAGATTGATAAAAAAAACCATGCCCCCGCCAAAAGTAGTAATAAAATAAACCCTAACAATCATAAATACAGATGTACGTGAAACAAATCGCAGGGTGTTACGCACAGGCTACCTCGGTTTAATCTATTTTTCTCTTTTTTAATTACCTTTCCTGCCTCACTAAGGAGGGAGGTACCTTTAAGCGAGGAAAAAATCTGATTTGCATGATTTTTTTTAAACAAAGATTTTCTTACCATTTTTGAAACTTAGGGGATATTTGGTTACTACTTTCGGCTGTTACGTGAAATATTTTTGATTGAATAATCTTTGATAATGGCGGAGGTATGGCATGGTCTTCTAAATTGCATTTTCGAAACTGGCGTGACGTTTAACTGAAATAATAATCGACCAATTCTGATGAAATCTTGGTATGAATCTTTTTAACCTTATTATCTAAAACATGAACCTAAATGTTTTAGAAAATTTAAAAAAGTAATTTTTTTATGACGAAATGTAGCCATTTTTTTCGGTAAATTGAATCTTTTTCTTTCGAAGCGAACCATTTAATCGATTTTTAACATTTCTCACTTTTTCTTGGTTTATATTCTGCGTGTGAGTGTTAATGGAAGAGAAATCTTCGTTAGTTTCTTTTTCTGATTAATGCCGAGGACGCTGTGTGTCACGTCGTCTGACAACATCCGCCGCAACCCGTTTAGAAGAAAAGTGAAGAAATGTTTCTTCTTTTAAAAAAATCATGAAAATCAACCATTTTTTTCCCACCTAAAGGTATCTCCCCCTTATGTTTTTGCGTTTTTAAGCTAGGAAATTGCTCAAAAACCAGTGCCGCCATGATATTTCTGTAAACATACGCATCCGAAATTGTTCAAAGAACCCGGATTTCGAAATTTGGAGAATTTTCTTTCCGGCTGGCTCGCGTTGGCGCTTTGATCTCGTAAAACAGGTTAAACGAAAGGGGATGAAGTTTGATCTTGCACAAGGGCTAGGACGAGGGAACATATTTTTCAGTCATTAATATCCAATATTGGAATATTTGCGCTCGGATATTCGCAATTTTTCATTTTTAAATACTCGAGTACTTCACGTGCCCTCTTGTGTTCTCCGGTGTTATCCATAAGCTCGGACGAAAGTTGAGGAATGTTCGGACCCATTGTTTGTAAACTGTTTTTTTTCACATTGTACGTATTTTTTTGCGTTGTGGAGTGACAGGTCAGTGTAAAAAATATAAACCACCCACATGGGATGTGCGACGGAATTTTAAAACCATCCAAACGCCCTCAGCGTTTGACGAGACACACAATATGAGTGATACTTTTGAAAACGATACTCCTGTGAATTATTTTTGTGCTTAATGCCTTCCGGCTCCGGCTGGTCCCTTGTAAAAGTAATATTCTTTTATATGTTTTAAAAATGTTATCCAATATAATACTTTGAATATTATATCCGAAGTATTATGACACTTCGACTTTTACAGCATGCCTAGTTGCGAACGTCGAAAAAAGCTCATCTTCGGGATTTTTCAAACAAAACAAAATCGTGATGATAAATTTCTACAAAAATAAGGTATGTGAAAAAGTATCGTCTAAAGAACACTGTAATTTTTTTCGTGTGAAAGGATTTAATTATTTATAATCGATGTACAGCCGATTCGAAAACGTCTTTTGCGGTGAGCAATGCCCTTCCAAACGAGGTTATCTAATACCGAAAAATCAGATTTCGTTAGTATATCAGTCTATTCTATGATCAATCGAAGGAATTTTCGAAATTACAAATGAAAGAAAAAAAATGGCGCCTGTTCAGAGTGAATCTTGATTTTTGCGAAAAAATTGACATTTTTCGTTGATTAAGGTAGTACGAGCGCGCAATCTTGATTTCTATAGATTTTGTTCAACTTGTAATCAGACATTGTTCATATCATTATGCATGATTGAGTAAAATTTCAGAACAGTCGACTATTTACATTGATTGGGAGATAATGGGTTTTAAAATTGCATCTCTTAACACTGCAGGGTCTGCATTAAAATTTAGACAGAATAATTTTCCATAAAAAATATTTGCCCCCATAATAAGAAGACATATGGCAACGCAGCATCGTTTCACGTATCCAATGACGTGAGTTTGCGCGGCATATTTAAAATAATACTGCACCACAATTTTTATTTGGAAGTAATTTTTAATCGAACAAAGTTTTTTACTTAGTTATGAATGAACCAACACTTTTATTTGTTAATGAAGATAACATAAATAATATAAAATATTAATATTTATAATGCAAATATTTTGTTGACAATTTTTTTTAATTTAGGAACACGATAATTATTTTTTTCTCGAAATATTGAACAATACCCTTCTGCGGTGATGCCATACGTCTTCTTATTATAGGGGACAAATATTTTTTACGGAAAATCATTCTGTCTAAATTTCAATGCAGACCCTGCGGTGTTAAAAGTTCCAATTTAAAACCCATTATCTCCCAATCTAAATAGTCGACTGTTCTGAAATTTCACTCCAACATGCATACTGATATGAACAATGTCTGGTTAAAATTTGAACAAAATCTATAGAAATCAAGATTGCGCGCTCGTATTACCTTAAGGGGTTACCCCCACTTGCGATTTTGAAAAAATCGATTTTTTTTATTGCATTTTTTTGAAGTATAAGTATCTGAGAATATGTCCTGAAAATTTCAAGTCGATCCGAACAAAATTGACTGAGATATGAGCGTTGAAAGAGAAGAATCCGCGTTGAAAGAGCGTTGAAAGAGAAACTTTAAACGCGTTTTTCTCAAAATGGCATTTCTGAAGTCGGTGACCAAGATTACTCGAACACTAATGAACCGATCTTCTTGAAATTTTGCAGGCTTATTTAATACATAAAAATGTAGTCTTTAATCGTTCGATTTTTTTTTTCGAAAAAAATGGCCTTTTTATAGCCAAAAAACGGCCGTTTTTTTCGTTAAAATCGAACCATTAACTTTTACTGTCCGCCATTTTGTGAAAAATGAATATTTTTTAAAGTCCTTCGATTAAAGACTAGTTTATACTTATATTTGACTAAATCCATCCGCATTTTTTTCTTCAGATGATCCACTTCGCCGCAATGTTGGTCACCGCAAACCGTGTATATAAAAACATTATTTCATTGACGGCCATTTGCCACTAAACACTGTAATATTTTTCAATAAAGAAATTACTGAAAGTTCTTCAAGATGTGTTCTTCAAGATGGTATATTGATCGATTAAAAAAGTTTTGTAGTTTTCTTTAAAAAAATTCATGAAAAAGGCCTTTTTTTGCGCTGCAAGTAGGAGTAACGCCTTAAATTGAAAATATACATCGGAAAAAAAAATCTCTGATCAAATACTATATTTTAACCACTGTCGTCGAATATCCATAAGTCCAATATCTGTAAGTCGAATATCCATAAGTCGAATATCCATAAGTACGAATGTCCATAAGTACGAATATCCATAAATCGAATATATCCATAAGTCGAATATCCATAAGTGAGTATAGAGTAGAAATGAGTACCAGAAATGGCGGGAGGTAGCGATAAGTGAGTTTGTTTGGGTTCCCTCTATACTCACGTTTTCTCTACCTCCCGCCATTTCTACTCTATACTCACTTATGAATATTCGGTTATGGAAATTCGACTTATGGATATTCCACCCCAATCACTTTAACATGTAGAAAAAGCCCTCAAAATTTCAGAAAGATCGATGCAGCAGTTTTTGAGATATATTGGTCACCAACTTTGAAAACGAATTTTCGAGAAAATAAAACGTTAAATTTTTTAACAAACGTTCCAAGCAATTCGTTGGGCGTCAACATAATAGCCTATAAACCCGTCAATTTTGATCCAATCAGCTTAAATTTTTTCAGGGAACATTTATACGATGCTGTACTGTCAAAATATATTGGTTTTGAAAAAAGTGATTTTTCAACTTTTACAACTAGGCATGACCCCTTAATCATGTACATAAACTTTTTCATATCCTATGCAAATTTCTATAAATTGATTTCCGGATAGTTTTCATTCAATCTCTAAAAATAATAGAAACAAGCGTTTTTTCCTTGCGAATTAAAAAAATCATTCAATATGTTGAAACTTCGCGGAAGCCAAATTAGTGTCCTCGTCGTGATTTTTATTAAATTCTTCATCAAATATTGAAAGAGAGAGATGTTTCTCCCTTGAAAATTTGTAACACAGAGTTCATTCTACGGAGCTTGTTACGCGAGCGGGCGGGGTTCGAAAATAATTTGAACGGGAAAACGGCTCCGGGAAAAAAAGCCACCGGGACTAGAGTACAGGAGTCCGTACTCTGATTCGCCTGCAAAATTGTAAGAAACGAGTGGCGCTGCTAGGTGAGCCTGTCTGAAATTTGAGAAATAATGTCCCTGAGCTTAATTCATTAAGGTTAGATAAAAGATGCCAGCAGATTGTATTTTAAAGGACCATTCTTGATTTTGATGATTTTTTTTTTCTTAATCAAATTCGATAATCAGTCCGATTTTTTTCTCGTTTAATCAAATGACTTATGATTTACGTAAAAATATTTTTTAATGTTTTAGTTTTATTTTTTATATATATATTTTTTACCAGTGCAAAATGACGAATGAAAAAAATAGCGCCTGATGGTGAAAAGTCCTACTGCTCCAAAATTGTCTGAAAAAAAAAATAAAAAGATTATTAATCAGTATGAAGACTAGAAGCGTACGGAGCATTTTTTTTAGTGAAAAATAAGTAAATGGTGGCCGTTTAAAAATTAAGTGTTAAATTAGGCCCTTTTTCGATTAAAAAACCCTTACGACCGGTGTGATGAATGATGTGGCCAAATTTGAGACAAATAGCTTGAAAACTCTTCGTTCAAAATCTTCCGCCGTTTTGAAAAACGACATTTCGAGAAAAACGCGCGAATAGTTCGAACTTTGAATAATGAAGAAAAAAAAACGATTTTCAACAAATGTTGAACTGGGATGGTCCCTTAATTATGAATTACAGTGAAAAATCTCTTAATTATGCCAAACTCAAAAATTGCAAAAGAAAAAAAAACCTCTCGCGAATCAGAAAACGTTTTCGATTCCCATCCTTCTTCAATGAATTGGACTTTCAAGTTTTTGAAAAAGACGATTTCCAAAAAAATGTATACTGGAATGGTCCCTTAATTATGAATTACAGTGAAAAATCTCTTAATTATGCCAAACTTAATAATGCTAAAACTAAAAAAAAAGGTTCCTGGTATTCAAAAAACTTTTTCGATTCTCATCCTTCTTTAAAGAATTGAACTTTCAAGTTTTTGAAAAAGCCGATTTCGAAAAAATTCTACACACAAATGAGCCCTTCATTATGAAATACAGTGAAAAATCTCTTAAGGCACCACACCACGGTTCGTGCGCGGCACGAGGGTGTATTTTTCGTAATTATTTTCAAGCAAACGGTGAATGGATTAAAAAAAAATGATACTCATAGTCAATAGAATGTATATAAAAGACTGTATACAAATTTTTGCACTTGAATCTAAAAAACAGTTTGCGGTGTACGCCGCTTCCAAGAGGACACTACGACGATATTGCTGCTCGGCGTTGACAGCGATTAAGGGAGACTTTGTCCTTGGAGTGCCATATTTCAGGTGTTTACATTTTATTTTTTTTTTAAGGAAACGAGTGAACCTTTTTCAGTGCGGTTTTTTTATTGCTTTAATTCATGATATACAGAACGTTAAAAAAAAAATTTTTTGAAAAAAAAACCGAAATGGCGGCCGTTGCAGCTCCGCGAAAACAGGTCCTCAAATCGCGGGAGGTAAACGGCTGACATCACTGCCCCCTCTTTGTTGATCTGAAACACAAATTCAAAGCATATTATCAATCTGTGACCCTTTGGTCATGGAATGACGGATGGGTTTTTCGTTTAGTACAAATTTCGGAAAATGGCGGCAATTTAAAAAAAATCGAATTTTCGCGTTTTTTTTCGCATAAAAAGATAAATAATAAATGCAAAAGTGTATCTATCAACAAAACGATCCGTCATTCCGTGAAGACATATTTTCTGAGTATGTTCTCCAAATTTCAGGTCGATATGTTAATTACAGCGGTCAGGAGAATGTCAGACATTTTTAAAAACGTGTTTTCGAGAAAAACGCGTTTAAAGTTTTGTAATGTGTTTACATAAATGTGTTTATAATTACCGCTAATCGGCAATACCTGGTCCATAGAGGCATCCCTCCTCTTCTTCTAGCTGCTCATGTTGAGCCGCTAACAAAACTTTGAAACCTTCAAGGACAAAGTCTCCCTTAAGCAATACGGTTCATTTGAAAAATACAATAAAAATATATTTAGAAACTAGACATATAGGTTTAAAGCATCACGTACGGGAATTTTGATATCTAAAAAAAATCGCGCACCAGCAAATTTTATTTCCGATTTTGATGGAAAACTTTCATCGTTCGTAAAAAAAATAGAAGGGGGTCCTTTATAAAAAAAAATCCCTACGTGGGGCCATAGAGACTGGATTTTCGAACAGTTTAAGACTTGACGCATGCAAATAAGATGAATACTTTTTCAAATATGTTGTCAACCAGGTTGAAAAACGTAGTTTCGAGAAAAACGCGTTCAAAGCCGCACATCTGCCCCTCGGCGCGGTCGTGCGCTTGAAACGGTTTCACATAAAATGCTATATAACCGCCAATTTGACAAATTTCTTTAAAAAATTTGGTGAGAGCATTCGTAACAAATGTTTCTTTCAGAAAATAGAAAAATCGACAAAAACAATATTTTACCGTGGCGTGGTGTGGTGTTTGTCAATTATGACAAACTCGTAAATTCCAAAAGAATAAAAAAGATTCCTGCGAATCAAAAAACGTTTTCGATTCGCAGCCTTCCTCAAAGAATTGCACTTTCATCTTTTTATTTCGGTAAAACAGCTCGTATGGTTGTAAAAGTGAATAAAAAAAAATCACGCTTGTGATGGTCACTTTCACCGCGAGGGTTATTTCACATCGACAGGATTATTCGGCACGAAGTGGGTGCCAGCGATAAAATTGAACGTTATACGAATTCGCATAGTTTCACGAATGCTTTTTTTCCACTCCACTGAAGAGTTCGGACCCCTGTACTCTAGTACGTACCTGTACCTGAAAAAAAGCATTGCAGCAAACACGAGAGAGCAGGGAAGTCACGCAATAAATTGGAATATTGTGATTGGAGAACAAAGTGCTCCGAAGCAACGAGGTGCCAGGCAGAAAGTATGATCAAAGTACAAAGAACACCGCGACATTTGCAACAAGTGAAGTAAAACGTCGTTTTGCAGTCTGATGGAAAAAAAAACGACAGAAGCGTAAAACAGTATATGGTGTCCGAATGACAGATGGCCGATCTTTCGATAGCTCGATTCGACCCATCGGCCTCTATTAATCGATCGGTTTGCTTGGGGCAGTGGAGGTCCTGTAGACAAAGAGATCCTGCAACGTTTGGCCCCGCGGACAAATGATCCCACACGCATTCAATCTCGTCCGAACATATTCGACGATAAATTTTCGTCCTCGTGTATACAACGTGTTTAGGGGAATTTTCACTGTTCACGGCACAGGCTGCTATATGAAAGCAAATTGGGCCAAACGAACGGCGAACTTCTTCCTCAATGTCAATAAAACGCGGTGCAGTAACGCTGGAGCCTGAATTAGAAGGTCCGAAAAATCGTTCTTTTTTTATATTGCTTAAGGGGCTATACCAGTGTGAACGCTGAAAAATTGGGTGATTTTCGGGATTTTTTTGGAATAAAAGTACTCAATTGAATGTTATGGAAAATTGTGAATATATTTGGCTATATTTGACCTATATTACATAATTTTTTCATACAAAAATATTGAGATCCAAGCGACTTATGCGCTGCCTTCTGAGGCGCCAAAAAACGTTCCTCCACTGCTGACATGATTCCGGCCGATTGAGTAGCTGAAACCGAAAAAGGAAAAAATGGCGTTAAGCTGGAAGGTATTTCCTGTACAACGACGTAGGATTTTCGAAAAATATCAAAATCTAACAAAATGGCGTAGTTATGAAAAAAGTCTGTTTTCTTGCCTATAAAATGGTCGTTTTTTTCAATGCCAAATCGTCAATTTTCATTCAATCAAAAATATCCTACGTCATTGTAGAGTAAATATGTTCAGAGTTCTCAGTTCAAATTCCAAGTCAATCGGATAGTCAATCGGCTCTTTGAGTTACAATGTCAGCAAATTTGAAAATTCTCATTTCGAGAAAAACGCGTTTAAAGATTTAACTATCGATTCTTGCAAGATAAAATGATATTGAAATAAATGATAATGATATTCTTGAAAGTATAAACTGTCGGAAAAGGCAAAAAAAATCGATTTTTTAAAAGTGTCACAATGGTATAGCCCCTTAAATCGTTAGATAAAGTATCCAAGAATATATTGACAAAGTTACAGAGACTAATTGTAAATATTTTCGAAGATATAAGGCTAAAAGCAGAAAAGCGATTGATATTTGATATTGATATTTCCTCCTATTGGAAACATTGAAGCGCGTTTTCTCCAGTTTTTATGTTCACGATTTTTCAAAATTGGCGGGCGTGATGGGAAAAAAACTAAACGACCTATTGAATCAAACCAAAGTTTATTTTCTTCAGTATGAAAATCTCTTCTACCAAGGCAACGTTGCGAGGTCGATGTCTCCGATTTCGATGAAATTTGGCATGCTTGCAGAATGGGTCAAAATAGGCGACACGTATTTTTTTATATCGGTGGAACCCGATTTTTAAGGGTTGAAACGCACTCCCGAAAATTGGGGTGTTTTTCGTTTTTCGTCGATAACGTTTTAACGGTACGAGATATGAAAAAACTCCAAATTGCAACAATGTTTACGTTTGCGTGTACTATACATTGGAGATGAGAACGATGCAGATAGCAACAAATTTCATATTGTTTGTTGCAAAAATGCATTTTTTTCAACCGTATCTCCGAGGATTTTTAATCGATTGGGATGTTTGCATACATAGAGAGAATGGAAAAGTGCGGACACGGATGTTTTTCCGATATCTTACGATTAAGGGGTTGAAACTGCCCTTCGATTTTTTAGCCAAGAGCATCGTGTAATCAGCTAGCCTTTTGGCATTTCGGTCTAAATTCACGTCAATACATGTTCGTGTTATGACGCAATTGCATATTTGTAACATTCCAGCCACCCCCCCCCCCCCCAAACGGTCCCCCTCGCGAAAGGCAAACGTTCAAAGTTCTTACCGTGCGGCATGAACGAAAATTTGTCAAAATAAAAATCGGTTACAAAGAAAGTACCATCAGTCAAAATAGTCGATACACATTTTCTCGTTTTAGCGGAACGACACTCTTAAGGGGTCAACGCACCCTTAAAAACTTTGTCCTTTCTATAGCTCGTGAAGGGGCCGAAATAAAAAATAAAGATCGAAGGGAAAATTTTTTGTATTCTTCGACTACTAGGCGTTCATGATGATAATGATGAGTACAGCAACAAATGGCGTGTTGTTTGTTGCAATAATTCGTAAATTACTTGGGAAAAATCACTGTTCAGTTTTCCACTAATATGGGCACAGGCAACGCTCGCAATCACGCAATCATCGTGCTTCAGGAAGCAACTGGATTACAATTGTATATTTACGAACAAATTCTCTCCCGACACGTACTGCCTTTGAAGATTACAACATAATCGGAGAAATTTTCTCACGCTTACTTATTTAAAAGTCTTTTTAGATAATTTTTATAGCACGTTAAAATGTTTTTTTAAACCCATTTTTTTTCAAACCTGAGATAAGTTATAATTTTACGATTTTTCAGCTTTTTGTTAATTCACCCAGACGAAAAATATATGACAATTGAACATTTTATTGTTTTTTTTGTTTTAGTCAAGAATTACGAGCTGCATCATTCCTGCTGATTGGGGACTGCAGTGGCAAGACGCACATGGAATAGGCTGATAAATCTGCTGTCATTTATTGTTTCATTTTGAACTTTTTTTTTGTACATTTCAAATATACATGAAAAGATACCTCAATGTTTACTGGCCTCACTTGTTTTTTTCCGTTCTTAAAAAATTCCCGAAAAAAACACTTTTTTATCTTTTAAGACAGGCTCCCGCCTTGAGGGATCTTACACCACTGGAAACGTCTAAAATTCAGCGATTTTCCTCAAACCGTGTATATAAAAACATTATTTCATTGACGGCCATTTGCCACTAAATGATGTAATATTTTTCAATAAAAAAATCACTGAAAGTTCTTCAAGGTGTGTTCTTTAAGATGGTATATTGATCGATTAAAAAAGTTTTGTAGTTTTCTTTAAAAAAATTCACGAAAACGGCCTTTTTTGCGCTACAAGTGGTGGTAACGCCTTAAGAAATTATACAACATTGATGACGCTAGAGCCATTTTTGCGAGGCATGTTGAATTTGAGACGCTCTGCAGCACGCAATATAACTGACGGAAAATTGAATGTGAATTATTTTTTAATTCTATAAATTTACAGGACTATAGATAGAGAATTACGTGGAGGATTTTGAAAATATTAATTTTTGTGCAATGGGCGAGCATTCGAAGTAAAAACTCGATTTTCGACAGAAAAAGGATAATTATTTGCTAATAAATAATGTTATAATTAACTCATGGAAATTCCGTACGTGTTTCTCTTCGGAATGTTTTCAGAGTTCAGAGTGAATAGAATGAAAATTGCTGTAGTTACGCCACTGCCCCCGGAGACCCACAAGGGCCTGCGGTCCTTTTTTTTAGAACTGCCAAACTTTTTTGCCCTTATTCTAGATCGTTCGAAGCATGTCGCAAAGTCGATTGAAAAAGAAATATTTTTTTGAAAATTCTAAAATGGTGTTACCCCTTAAGGAGTTTTGGAACGATTGACAGATACCATTCGATTCAAAATTATACAGAAAATTCTCTTCGTTTACGCCGTTTTCATAAAATTTACAGTAAAAAAAAAAACACTTTTTAACGAACGGAGATACCTACGCTCATCGCTGAATAGCAGTTCTACGCACGAAATAATGTGAAAAGAAGTTTAAAATGTTATGGAAAACTGTCAAATAATTCAGTACATTATGATAATTTTGTCATCAGTGTCATAATGTATCGAGTGACTTGACAGTTTTTCATAACATTTTAAGGGGGACATACCTTTAGACGAGGAAAAAATTTGCTGATTTTGATGATTTTTTTTTCGAAGGAATTTTTTCGAGTCATTTTGACCTGGACGAATTAAAAATAAAATGCTCACTTTCCCACAATTGAAATTTTTCAATCATCCTTTAAAACAATTCAATTTCATACTTTCCGAATTTCAATCATGCAGACATATTAAAAAAGTGTGAAGTGTGTCCCGGATTTTTTTCAATAATAACCGACCGAAGTGTTGTTAATGGCAGGTGGATAAAATACTATCCGGGTCAAATTGGCCCAGTGTGTCAAACTCGTGGCCAAATATAAGTGTGTTAAGGAAGGTTTAAAACAATTCATCTTTAAAAATGGTAGAGATATGGCACGATCTTCTAAACTCCATTTCAAAAACTGGCGTGACGTATAGCTAAAAAACTAGTTGACCAATTCTGATGAAATTTAGTATAAATATTTCCAATCTCGTTGTCTCAAACATGAACCTAAATGTTTTGGAAAAAAGTAATTTTTATTGCAAAATGTAGCCATTTTTTCCCAAACACAATCTTTTTGTTTCCAAGCGTACCATTTCATCGATTTTCTACTATTCTCACTTTTTCTTGGTTCATATTTTGCGTATGAGTATATTCTACAAAAAAATGCATATTTACCGAAATACAACGATCAGAAAAACGTCTGGGGTTCGATCGACCTGCAGAATTACAAATGCAGCTGACTGCATTGGCGAAACGGTGTAGACGACCGATTTAAAGTTTGGAGGGTGCATGCCAAAGGATTGACTATATACATTTGACTCAACCGGTAACATTTCGTCAATTGTCCCCAAAACTCCTTAATCATCCTAAAAAAATGGTGGTCCGACGATGTACGAAAAGTAGTAGAGAATAAGACTAAAATTGAGACGTAAAATTAGGGCCTTTGTTCGGCAAAGGCAACGTCATCCTCGTTGCTTCAAGGCTGTTATGCATAGACTTGGCACTTCATGTCGTCAAGCATCACTTGCGCCACGCGCTACCGCTTAAGAACCAAAGACTTCTGCTTTCGTGGAAGAAAAGTACGAAAGTGCGGGTAATGGTGCACGAAAGCCCTAGAATTAAGGGCGGTCTCGTCAACGATAAGAAGCCTCGAGTGTGTCTTCACCCCAAGTCTTACTTATAACACCAGTGCAATCCTGCAAAAACGTCTTTGCGTACGTGTTTGAGGAACTTCCGTGGCGCTCTTCGTCCAGTTGTTCCTCGGTGAAAATGTGTGATTACAGTCTTTCGTTGAAACCTAATTTGATCATGGATCGATGAACAATTTTCCAATTACCGTATATAGACGAGAGATTCGACGATGGCATCGTGATGTTACGATGCTTTTGCAACTGCCGAAAGTTTGCTTTGAAAGGCAATGATTTTGGACAAACATTTTTGAAAAATGAGTTAATGCGTTAATAATGGTGGGTGTTGGTATGTGTTGGTGGTGGTGGTGGTGTGCGTGCGTGCGTGCGTGTGTGTGTGTGTGTGTGCGTGGGTGTGTGTGTGTGTGTGTGTGTGTGTGTGTATGTGTGGGTTGGGTGTGTGTGTTCGTGTGCTTTGGTATGTGTTGGTGTGTGTGTGTGTGTGTGTGTGTGTGTGTGTGTGTGTGTGTGTGTGTGCGCGCGCGTGCGTGCGTGTGTGTGTGTGTGTGTGTGGGTTGGGTGTGTGTGTGTGTTCGTGTGTTTTGGTTTGTGTGTGTGTGTGTGTGTGTGTGTGTGTGTGTGTGTGTGATGTGTGTGTGTGTGTGTGTGTGTGTGTGGGTGTGTGTGGGTGTTGATGGTGTATGTATTCGTGGTGTGTGTCTTCGTGTGTGTGTGTGTGTGTGTGTGTGTGTGTGTGTGTGTGTGTGTGTGTGTGTGTGTGTGTGTGTGTGTGTGTGTGTGTGTGTGTGTGGTAGTGCTGTGTGTGTATGTGCGTGCGTGCGTGTGTGTGTGTTTGTGTGTGTGTTGGGCGTGTGCTGGTGGTGGTGGTGTGTGTGTGCGCGTTATCTGTACACATGTCAGTTGCAGCCTCTTTCCTATTAATCTCCTGCTTATTTTTGCTTTTTAATTGTACGTCCTTTGGTCGCATATTATTTTACGAGCGCCAGTCAATTCTGCATTCCCGGCTAGATATGCGCAGTTGGATCCCTCCTATGCCTTTACGGGGATGACACGTGTTGGTGCCTCTATCGCGAGTTGAATTAATTGCCTGTGCATCGTGCATTGTCTCTGTGGTGATGCACCCGGGACAGAAGGGGAGAGCAACGGGCGCTGATGTCAACGTGTACAACCGAGCGTGCGATCCGCAACGTTTTGTCGTCCACCAACCACCGAGATACAGCGGTTGACGTTCCTTTGTTTTATATACATATACATATATATGTGTATATTTTTTTTCTGGAACCGTTTTTACACCAGATACATTTTTTGTCACGTTTCGTGCACGTGGAATTGATAAGAAATGGTTGAGAGAGAGGGTCGAGAGGGAGGATGGAGAGAATTGGACTATAGGACTGGAACTACGTATGAATCGACTAGGGAAAAAACAACCCCCGAGTAAACAGACCAAGCCAATCTTCTCATAGATAGCGGACGGCGGATGTAAAAAGCTTTTGATAGGCTAGAAAATCTACATAGATTTGAATAATTCTATTGGCGATTCATATTTATAGTTCGGGGGAAAAGTTTACGGTCGTAATCGGGGAAGGGGGTACTCTAAATGATTGTATTTGATATCTATCATCGTAGATCTGCAATTTAGAATGGTTATCACTCGGTCGAGAAGCAACTGCTGATAGAATACTTCCAATCAAGCATGTTGATTCGCAATTGCCTTTTCTCAGGGGGAGATTACCTTTAGGCGAGAAAAAAGTTTTCTGGTTTTCGTGAATTTTTTTTTTAAATAGGAAAGATTTGTTCACTATTTTTGAGACTTAGGGTATGCTTTATTACTTACTACTGTTGCCTGTTATGTGGTTAAAAAAAATAATCTTTAAAAATGGCGGAGGTATGGCACGGTCTTATACACGGGTTGCGGAGTTTGTCAGGCGTGACGCGTAGCGGTGGCGGTAGTAATATGAAAAAAAACATCGAAGATTCATATTTCATTTACACTCATATGCAGAATATGAACCAAGGAAAAGTGAGGAATGTTGGAAATCTATGGAATTGTACGCTTTGAAGCAAAAAGATTTAATTTTTCGAAAAAAATGGCTACATTGTGTAATAAAAAATATATTTTTTTAATTCCAAGAATATTTACGATCCTTAGACTATGAGGTTAGAACAGTTTATACCAAATTTCATCACGATCGGTCGAGTAGTTTTTTAACTATACGTCAAGCCAGTCTTGAAAATACAGTTTAGAAGACCGTGCCATACCTCCGCCATGTTTAACGATTGATGAATAAAAAAACACCATGTAACAGCTATAAGTAGTAATAAAACATACACTAAGTCTAAAAAATGATGAAGAAATCTTTCCTCAAAAAAAAAATCATGAAAATCAGCAAATGATTTCCTCGCCTTCGTATAATATATGTAGTTCAAAATGATATGTGAATCATTTTAATACATGATATAAATATACAATTTAATCATTCATACCCATGAAATAAAAAACAAAAAGCAGAAATCTGCTTTTTGTTCCCCCCGTAATCGACTCTAATATCAATCGCGAATTCGCAAATCCCATTTTTATAATACCCTTCTCGTTAAAATTTATCCCTCGCCAAATGTTTTCGCCGAGTATTCAGCCGGATGCGACTCATTCTGGAAATAGAGAGTTTCATTGTACTATTTTTGTCGAGTATTTTTCCATTCGACTTTCCCGGGTGTTATTGTCAACTCGCTTGGAATCGTAAATTTTCCTCGTTTTTTGGAGTCATGCCTTTCATCAATTTTCTGGATTGAAATTGAATTCGGGAGAAATGAACGAGATCGAGCTGGTGTTGCGGAGTTCCTAATCGCGGTGAATAAAGGGAAGGCGACGAGCCGTGTTGAAAAGAGACGGTGAGAGTTCGAGCCAATCGACGAAGGAAAATCGATTACCCACAGGGTGAGATGGACCAAGAGAAAGAGAAAAGCTACGACAGAGGAAAAGAGAGAGGGGGGGAGAGAGAGAGAGAGAGAGAGAGAGAGAGAGAGAGAGAGAGAGAGAGAGAGATGCCGATTGCTGCTGGTGTTCATTCCATACCGAGATGTGTACGCCATATTGCGAAGAAGAAAATTTGATTGGAGTCTCCTATCCTGGCTCACTCGAGATCCATTATATCCAAGCTGTGTGTGTCGCGATCAATTGAAACTCCAAGATGTCTACTTCCCATTTCAGCCACCTCGAGAACAAATTATCATTTTTTCTATCCACCAGGTACGTTCGAATGCGACCTGTCAAAATGACTTTGACGTATCGGGTGTCGTTACTCCGATTCATTTTTTCTTCGGCATCGTTTTGGCTGTTATTCTGACAGTTAAAGAGAGATATACCTTTAGGCGAAGAAAAAATGGCTGATTTTCATGTTTCTGTTTTCAGCGAAAGATTTCTTTACCATTTTTCATACTTAGGGTTTTATTACTAATTTTGGCTGTCACGTAGTATTTAAAAAAAATTCATCTTTTAAAACAGCGGAGGCCTGGCATGGTTTTCTAAACCGCTTTTTCAGAAGTGGAGTGACGTATGACTGAAAAACTAATCGACCGATTCTGATGAAATTTGGTATAAGTATTGTCTAAAACATGACCCTAAATGATTTTTACAAAAAAGGAATTCCTTTATTGCAAAATGTAGGCATTTTTCGTTCGTGCATTCTTTTCCAAGCGTGCCATTTCATCGATTTTCAACATTTCTCACTTTTTCTTGGTTATCATGAAAAAAATTATGAAAATCAGCATTTTTTTCACGCCTAAAGGTATCCCCCTTCAAATCGTCTAAGTTCAATTTTTTCGAAGCAGTAAAAAAAACACAAGGGTCGCGACAAGCGGAATAAATTCTTTGTGGATTTAAAAAATATGTCCCGTCGAACTCTTTTTCTCGTGTGAGTTCCAAAGGAATGTGCGTATCTGCTTTTCGGGGCGAGCATAATGTATAATGATAGGTAGAGAAACTTTATTTCCAAGTCTTTCACGAGAAAAAGCTTTCATGCCCTTTCCCTTCTTGCTCTCAATCCCGAGACCCTTTCCCACCCACTTTCGTTCAACATTTTTGCCACTGTAGCGTCCGCTTTTTCAAACTATGTGCGGCCCACGACCGGAAGTAAACAGATTTGTTTTCCATGGAACTCTTGTGATACGCGAAACCCCTCTTCGTCCACAATATAACTTTTCCGGCATTCGTGTTTCTTTTTCTCTCTTTTTTTTTTTAATTCAGTGTTTATTCAAGAGCATACGCGTTTTGTTTGATTTAACGAAAAGGATATTTTACTCGAAAAGTCTAAACAATCCTTCGAGACTTTTCGAGAAAAATTGTGAAGAAGTTTGAAATCCAAGTGTAAAAAATAGTAAGGTGGTCGGCACGGTGGTCGTCAGGGTTCTAGTGATCGCCATGTTTACAGATCAAGGTAGTTCGGAAGAAAAATCGGACGTCGAATTGACAATTTTAACGATTTTTATTTTTTACTTTCGAATGTTCAAAATACGTAGAATTTAATCTCGCAAAAAAGTACTTTTTTGGTACCGGTAAGAATGAAAATTTATGATGAATTTCATAAATACTCACAATTGACATTGATTATTGAGCACTCGGTTGATCATTATCGACTTTACTCGTGAGTTCATGCTTTAAGACCTTAGACCACAGTAACGGGTATAAAATCATGTGCGGATTTGACCATTTTTTTTCGTATGAAAAAGTTATTGACTCATAAAATTAATTACACATCTATTTAGCATGAATATCAATCTGATAAAATTTATTTTTCGATGTAAAAATGCCCGACTATTAATATTTTCTTTTGTTATCTTTTTTTTTAGGCGCTTCGCGGCGTGACATTTGGCATCCACAATTTTTTACCTAGAACATAAAACAAAAATTTTCGTCAATCTACATTAGAATACCTAGAGAAGAACGTACGGAATTTAAAAAATATTGTTTTATTCAAAGGTTGTAGGTATTTGAACTTAAGAAATGAATTTTCAGTGAAAAATTTCGTTTTAACTGCTCATGAACTGCTCATAAAATGAAAAGTTTTCGATTAATCAGAAATTCCGTACGCACTTCTCTGCGAAATGCAATTAGGAACATAACTTTGAAATTTGAAGTAAATCGAGTGAAAATTGTTGAAGTTATTTGTCACGCTAATTGGAAAAAAGCTGTTTCGAGAAGTTTCGAGTAGTCGGCCATTTTGTACATCGAAAAAAAAAATTCTGACAGCTTGATATTCATACTAAATACAAAAAATACGTCATTGTAGAGTAAATATATTCACGAGTACTCAGTTCAAATGTAAAGTTAATCGGATAATTGCTCTTTGAGCTACAATTTCAGCAAATTTGAAAAATATCATTGCATATTCTTGAAAGTATAAAAATCTTGAACGTATAAAAATCTCATCTCATACTCTTGAAAGTATAAACTGACGAAAAAGGCGAAAAATCGATTTTTTGTCACACTGGTATAGCCCCTTAAAGCAATCATACCATGTGACAGGTCCAAAAAATGGTTTTCTTTTTGCTTAAGGTAGTACGAGCGCGCAATCTTGATTTCTATAGAATTTGTTCAAATTTTGACCACACATTGTTCATATCATTATGCATGTTTGAGTGAAATTTCAGAACAGTCGACTATTCCCCGATGGAAATTGATATACGCAAAAATATACATGTGAAATGTATGCCATATATTGAAAATATATGTGCCAAATTCTAATTTTCGTAAAGTTTTTGTATATGAGATGTATATGCGTGGTATTACTGTATATCAATGTATCATATATCAATGATATATGTAGCATTTACCCTGCATATATACCACATATATTTAGCATATATGTTGCATACACACTGCATACATACCGCATATATACTGCATAAATGGTACATATATGCCACATATATACAGATATGCTTGTATGTAATAGTGTATGTAATAGTGTACTTGTATGTAATAGTGTACTTTAACTGTAAGTTAAGTTTTTTTAAGTTTAAGTTTTAAGTTTTGTTAAATTTAACTGTAATAGTGTTTATACACAGCATATATTTCTTGTCAGGAATATGTATCAAAAATGTATGCGTCATATATGATGCATAAATGACACATATATGAGTCATATATGACGCATACATTTTTTATATATTTTTCTGACATAAAAATAGATTGGAAATATATCGAAAATATATGCGTCGTATATGCCTCATATATGCATCATATATAGTGTTTATACGTAGCATGTATTTTTTTGGTCAGAAAAATATATCGAAAATACATGGGTCACATATGCGTCATATATTTGGTGCATATATACTGAATATACACGTATTATTCTATTTTTCGTCACTATATATGCGACCGATATATATATATATATATATATATATATATATATATATATATATATATATATATATATATATATATATATATATATATATATATATATATATATATATATATATATATATATATATATATATATACATATATATATATGTAGCATATAGTTTCTGCATATATTTTACCAACATAAATTTCCATGGGGGTTAAGATTGGGAGATAATGGGTTTTTAAATTGCAACTTTTTAATACTGCAGGGTCTGCATTGAAATTTAGACAGAATAATTTTCCGTAAATAATATTTGTCCCTTATAATAAGAAGACATATGGTAACACCGCAGAACAGTATTGTTCCATATTTCGAGAAAAAAATAATTTACAAATATTAGTTACGGATAATTATTCTGTCTAAATTTCAATGCAGACCCTGCAGTGTTAAAAGTTGCAATTTTAAAACCCATTATCTCCCAATCTTAATAGTCGACTGTTCTGAAATTTCACTCAAACATGCATAATGATATGAACAATGTCTGGTTAAAAGTTGAACAAATTTTATAGATTTTGTTCAAATTTCAACCAGACATTGTTCATATAATTATGCATGTTTGAGTGAAATTTCAGAACAGTCGACTATTTAGATTGGGAGAGAATGGGTTTTAAAATTGCAACTTTTAACACTGCAGGGCCTGCATTGAAATTTAGACAGAATAATTTTCCGTAAATAATATTTGTCACTTATAATAAGAAGACATATGGCAACACCGCAGAACAGTATTGTTCAATATTTCGACAAAAAAATAATTATCGTGTTCCTAAAGTTGAAAAATTTGCCAACAAAATATTTGCATGATAAATATTAATATTTTATATTATTTATGTT
Source organism: Ophion ellenae (assembly GCA_963210295.1). Lineage (NCBI taxonomy): Eukaryota > Metazoa > Arthropoda > Insecta > Hymenoptera > Ichneumonidae > Ophion > Ophion ellenae. Next base: position 17,775,007 of record OY723392.1, read on the forward strand.
ATCTTCATTAACAAATAAAAGTGTTGGTTCATTCATAACTAATTAAAAACTTTGTTCGATTAAAAATGATTTGCAAATGAAAATTTGTGTAGGAGTATTATTTTAAATATGCCGGCCAAACTCACGTCATTGGATACGTGAAACGATGCGGTGTTGCCATATGTCTTCTTATTATAGGGAACAAATCTCTTTGACGGAAAATTATTCTGTCTAAATTTCAATGCAGACTCTGCAGTCTTAAAAGTTGCAATTTTAAAACCCATTATCTCCCAATCTAAATAGTCGAGTGTTCTGAAATTTCACTCAATCATTCAATTCAATACTACCTTAAATAGTAAAAAATGTGTGCGTGCACTGAAAAAAAAAATTCGTTCATCCTACCAAAATTCAGTTGGGTTAACAAAATGTATCTTTAAATACGTTCAACTTGATTTTTTATTGGCATAACAAACGTTTTGTTAATCTAACTGATAGTTTTAGTGCTGTGAACTGTAGCTTATTTAGCAGGTCTGAGCAATTGTTAAAACAACAAAATTTCGAGATAACAAAATGCATTTTGCACATTCATCGATTCCTTTTTTTCAGTGTCATATGGACCTGGCATAGCATACTAATGAGGAGTCAACATTTTCTTTGTGGAAATCGTAGTTGGACTTTTAAATGCGTTTTTTCTCAAAAATGTATTTTTCAAATTGGCTTTCATGATATCTCGAAAGCTATTGAACGGATTTCGTTCAAATTCGTATAGTACACTCAGCACATCTATACACTGGGAGGAAAGTGTATAGTATTTACAAAAAACGCGCATGGTAAAAGAGAGAAAGTCGAATTCCCTATAGTTTATTGTTACCGCAATCATACTATGGCCACCACAACTATAAGCGGAAAGTATACGTAAACATGCGATTTTGGTGGCGTGTTTGACTATCTAGTATCTCCGAAATTGCTATACATCATTGTAAAAGGCTTTACAACATCGATATAGTTAATTCAGCTATATAACAAAATCGGCGCACAAATATTAATGCTGCACTGAGAGCAAAGTGCATGGTATTTATGAAAGACGCCCACGGCAAAGGAGGGGATAGTAAAATTCCGTATAGTTTATGGGCACCGTAATCATAATATGGTTAAGGCGGTCCTCTAGTTTCTCGGGTCGAAAAAATCGATTTTTTTTTCATAAATCACATCTACAACATGTGTAGAAAATGTGTGCCAAAGGATTTTTCGATATTCGAAGTGGTTCACAAGTTACGGCCCTGGAACGGAGCAGGTATACGGAGCGCGCGCCCGGAGCGCGAACATTCAAACGCGTTTTTCTCGAAACACCATTTTTCGAAACGGTGACCACGATATTTCAGAAACTACTGCACCGATCTTGTTCAAATTTATACAGCATCTTCAATATGTTATAAGCCAGCGGTTGAACTAGGATTATCATGATTGCTTCGATAGTTTTTTTTGTACGAGCGAAAAACTTAAGAAAAAATGAGTAAAAAATAGAATGTAATTTTCAAAAGTGTATAAAAAAGTCAATTTTTGTAATTTAGAATTCACTCTAGTTCAATCGCTAGTCTTAAATATGAAGATTAAAATGCCCTTTGGTTTTTTGATTTCAGATAAGCAGAACAGCCGCAATCTTGGTCACCGTCAAGCACCTCTTTTACTTGATGTCTTCGTGTCGGCCACTATAACCTTTATTCTATTATATATCTTGACTTCAAAAAATTTGTAAAGCTTATTTAAATGTTAATAAAGATTATGCAAAAACAATGAGATTGATTAATTCGATGCTTTGCGGGTAGAAAATTATTGAAAAAGCCGTAAAAAAAACAGCCGCGAAACTAGAGGACCGCGTTAATACAACTATAAGCGAAAAGTATATCCGACCATGCAACTTTGGTGGCGTGCTCGACTATCTGTTATCCCCGAATTAACTATTAACTATTGTAAAAATGTTAACTGAATTAACTACATCGATATTGTAAAGCCTTTCACAGTAGTTAATAGTTATTTCGGGGATACTAGATAATCAAACACACTACCAATACGGCATGATTAGATAAACGCTTATAGTAGCGTTAACCATATTATCATTGCGGTTTCAATAAACTATGGGGAATTCAACTATGCCCACTTTTACCATGGGCGTTTTTTTTATAAATACTATCGACATTTTTTTCAGTCAAAGTTTGTACTATTTATGTGGTTAACATTAACACTTGTTGAGTACAAATGGTTACAAGATCTTACGAGAGGTGACTATGCGAACAAAAATATGGTCATCTTATAGTGAAGACGTAAATCATTTGTAGAACGTGTCAATAAAGTAGACACAGCGGTAGCACGCTATGGTCGATATAGATATATTAGCGCATTTATTTATCAGTTTCTAAAATTCGATATTTCGAAAACAATGCGTTGCGCCAAAAATCCATTAAAGCAGTGACTAATATTATCAAAAAGGCGATCTGTCCAAAATTCCACCTATATCGGAGGTAACAGCTGGAATTACTTTTATTTGTAATGCCAAATCTACGATCAAAATAACATAAGTACCCGGTAGCATAGTGACAGCGTGCGTAGTATAGATAGGTAGGTCGTAAGTTGAATCCATGTTCAGGCGAAATATTTTCTTCGATAGGAATCATTTCAGGAGGTCCGGTAATGACAAATCATGATAAACAATCATTCAGGTAGTACTCTCAATTGAGGATTTTTGAATTTATGATATATTTTATGCATTTAGTAGCCATACCATTCAATATGGTAAAAATCACTATTTTTGACAGTGTAATAAAATATCCATTTTATGGAAATCTACTACATTATATAGCATTGAACAATAAACGTATACTTGTAACATGGTTGCGGTTAACATATGAGCATGGTTAAGGCGTTACCCCCACTTGTAGCGCAAAAAAGGCCTTTTTCATGAATTTTTTAAAAGAAAACTACAAAACTTTTTTAATCGATCAATATACCATCTTAAAGAACACATCTTGAAGAACTTTCAGTAATTTTTTTATTGAAAAATATTACATTGTTTAGTGGCGAATGGCCGTCAATGAAATAATGTTTTTATATACACGGTTTGCGGTGACCAACATTGCGGCGAAGTGGATCATCTGAAGAAAATAATGTGGATGGATTTTGTCAAATATAAGTATAAACTAGTCTTTAATCGAAGGATTTTAAAAAATATTCATTTTTCACAAAATGGCGGACAGTCAAAGTTAATGGTTCGGTTTTAACGAAAAAAAACGGCCGTTTTTTGGCTATAAAAAGGCCATTTTTTTCGAAAAAAAAAATCGAACGATTAAAGACTACATTTTTATGTATTAAATAAGCCTGCAAAATTTCAAGAAGATCGGTTCATTAGTGTTCGAGTAATCTTGGTCACCGACTTCAGAAATGCCATTTTGAGAAAAACGCGTTTAAAGTTTCTCTTTCAACGCTCTTTCAACGCGGATTCTTCTCTTTCAACGCTCATATCTCAGTCAATTTTGTTCGGATCGACTTGAAATTTTCAGGACATATTCTCAGATACTTATACTTCAAAAAAAAGCAATAAAAAAAAATCGATTTTTTCAAAATCGCAAGTGGGGGTAACCCCTTAACATAACTAAAAGATCCTAAGCAGTACTATATTTTAGGCATAATTATAAAATATTGTTGTCCCCTTAGGGTAATATAAAATATGGTTGAAGTTACCATACATTTCTCACAGTGTAGTTTTCACCCGACCTAGAATATTTCTGATATCTGCCATAGTTTCTTGTTTAAGCTGAAAAAGTCGAACAAAAATGACAAAACTTGGAACTTAACGTTCAAAACCGTGCCAAAAATCTAATTTTCGATATTACGATACTCTAGATCCGGCGATAGCCGCAGGTCTACAAATTAAATGGCCTCTGAGTTTTTGATTTCAGCTGAGCAAAACCTCCGGATTCATGGCAGCCGTCAAACGACTTTTTTTTACACACGAGTGTCTTCCGAACGTTGTAAAATCAACTCAACTCGTTATTTTTGTTTGACAAAATTCCTAGGGACTGTAAAAATGTTAATGAATGTGTGGTAAATATTTAAAGATATTCTGTTTTAACGGTTCATTAAAAAAATCCCCAGAAAAGCAGATAAAAATAGCTGTCACATGGCATGACCCCCTTAAAGGGATTATTGGGCCAGCTACCTCAGAATAGAATCGATTTTCTTTCAATCTCCTATATTTCACATTTCGTTTCGTAATTTCGACAAATAGAAAAACAAAACCTTTCGCCAATTGTTTGTCCGCGGAATTATCGGAGAAGTTTTTTTTTTTTTTTTGAGAACCCGATATGACGTTTCCTGCAATGCTAGAAAATAAGGCTCTCACCATTATACAATATATTTTACATTCTTCGAACTCTCGAAGCTTTTCCAATTGAGATCGCGCGTTACGCGGAGATGACGAACACCCAGAGGAGTAAACCGAGAGTTATATAAACGGCATAAGATAAACGAGCGAAAGGGCAGGAGAGACGGAACGATCGGAGAAAAGTTATTTCGGGAATCGGAATATATAGAAAAAGCTTCTATATATTTTATCATTTGAAAAGTATGTCTGTATATACAAAGATGGAGAGGGAGGGAGCGAGAGAAAGAGAAGGAGAGGGCGGTGTATGCCTTCGCATGGGCGATTCGACGTCACGACGAAATAACAGAACGCAATTGTTATTATTCATCGACCGAAGTGAATAGAGAAGAAAAATTCGCTGTAAACCAGCTCGGGGAATGTAACTTACGTATCAATCGGAGCCTTCCAGGCCAATGGTTCATTTTTAATTAAGGGGTCATCACAGTGTGACGTTTATGAAAAATCGATTTTTTTTGTATTATCCGATAGTATAGACGGTTATAAATATTATCATCGCCGATTGATCGTCAGTAAACAATTTATATGAAAATTCCGCACTCGAAACTTCAAGGTATTTTGGTCAAATTTTTATCAGACATTGTTCATATCATTATGCATGTTTGAGTGAATTTTCAGAACAGTCGGCTATTTAGATTGGGAGATAATGGGTTTTAAAATTGCAACTTTTAACACTACAGAGTCTGCATTGACCGAACGTCAGGTCACACAATTCGTCGTACCATTCTATTGTGTTTAGAAATTTTGAAAAAAACATGTTTAGATAGCAAACTAGTTAGGGAAAGAGTGAAAAAAGTTTGGATTGCCTTTACTATTTAGTTTTGCCGAAAACCTTCAGTAAAGACAGAATAATTATCCGTAAAAAATATTTGTCCCCGATAATAAGAAGACATATGTCAACACCGCAGAACAGGATTGTTCAATATTTCGAGAAAAAAAAATCATCGTGTTCCTAAAGTTGAAAAATTTTATCATAAAAAAATATTTGCGTTATAAATATTTATATTTTATATTGTTTATGTTATCTTCATTGACACATAAAAGTGTTGGTTAATTCATAACTAGTTAAAAACTTTCTTCGATTGAACATTACTTCCAAATAAAATTACTGCCAAATAACATTACTTCCAAATGTTAGTAAAATTTAAATAAAATTACTTCCAAATAAAAAATTGTGTTACAGAGTTATTTTAAATATGCCGCGCAAACTTACGTCATTGGATACGAGAATAATTCTCGTATACGAAAATAAAACGAGACAAATAATTTTCACGGAAAATTATTCTGTATAAATTTCAATGCACACCCTGCAGTGTTAAGAATTGCAATTCAAAAAGCCATTATCTCCCAATCTAAATAGTCGACTGTTCTGAAATTTCACCCAAGCATAATGATATGAACAATGTCTGGTTGAAATTTGAGCAAAATATATAGAAATGAAAAGAAATTTCGGTTTTCAAAACGGCGTATACTCTCGAAGGAAGAGTTTTCAAGCTATCCGTCTCAAATTTTGACACACCATCTTACTGTGGAAGCTTTTTTTCAATCTTCATATTTTTTTAACGGAAAACTGTCGAAAAATACTCTAAATTCGATACTTTTTTTTCGAACCGCCACCATTTTGTTAATTTTGATTTAAAAAATTCCATAGCAAGCGGATTTCATACTGATCAATAATCTTTTTACCAATTTTATTTCAGATCATATTTACGGCTACTACCGTGTACACCGTGAGGACTTCTTCTTTTCAAAAACAATTTCAACCGTAAAAAAAATGTAAAAGAAATAAAAATAAACGTTCAAACATTTATTTTCTGTTCTGCACGGGTGCTTTGATGTGACATAAAAAAATCAGACTATTTTTCCAGACTTTTTCAACATTTTTTTCCCCCGAGCAGCATGAATTCGAGAAATTTTAGTTAATTCGCGGCGATCCCGATAATTTTTAATGGATTTTCGAGAAAAAAAATGGATATTTAAATTTGGTTGCTTTGACGTGGATTAGCCCATACAGGGGTGTAGAGAAACCGCGATCTATTGAATAACGTTTTTCAATGAGACGTATTACTTGCACATGAGCCTTTTTAAGTGATCGAATATCCAATTGTCCCTGACGTATGGAAGGTCGGAATGATACCACTGATAAATGACTGATGGATGCTGTAATCGATTTTCCGTTTGTTATCGCCCTGCCTATCGTAAACTCTTCAGTATTGAAAGGGTTTGTATGAGCTTGGAGCCCAACAGACTGGTCGATTTCCAATATTTTTTTCTGATCAGGGTATTGGGATGACGAGGTTGGGATTCTCCGTGCAATTGATGCATGAAAAGCAATGAAGTTGTTATTATCTAAGGGGGGAGATACCTTTAGGCGAGGAAAAGAATCGCTGATTTTCTTGATTTTTTTTTAAAAGGAAAGATCTCCACCATTTTTTAGACTAAATATATGTTTTATCACTATTTTTGGCTGGTACATGATATTTTTTATTTGATTAATCTTTAAAAATTGCGGAGGTATAGCACGGTCTTCTAAACTGCATTTTCAAAACTGGCATGACGTATAGCTGAAAACCTAATCGACCGACTCTGGTGAAATTTGGTGTACATATTTCTAACATTATTGTCTAAAACATGATCCTCAAAGTTTTTAAAAATTTTCAAATAATTTTTTTTTTCTTATTGCACAATGTAGCTATTTTTTTCGGAAAATTCAATCTTTTTGTTTAAAAACCTACCATTTAAAGGATTTTCATCATTTCTCACTTTTTCTCGGTTCATATTCTGCGCATGAGTGTTAATGGCAGAAAAATCTTGGTTGGTTTTTTTTCGTATTAAACCCGCCGACGCTACGTGTCACGCCGTCTGATAACGTCCGCCGCAAGCCGTTTGGAAGACTGGGCGATACCTTCGCCATATACAGGGTGTCCCAGAAGTAACGTACGCCCTTCTAGCATCTGGTAGGAAAAAAAATTCTGAGACGAAAAGTCCTAAGTCATTTTTTCATCAGACGCATAGATGAGTAATTATGAATCAAAATAAATAGCCAATCAAGTGCGCGGTACAGCGGAAAGGCAGCGTCGAGGGGAGGGATAGGGGAATGCGTTGTAATTGTGTGCGCCTAAAGATGTGTGCGGAGGGAAAATTCCGAAAGTATGTGTGCAAGTGCACACACACACACACGCACCCACTCTCTCAATCACACACACGTATGCACACACTTGCACACGTGCGCCTGAAAATGTGTGCGAAAGGAAAATTGCGAAAGCATGTGTGCAAGTGTGTCTGTGTGTGTGTGCATGGGTGTGTGAGTGTGTGAGTGAGTGTGGACGTGTGTGTGAGTGTGTGAGTAAGTGTGGACGTGTGTGTGCGTGTGCTTGTGTGTGTGTGTGGGTGTGTGTGCAAGGGTGGCAAGTGTGCGCATACGTGTGTGTGATTGAGAGTGTGTGTGTGATTGAGAGAGTGTGTGTGTGTGTGTGTGTGTGTGTGTGTGTGTGTGTGTGTGTGTGTGTGTGTGTACACAAGTGTGTGTGTGTGTGTGCAAGTGTGTGCGGGTGTGTGTGTGTGTGTGTGTGTGTGTGTGTGTGTGCAAGTGTGGGCGTGTGTGTGTCCGAATGTGTGTGTGTGTGTGCAAGTGTGTGTGTCCTAGTGTGAGTGTACGTGCGCACACGTGTGTGTATGTGTGTGCACTTGCAAACATGCTTTCGGAATTTCCCCTCCGCACACATTTTCAGGCGCACGCAATTACAACGCATTCCCCTATCCCTCCCCTCGACGCTGCCTTTCCGCTGTAGCGACCACCTGATTGGCTATTTATTTTAATTCACAATTAATTATCTATGCGTCTGATCGAAAAATGACTGAGGACTTTTCGTCTCGGAATTTGTTTTCCTACCAGATGCTAGAAGGGCGTACGTTACTTCTGGGACATCCTGTATAACAGCCAGAGGTAGTAATAGAACATACCCTAAGATTAAAAAAGGGTCAAGAAATCTTTCCTTTCAAAAAAATCATGAAAGTCAACAATTTTTTAATCGCCTAAAAGTATCTCCTCCCTTAAGGGGTCTTCTCACTTTAGACGCTAAAAAAGGCTATTTTCATGGACTTTTTGATAGGTTTATATTATAGATATTGATAAAAAAGTTGTTACACTTAATAAGTACACTTTCGGAATACATTAAAAAAAAATATTTATTTAAGTCACTATTTATAGACGAAAATGGTCATTAAAAAAATGTCCTAAAAAATTGTAGGTAGCGCTGTTGATGAAATCTCGGAGATGGATCATCCGAAACAAAAAAATCAATCGGTTTTGGATTCAGTATGTTAATGGCTATAGCACATATCATACGATTTTTTATATATGCAAAAATAACAAAATGGCGGACATTTTTCGAAAAAACAAAAAACGTGTTTTTTCACCTTTTTTGGCAAAAATATAGTAAATATCAAAATTTAAAAAAATCCTTGATATGCGCTATACCTATAGTTGTAAAGTATATGTGGTTAAAATTTCATACGGATCGGTTCCGGAGTTTCGAAGATTTTATCAACAACCCAAATAGGGTTTTACAATAGGCACAGTAATGACTGGTTGCCAGAGGAAAAACGTTGGCGCGGTAATGGCTATATAAACGGGCCAGATCCGCACCATGCATGGTTGTTAATGGTAAACCATGAATGGCTGCTAAGACTTGGCCAAATATCATACGCCCATATTGGCCCAGCAACGGCTGCCGGATCTTCTGCCGGAAATGAAAAACAAAAAATTTACAAATTATGAATATAAAATTTTTGTTACGACAGGCGACCCTATATGGGAAGCCGTCGAAAAACGTTGGTCCGAGAAAAACGCGTTTAAAGTTTGTTTGGGTTACATAAATACGATAATTTTTTTAAAATGTATTTCGAGAGTGTATTTATTAAGTGTTGCAACTTTTATATCAATATCTATAATATAAACCTATCAAAAAAAAACCTTGCAAATACCCTTTTTTTAGCATCTAAAGTAAGAAGTCCCTTTAAACCAAATGTCGTGGAGGTGGTTCTGGCAACTACGGTCATCTAAAATGAAAAAAAGACAAATCTTATTTTAGTACAATAACAAAGCTATCGTGTGACCGAATACGTTTTCAAATCATGAAAATTACGAAATGACAGCATATAGTCAAGCTATAGAATTTTCAAAAACTATAGTCATTCACATCAAACGAGAAAGGTTTTTATTTTTAAATACATTGGCATCGAAATCGATTAGATTTTTTTATTCGACGATATTTAGTGCGATGAGTTATCGACCCCTTATCATGGTCGGTAACTCCCGGTCGGTTGGTCTACTTCACCAACTGGCACTATCAGCACCCACCACGGACGGGGTCGTCGTCTTACCAGCACCCTCAAAAATCATGGCATAACGAGCTTCTGGCGCTGGCCACGCGTACAATCATGGCGCTTGAACATGCGCTCAATTTTTTTCAAACTCATGCTAATCATCAAGTAAATGTGGACTTCAATTCCGTGTCATCCATTGCTAAAAGGGCATTATTGTGCAATTACACGCCCAATAGTTGTACATCAGTAGGGGAGTTATGCTTAAGATGACATACTTTTTCTTTGACGATATTCAAAAAAATTAATGACGTATGAATTCAAAGCCAAGCATTTTTTTGCGACTTTTTTTAGAAGGAAAAAAAACAAGTGAGCCCAGTAAACATTGAGGTTTTTTTTCATGTATATTTAAAACGTATAAAAAAAAGTTTCAACATGAAACAATAAATGACTGCAGATTTATCAGCTCATTCCATGTGCATCTTGCCACTGCAGTCCCTAATTGGCGGGAAAGATGCAGCTTGTAAATCTTGACTGAAAAAAAATACCAACAAAATTTTCAATCGTCATATATTTTTCTTCTGGGTGAAAGAAGAAAAAGCTGAAAAAATCGTGAAATTATAACTTTTCTGAGGTTTGAAAAAAATGTGTTAAAAAAAACACTGACGTGCTATAAACATTATTTAAAAATACTTTTTCAACAATATTTTTAATTTACTTAGAAGAGATTTTCATACTGGAGAAAATAAACTTTGGTTTGATTCAATAGGTCGTTTAGTTTTTTTGCTATCACGCCCGTCAATTTGGAAAAATCGTGAAAATGAAAGCGGGAGAAAACGCGCTTCAAAGTTTTCAATGGGAGGAAAAATCAATATTAATATTAATCGCTTCTCTGATTTTGGCCTTGTATCTTCGAAAAATTTTACATTTGGCCTCTGTAACTTTGTAAATATATTCTTGGATAGTTTGTCTATCGATTTAAGGAGTAAGGCCGCTGGAGAAATTTCAAAAAATCGATTTTTTTCAAAAGATGCCTCAATATCTTAAAAATGACATACTCAAAGGATTAAGGTGGGAAAAATGGCTAAATACTTCTATTTTGAATTTTGGCGCAGCAGAAACTACATTTTTCAAGTCGGCCGGACTCATAGCTCGAACAAATCTTGACCGATTGACTTAAAATTTTAACTGTATATTTACAATTACATTCTGCATAGAAGTACGAAGGATTTTCTCGATATATTACATAGTTTTTTTTTATAAACAATTTTCGGACGATGTTTTTTTGAGAATTGTTAGAAAATTGAACTTTTTTTTAAAAAACGTGCTGTTTTTACGAAAATCGATATATCAAAAAAATTCTACGTACTACTGTAGCTATTCACATGTATAATCGACAAAAAAATTTAATTCACTGTAAATTAAAAATTGCAGGTGCCGTTGGTGCGGTTGCGCGCCTATGAAAAAAAGGCTTCGTCGAAGAAAAGCTGTGCAGCCGCCATTTCGTTTTATATTACTTAGCAAAAAATACTTAATACAGTTTATGATATGTACAATATGGACCTTTTTCAGAATTTTTTTCAGACCAGAATTCAGACCTTTTCCAGAATGTACAATATGGACCTTTTTCAGAATTTAGATTTATGCCATTGTCCCGCTAAAAAAATTCCCAAAATATACTAATTTTTTTTCCCGCTACGGTGGCCTTACCACCTAAGGGGTTACGTGGGTTTGGAAATGACAAAATATCCATTATTTTTAAATTTTATTATCTAATAGTATTATCCAATATGTCTAGAATATTCTTCCAAAATTTTAAGTTTCAATCGGAATAAAAGTCTAGGAGGGAGAGAGCCTTTGGGAATTCCCCCCGTTGGGAAAGACCGGCCGGGAACGACTCAGGTAATCGCATTTTTCTCAAAGCACTATTTTTTTAAGTCGGTGGACACGATGTCTCAAAAACGAATGCACCGATCTTATTGAAATTTTGCGCACTTCTTCAAAATAGCATTGACTAGTGATTGAACGAAGGTTTTTTTCGCTTACAACTAATTTCGCACGGCTATACGTAGTGTAAATTGTACCAAAAATTAAACTATTTTGCATACAACTCTGCCAAACATTCAAATTTCAATTTTTTTTAAAATCCTTCGTTCAATCACGAGCTATACGTATCCACTAACAGAAAAAAATTGGCTTTTTAAGGCAGTAGTCTCCTTTACAGGCTTCAAAAAATCGATTTGAAGAAGAGGAAGGATTATTGTATGGCCCGGCGATACCTGATTAACATCTAATTAGTGTAAGTATCCAAAAACTTATATTTTTTTGGACCGAAAACTTTAAAGCCCGTTTTCTCGAGTTTTCATTTTCACACGTTTTAGAAAACGGTGCCGGCGATAGCAAAAACAATATATGTCCGATCGAAAAAAATCAAAGTGATCTAGCTTCAGTATTAAATTATCTTCTATTTGAACTAAAAAAGTTAGACAAAAGTACTATTTAAATTACTTGTTTTGCAACTTAAAGTGAATTAAAAAAAAAAGTGAATTTTTTTTCAAACTTCGAAAAAATTTGGAATTTCATCATTTCTTCGGTATTTTTTTAGTTCATATAGAAAAGGAACTTATAAAAACTAAAAAAAAAATTGGTCCGACTGTTTCAGATGCATCGCACGACCTCCATCACCGGCACCGATTTACAAGTGCAGACTCCAGGCGCCCCAGAAAAATCGTTACAACTTTGAAAAATTTCAATATTTTTTAATAATAAAAATTGTTTTTTAAAGCTTGTTTATAATACACTATCGTCTCAAAATTTCGTTTACCGCAATCATTTCCTTCCTTTCCAAAAAAATTGCTGAAAAAACGCTTTTTTTCGGCTTCTAAAGCAGACTACTGCCTTAATTTCAGATAAACCTATCACGAGTTATCCTGACCACCACGAGGACACTTCTTTTTAGGGGTCTCCGGAAACCAGGTCCCACCGGCTGAATTTCCCAAATTTTTGGATGAATTTTTAAAAAATATTCTTCAAATGTTACTCGTTTATGTGCTTAACATTTTGAATAAAATAATTTATACATTATACATTTTTTTAAATAGAGAAAATATGCTTTTTCGGCTACGAAACCTACGTAACCCCTTAAGCAACAAAAAAAAGATTTTTTTCTGAAATGGCTGTTAGGAAACGTTTACATAATTTTGGACTGTATAAAAAATCGGGAAATTGATTGCCACATAAAAAATCAGCGGGAATCAAGGTTAAAAACCCACTACCAATCTCCGCAAAACAGGCCTCTGCAGAAGCAAACTTTTCGATACATCCCCAGATTTCGTTTCCGCAAGTCAATTTCGCTCATTCCAAAAATTTCGCAACAAACTCGCCCCTCAATCCCAACGCTTCAGTCAGGTCGAATATTCCGAGGTAAGCAAAAATCGCCTGTACAATTCGAATGAGCAAGTATCACAGAAATACACAACATGCATACGGTATACATCAGAAGAAGGATGGCCCGACATGAGTTGGCGTTTGTCTGGGAAACCTTCCATGCACCCTCCCCACATGCATGCCCAGATACGTCCATACGATGCGCGCCTATATATACGTACAGACACGGGGTTGCGCCTGCGCGAGTTTGGCAACGATCAGCTGGCAGCTGGAGCTGAGCTGGTGTGCGGAGGTTCTTCAGTGGCGCCGCGCAACCCCATCGGCATACGCGTCAAATTTACGCGTTCAAAAAACCGTCTAAAAAACGTAGCTAAGAACAAACAGAGTCCATCATCCCCGAAGAGGCAAATTGAGGGTGTGCGAAGAAGCCAGGAACGTCTAGTTTGATACGGAATATAGTGGAGTTTTGGTGGTGGAGATCAAGGTGGAAAACATCAGTGAGGTTTGTGCGCGAGGGTGAATAACGATCGGCAGGGGTAGCACGGCTGTGCACGAGAAGGAGAGAGGGAGAGAGAGAGAGAGAGGCTCATGTGGGGTGCAACGCGGTATAGACGAAGCAAGGACGTCGAAGTCTGGGGCTGAATCGCCCCCGCTTCGTCCAATCCAATATATACTTTCCCTATCTTTTCCAACCCAATGCCTTCATCGCCAATGCCAAAGTCTCGTACTGATTTGAAAAACGTTGAAGTCAGTGCTGCGATATAGGGAAAAGGTGAAAAAAAACTAAATTGTGGCTCTGTCCGGTGAAGCTTTTTCCTCGAGTTATCGATAAACAATGAGGAGAGGATTGCAGAGATCGGCGTCAAGGCCATCGACGCGTGTTATCCTCTATTACGGAAGCACGAAGACGTCCTCGAGGACGAACGAGGACGAGAGCGAGGAGCCAAGGACGAGACCAAGGGATTCGGAGGCGTCTCAAATCGCCAACACCAATCGCTGATTCCTACAAATGATTTTTCCTCACCTTTCTCCTTCGTTCTATCACCGCTTCTTCTCCTTACCCTCATTTGACGTGCAATTTTTATCTCGAATTTTGTTGAATTATCATCGTCGATGGGAATTGAAGTTGAAGGCTGGATCCATTGCGAGGGAATTTGATTGGAGATGTTTTTATTTATCACTACTGGCGAACCAGTGCGCGATTGAATTGGCGAAATATTGCCGAAGAGCCTACCTCGAAGGATCCAAAACTTCTGGACGGTCGTGATTGGTTCGTTGCGAAATAATAACGACACGACATCAACGTGCTATTCGCGTCTGATCGAACTCATGGATGACAAGTGTCAAAACTGAAAGCCCATCATGGCGTTCAGCGCAACGAACGTTTTCGTTATTGTCGTTTTGTTGCTCGCGTGCACAATGTGCAGGACAAGTTGGGCAAGATCGTACAACGATCCACGAACACCGTCAGCCGTATCATCGGGCAACGATAACAATCCCATGCACGGACCGAGCTCCGACGATCATGATTTACCTCGTGATCTTCGACAACCTTATCCCGGCAAGAGCTTCGGCCCAATGGGACCGGTCGTACGGCAATTTCCCGACGACGTCGCACTGAGAAATCTCGCCAATGGAAATACCGAAAAACTCGATAACGATCCACACGCACCCACCAAACCGCTCCGAGAGTATCAGGTCTTTCACGTGGAATTTCATCGCGTCGAGACACCCTTTGTCATCGGGATATGGATATTTTTCGCCAGCATCGCGAAAATCGGTCAGTTTCCGTTACTTTAGTCGATCGTTGGTCTTGACTCGTAGGTACCACACAGGTGCAAATCTGTACCACTTAAACTATCTCGTTCGCGGCTCTATGTACATTTTTGTTTTGCTTTTTAGGTTTTTTCTCGAAATAAATATTTTTCGCATTTGGAACCATTACCATTGGATTCCTGGGACATTTTTACCCTAAGAAACACTGGTTATCGAATACGTTTGGATCATTTAGAGGAAAGTAATAGTACTTTGAAAATGCAAAATGCCAAATCGCACTAGTGCGGTATGTATCCTCAATCGAGGTGTGGTTACTACGGGTCAATTTAAACCTCATGAATACCGGATTAGCATATTTGATTGTAACGATTTCAGGCGTTTCTTTCGGGGAGGGCCGAATTTTATAGAGCATGAGGGAGAAAGATGGCTGATTTTCATGATTTTTTTATAAAAGGAAAGATTGCTTCACCATTTTTGAGAATTAGGGTATGTTTTATAACTACTGTTGGCTGTTACATGGTATTTTTTTGTTTATTAATCTTTACCAATGGCGGAGGTATGGCTCCGTCTTCTAAACGGGCTGCGGCGGATGTTGTCAGACGCCGTGACACGTAGCATCGACGGGATTAATCCGATAAAAAATCGACGAAGCTTTTTCTTTCATTAACACTCATGCACAGTATATGAACCAAGAAAAAGTGAGAAATGTTGAAAATCGATGAAATGGTACGCGTTGAAACAAAAAGATTGAATTTTCCGAAGAAATCGCTACATTTTTTTATAAAAATACTTAAATTTTTTTTTTTCAAAAACATTTAGGTTCATGTTTTAGACAATAAGGTGAGAAAGATTTATACTAAATTTCATCACAATTGGTCGATAAGTTTTTTAGCTATACGTCACGCCAGTTTTTAAAATGCCGTTTAGAAGACTGTGCAATACCTCCGCAATTTTTGAAAATTAATGAAATAGAAAAATACCATGTAAAAGCCGAAAGTAGTAATAAGGCATACCCTGAGTTTAAAAAATGATGAAGAAATCTTGCCTCTAAAAAAAATTCATGAAAATCAGTACATTTTTTTCTCACCCAAAAGTATCTCAGCTCCTAACTGCAGCAGGGGTTAAATACTTTTTCATCGACACACGATTCGCGTGAGCACACTGATTTAATTTCAAAATGTTCGTTCAATCGAACGCGACAAAGTATTCCGACATTCCACAAGTTTTCGTATAACTTTGCGATCATAAAGCACGAAAATTTGTTCTATATTCGTCGTACTTGCCGCATGTTTGAATTTCGGAGGTAGACAACCGTCGAGAGGGAAAGTTACACACGAGTAACGCTTACACCCCGAGGTCCGAGTTTGAACGGTGAAGCGAGAGATCGAGGGACTAAGTGGCTTAAAGGATAAGCGCACGGGGTCACTTGTGAAAATCCTAAAGTGTTATGTTACCTCAAATATCAATTTATGGCACCGACCTTAAGATCTTAACAAAACTAACATTGTCATCCCACCAGTAACCCAACTAGCCCAGTCACTATGTACTTTTAACCTTGCAAAGCTTCCGTTGTCGCTCTTTCTCGTTTTAACCATGGGGGGGGGGGGGGGCACTATTAGTCTAAATTCAAAATCGCGACCAAACCTTCCATGGGCTTACGTCCGCCATTTTGAATTTGATAAAAAATGGTTTTTTTTAATAACAAGGCTATTTTCAATTTTTGAGTGAAAATGGAAAAGACTAAACTTGTAGAAAATTTAATTTTCTACAACTTTAGTTGTTACAGTTTTTTCTCTACGATCGATATTTTTCGAATAAAACATGAAAATAGCGGCAAAGTACAACCATTGCATTATCTAGTTTATTTTTAACTTTATGGCTTAAATGGACACAAACAAACTTGCAGGGAATTAAATTTTCGACAATTTTGGTGTTGACTTTTTTTTTCTATAATCAATATTTAAGGTGGTACGCCAACGAAAAAGGAAAAGAAAATTTCATTACACAGAGACATTCAGTTGTCGTATGGTTCGCGAAAAAATATTTTGACGGTTCTCTTTTCCTTTGCCGTTGGCGTACCACCTGAAATATTAATTGTAGAAACAAAGGTAGAGAGCAAAATTGTCGAAAATTCAATCCCCAACAAGTTTTTTTATGTTCAATTATGCCCTAATGTTAAAAATAAACGAGATAATGCAACAGATTTACTTCGCTGGTTTTATTCACCTTTAATTCGAAATGTATCGATCGTAGAGAAAAAACTGTAAAACCAAAGTTGTAGGAAATGAAATTTCCTCCAAGTTTAGTCCTTACCATTTTTACCCAAAAATTGAAAATGGCCGAGTTATTGAAGAAAACCAATTTTTCATAAAATTCAAAATGGCAGACATAAGCCCATGGAGGATTTGGTCGACATTTTTAATTTTGACTACCAGTGACCACCCCCCCCCCCTCCAGGGTTAAAACAAGAAAGAGCAACAACGGAATTTTTGTTATTACAGGGCGATTATTTGGACATCGTGACTAGGCTAAACCTAACCCGAATCCCCTATGTGTATTCCAGACGGTGCTGGATTAAAACTTTTCATTTTTTCGCCCGTGACGTACAAACGTCAATACAAATATAACGAGGGTTAACAAATTGGTCACCTTAGGATCAACCCCAATTCGACGCAGCCGCCGCGAAAAAAATACCCCCTACTTTTCAAAGTAAGACAAAGTTTCCAGTTGACAAGAGGGGAAGGTTTGCCATAGCTTGACCTTCTCACTGCTCGTCGAGTTAATCCAAAATGGATGGTCTCCATTTAGGTTGCCGAACTATCGATTCGTTCTAATTACAACGCGGGCTAGTTTCTGAAAGCTGTCATCGTTACGCCACATTGGTCACGTCCAATCAAACGGGCGTAAGACATTCCAATAATCATTGATGGAGGATCTCATCGATCTGTCGATTTTAGGGGATGAAATGGAAAATGTCGTTCATCGTTGCGCTCTTTTCATTCCTAGGCTTCCACATGGCGCCACGATTCAGCAAAATCTTTCCGGAATCCTGCTTGCTGATCGTGGTTGGTGTCGTCATCGGTGTTTTACTATTTCAAGCCAGCGAAGTGCACGTATCACCACTCACACCCGATACGTTCTTCCTCTACATGCTTCCACCGATAATACTGGACGCCGGTTACTTCATGCCAAATCGACTGTTTTTCGATCACCTCGGAACGATTCTTCTTTTCGCGGTCGTTGGAACGATCTTCAATACCCTTTCGATAGGTGAGTACGAAGTACGGTACATTCGCACGAGGTGAGCTCAGCGGGGTCAGCCCATGTGACGGCTATTTTTTTGGAATTTTTTTTGGACCAACTATTCAAACACACTATCTTTGAATTTTTACCACACATTTATTAGGGTTTTTACAGTCCCTCGGAATTTTGGCAAACAAAAATAACGAGTTGAATCGACTTTACACCGTTCGGAAGACACTCTGTGTAAAAAAAAAATTGGTTGACGGCTGTCATGATTCCGGAGTTTTTGCTCATCTGAAATAAAAAAATCAAACGGCATCTTAATTTGTGGAACTAGAGTAAAGTGAGAATATCGAAAATTGAATTTTTGGCTCGGTTTTAAAAGTTAAGTTGCCTAGTTTCGTCATTTTTTTCGACTTTTTCAGCTTAACAAACTATAGCTGATATCAGAGATATTCTAGTTCGGGTGAGAGCTATAGATGTGCTGACTATACTATAAAAATTGAGCGAAATTTGTTCAATAGTTTTTGTGATGTCATGGAAACCAATTCGAAAAATATAGTTTTGAAAAAAACGCGTTTAAAAGTTGAAGTACGATTTACACAAAGAAAATGTTGACTCACATTTTTTGCAATTTGTGCAAACACTTTTTTTCCGAAATTATGAAAAAAATATTTTTTCGAAATTTGTGCAAAACATTTTTTTTCAAAATTTGTGCAATATTTTTTTTTTTCAAAATTTGTGCAAAACATTTTTTTTCGAAATTTGGGCAACTTTTTTTTCGAAATTTGTGCAAAATTTTTTTTTCGAAATTTTTGCAAAAATTCTTTTTTGAAATTTGTGCAAAATTTTTTTTTCCAAATTTGTGCAAAAATTCTTTTTTGAAATTTGTGCAAAAATTTTTTTTCCAAATTTGTGCAAACATTTTTTTTCAAAATTTGTGCAAACATTTTTTTTCGAATTTTCGCGCGTCCCATAGGATGACCATCTAAAATAATTCAGCTAAGTTTGACCCGGATCTTTCGAATACGTTCATCGTTTTTGAGGAGTTTCGACCCGCTGGGGCTGAGATTATGACCGTGTGAGACTAGACTGTGGGACTCCAAACTCTTGTCAATATCAGCCCCGTGCAGTGTATAGGATGCGTGTAATAACCGCAGCGCCCGCAGTGAACACAAATTGCAATAAACTCGACTATTTATATCTGTCAAATCTGTATGCACGTTCCAAGATGTTTTCAATCGAATTTAAAATATTGTTCGATTAAAAATGGGCCACCGCAGTTGCTGTGTAATACATTGCAATAATAGCGGCAGGAATAGCAAATGCAAATTGTATCGATTGCCCACAGCAAATTGAAAGTTACAACCACGCAACAAATAGATCACTGCAGTTTTACCTTCGAAAAAGTTTTGTAATGCGTCAGAGAAATAGAAGTTTGCCTTATAACACGAGCTTGAATTATTAAACTTGGGTCATGTTATGTCCTTAACTCTTCTACGTCCTTGACGTCTCTAGCAGATACCAACAGTTTTCTCCTAGATCGAGTTTGAGGTTGGGAATTAATATTGTGAGTTATACTCTCGAAGCAGGTCTTCCAAATTATGCTCATTTCGGTCTGAAAACAAATTTTCATTTATTATATTATAATACTAACTAGATGGCATTAGTTGGATGAAAATTAGTTCGAAGTTCACTTATCGCTAGATTAAATGATGCAAGTGTGCGTAAAGTTTGCGAAAATCGATAGACATATCAAAAAGACAACGAAATCGATATAACAAAAGACGGCTTTGTGCTACAACAGGAGAAACAACTGTTACAAAGCATTCATCTATCATAATGGAATGTTATTACACAATGTAACATGTCCGTCACAATCCTTGTATTGCTTTATAACCAGGCCCCTGATTAAATTTTTCAAACACTAAATAATAGACTTTTTTATTTATTATAACCTGCCATAAAGTCATTTATTGCGAAACGTTTACGTTGTTGAGTTATGAAGGGTTAAATGAAAAATAAAAAAATGTACTTTTGGGATAATAGTGAAATTTTCGTCCGACTGAATACTTTTTTGAAATTCTCAAAATTGGGACAATGACAAATTGGAGAAAAAAAGTTCGTATTTCGAAGAAACAGACAACTTCAATAATGTGTTATTGATAAAGGAATGGCATATCAAAAAATAAACCGGTCATAAAATAGGTAATATTATAAACTATGCCTTACATAATTTCATAAAACATAGCCCGGAGAAAAACTCGGAAGAATACTTTTCATAAAAATCGTCATAACTCGGTCAACTTTTGGAATTTTTACAAAATCTTTGTTGCAGATAACAGTTAAGACGCCAAGCTAGAAAGCTATGCAATGAAAAAATCGTATCTTGGAAACTGTGGGAATACTATAATTTGCAAAATTATAACAATAAAATTAACTTTCCTAACAAGTTGCAGCAATTTTTTTTATCCAGTAAGCAATATTTTCCTCCGTATGAAATAATAACAAGGTGTTTCCCTATAATTTACAACTAAACGACATTTTCCTAATATCTACTGAGCTTCAGCAATTGAGGCTAGAAACATTAGCTGTCAGGTTTAATCCGTAGGTTTACTACTGACGCATATGCCTACTCAATCGATTTACATAAATAAAAGTACCACTTGTTGCTAGTAATTGCCTAACGGATAAGAAAACAGAGTTAGGACTCCTCTACTTTAGTCTCCGTGCTTACGACTCAGCATTTTCATTTGTACCATGCTGCAGTGACAACCCCCATGTTTATCGGTTTAAGGGGCTACATCTATCTAGAGACCCGAAAAAAGTGGCCAAATTCCGATTTTTTCCCTCGAAAACGGTTGGTGAAAAAGAAAAGCATTTTTTATACCCCAAAGGTACATATATTCAGAGTACTTTTTTTTAATCATCAAAAAATACAGAAAACCAAGAAAAACATGGCCACCGGCAGATGATAACATTTGTATCGCGATGTTTGGCGGTGGACACTCTCCAGCTCAAACGTTCCATCGGAAATCTAAAAACCAAACGGGTTATTGAAGTTAACGATAACTACGAGTCGTTGACGATCGTCGATTTTCAAAATCTTTGTTTTAAATAACGTAGCAACGAATTAAAACTCGAGCATACAAAATCTATGAAAAAAATCGTCATTTGTCCGTAACTATTACAAAATGAAGATCGATTTGGGAACAATGAGATCGTCAACAACTTTTAAATGTTTCTCATCATATCTCCTGAAAATTGGGAAATAATCCATCGAGTGGTTCTCGAGATATCATGTCCACCGACTTTGAAAACAGTGTTTCGAGGAAATATAGCTGAAAGGTGACACTATCGAATGAAAATATTTTTGGAAAATGCAATTTTTTTACCCACCTAGGTAGATGTAGCCCGTTAAATTCGGGTAGATGTATCTACCCGTTAATCGGGTGACAGTGGAAAATATTTCACTATATACCACTTGCTGCTGTGAAGTTCAATCGTATCGAGCAGCAAGGCGATGGTTGCATTAAAAAATAAAGAAAAAAATGGCGCATAAACGGCAAAGTAGCACACGGCAAAGCAGCAAGTATCGCAAAAAATGTATATATCTATCTGTGATTCAAAGTCCCAAAGTTTTCGACGTTTGAATATTACTATATGCCAGCCTCACATGCTTTATATCACTAGGACAATGTTTCATCGAACGTTATCAAATGTAGTTATGATCGTACTACAAATAGACTCGAGTCACTGTAACGGACTCCTACAGATCGATATTCCGATGATATTATTATTTTTTTACTATTGTCAGATAATGCAAAATTTTCCGTTTCTGCTACTTTTTGTTAGTGCAAAAACAACTGGTCAATCTCGATCGTTTGATCATACTGCTGCTGCAGCACATTTCCAATGCACCATTGAGTACCTTCCATCAGCAATATCCCCAAAGATCCGCCTTTTCTCTGTTGTGCCACCCAGTCGTTGTTAAATTCCCGAAGTTTATTTTTACGATTCGAAGCCAGCTTTTCAAGCTCGTTATATTTCTGTTTTTCATTTTTCAAATACAATACGGCACGCGTGGCATGCGCAACGACCGAAGACGAAACCGCAAAAATAGATCACAAGCACAGGCGGGGGACAAACTCTCCGTTGAGCTTTTAGAATTTCCGGCTTTCTATATCGTCGCTCGTGAGCCATTCATGTGGGATGCACTCTAGTAACTGACCCATAAATTCTATAAACAGAGGGGCATGGGGAAGAAAATGAAATTAACTAGTTTCGCCACGTTCGCCTTTACCTCACTGACCTTTCCCTCATTATTGCGGTTGTGCAAACATTTTCCGCGCCAGAGATAGTTGTCGTGAATGAAAGCGGGATACCGCAAGTGACAACGATCAATATACATGTGTACGAATAATGCCAAACAGGATTTATTGCACTGCTTCCCCACCTGGCTGGAATTCTCTCGTGTAGAGAAGCAGTAAAGAGAACTTAAGACCGTATTCTAGCGTGAACACCCATTTTCAAGATGATTTTTTGGGAATTAAATTTGGAGAATCGGTTGAGCCTTCAGTGTTGGTATTTCACAGTTATATTTATACATGTTTGAAGTGGCATGTTGAATTTTTTCAAAGCATTTTATTCGAAATTGTACATGATATTTGATGTTGCGCAGGTCGTGTGGCGAAATTTTCTGATCGTCGGGCGTTTTGATTGCGGCCGTCCTTGTCATCTGAAAAAAAAACGTTTTTAAAAATTATATTCTTCATGAATGTGGTTATCGTTCGGCCCTCCATCTTTTTGATCGCTCCATAATTACTATTTTTCGGGCCGCAAGAAGTGAAAATATTCTCGTAAAAATTAGAGTGCTCTATTTGAAATGCCGCCATTTCGTAAATTTTCCTAAAACTTTTCGTAGAGGGCCGAATGATCACCACATTCCTAAAGAATAGAATCTAAAAAATCATGCGTTTCAGATGACAAGGACGGCCGCAATCAAAACGCCCGACGCTAAAAAAATTTCGCGACATGACCTGCGCAACGTCAAATATCATGTACAATTTGGAATGAAGTGTTCTGAAAATTGTTTAGAAGTTACTTCAAACATGTAGAAATCTAACTGTAAAATACTAACACCATAGATTTCACCGTTTCTCTAAACCTAAAAGCACCCAAAAAAAAAATTGTCATCGGGCGTTATGATTGCGGCCATCCTGGTCATCTGAAAATCTGTTTTTTTTAAATTCTATTCTTTACGAATCTGGTTATCATTCGGCCCTCCATCTTTTTGATTGCTTTATAATTAGCATTTTTCGGGCCGCAAGAAGTGAAAATTTCATTGTAAAAATCAGAGTACTCTATTTCAAATGCCGCCATTTCTTTAATTTTTCCTAAAACTTTCCCCAGAGGGCCGAATGATCACCACATTCCTAAAGAATAGAATCTAAAAAATCATGCGTTTCAGATGACAAGGACGGCCGCAATCAATACGCCCGACGCTAAAAAAATTTCGCGACATCACCTGCGCAACGTCAAATATCATGTACATTTTGGAATGAAGTGGTCTGAAAATTGTTTAGATGTCACTTCAAACATGTAGAAATCTAACTGTAAAATACTAACACTATAGATTTAACCGTTTCTCTAAACCTAAAGCACAAAAAAAAATTTGTCATCGGACGTTATGATTGCGGCCATCCTTATTATCTGAAAAAAACGTTTTTTAAAGTTCTATTCTTTACGAATGGGGTTATCATTCGGCCCTCCATCTTCTTGATTGCTTTATAATTACTATTTTTCGGGCCGCAAGAAGTGAACATTTTATTGTAAAAATCAGAGTATTCTATTAAAAATGCTGCCATTTCGTAAATTTTTCCTAAAAATATTTGAGTAGAGCGCCAAACGATAACCACATTCGTATAGAATATAATTTTAAAAAATCGTGCGTTTCAGATGACAACGACGGTCGCAATCACAACGCCCGACGACATGAAAACTTCGCCACATGATCTGCGCAACGTCCAATATCATGTACAATTACGAATGAAATGCGCTGAAAAAAATTAACATGTTACTTCAAACATGTATAAATATAACTGTGCAATACTAACACTGTAGATTTAACCGTTTCTCCAAATTTAATTCCCAAAAAATCGTCTCGAAAATGGGCGTTCACACTACAATACAGCCTTGAATTCTTACGCGGTTCTTTCTACAATATCTTTAGCTAGTTTTTCTCGCAACACGATCATCCATTCGGCATCACCGGATGAGTTTTTCATGGGAATTAAAAAATGAGATACCACTTTTTCGAATGGGATTATCAAGCCTTGAGCGCATTTATGATTCTCCGACGACTTATCTGGGGCTGGACACATCTTTGAACGTTCATTTTTATTAATGCCTCACGACAGGTGCATCTCTCTGGCTTCTGGCCAAAAGTGGCCTCTTCGGTTTCACGGACGAAACGGCTGCGCCACTTCTGGACATGTTCCTCTTCTCGGCGCTGATAAGCGCGGTAGATCCGGTTGCGGTGTTGGCTGTTTTTGAGGAAATTCACGTTAACGAGATTCTGTACATCGTCGTTTTTGGCGAGAGCCTTTTGAACGACGCGGTCACCGTCGTGAGTACATAAATCGTACATATTTACCATATGCCAAATAAGCGATGAGTATACAAGTGTGTCAGATTTTGGAGCATGCCCGCGATGATTTTCGATCAAATTACGGTCTGAATATGCAGTCGCTCAATTATGCGACCATATGTACATCGGACAACAAATATCATATGATGGATGAGAGGTATATGGGAAAAGGGGTAGAATTATTGGGACGTTGAATAAGTTCGCTCTGTTTTCCAACAGACGGCGTTGCCAGAACTGCGTGCGTGTATAGTCAGCGATGCTAACGCATCTATAGAGAAGTACTACGAGCAAGCTTAAAATTCACTGTCTATCATTTTGCCGAAGTGCCAACAACTTTTTTTCGTCACAGTGTTGAACATGTCAAATTTCGTGCCGAAAAAGAGATTGGATTCGACGCTGCCAAAATAATGATTTTGATGTGTTGAATTGAAGGCATTACTTCACGACGACTTATGTCAGACGCTAGCTGAACTGGCGGAATAATTAGCAGTTGATCACACATCAGTTTCGAAATGTTTGGAAGCATCAGGAATTATTTTTTATAATAAAGCATTCCACGGAAAACACAGCGAGAACTTATTCAATATCCCAATATTACGCAACCTCATCGTTGCGCGTTAACGCAATATGGAGATACAGCGGGGCAAATGTTATTCACCATGAAATGGTGAATGACAATGCTCGACGGCTTCACCCCAAGTCAATTAGACTCTATAGCGCAGCCCATACATCATTTACAGGTACTCTACCACATGTTCGAAACATACAGCGAGATGGGACCACCGAGAATAACTTATACCGAAATTTTGTCTGGCCTCGCCTCGTTTCTCGTCGTTGCAATCGGCGGTACGATAATCGGCGTTTTCTGGGGCTTCGCAACGGGTTTCGTAACGAGATTTACGAATGAGGTTCGAGTCATTGAGCCAATTTTCATATTCGTCATGGCGTATCTGGCTTATCTCAACGCCGAAATATTTCACATGTCTGGGATACTCGCGTAAGCCTTTTTTATTGTATTTTTTTTTTTACACATTGTTCGATACGTGTATTATGTTGTATTGTATGTGTGTGTGATTTGTCGCATCGCGATATTGTACGTGGCTAAAGTACGTACGGATCGATACCCAACCGATGACATCAATACACGAGACGATGAAAATTGCAAGCTTGCGCTTGCGTGCGATATTGAATTTTTCATCACCTCGGATGTCGAAGGAAACAAGTATCAATTAATATTCAAATTGCCGTTGGCAAAAATGTGGCCTGCTTAGGTTCAATTAGGCTACTACATTTTTAACGGAGGGCACCGTGACGGGCCGAAAAGGTCGTTTCCCGACTTTTTTGTCTGGTGGATTATTTATTTGGGATTCGGAAAAAAACGGTATTTTATTGAGCGTACATTGAACTTATTTCGAGTAATTTTTTAATTTTTCGTACGTAATTGTATAATCTACAGAAATGTAGTACTCGTGATACGTAGACGTTTTTCGAGAAAAAAAATTAGAAAATGGTCGCTGTTACAACAAATTGTCATTTTAGCGAAATTTTTACTCATATTCGGGAGTTTGAAAAATACTAAATGTCAACAACAGAAAAACTGGTATGTCCAACTATAGCTGGACAATTACGGGGTATTTGGTTTCTTTTTAAATTAAACATCGTACAATTATAGCTAGATTCTGGGAAGGACGAGAAAAATTGTTTCGAAAAAAATGCGATTGAAAGGTTTGGTTCGCGTAAATCTACCTGCTCTCACTAAATCGTCTGTAACTTGATCAATCTTCAATATTTCAACTTGAATTTTTGGGTGTAGTTCCGAAAAAGACATACCTCCGATTTATTTGAAATTTCGTGTACCAATGTATTTTGACTCGCTGATTACAAATATGATAGTGAAAATACCCGAAAATTCGATTTTTAAGATAAAAATTCACAAGAAACGATTAAAAAATAGTTTTTCTACTTTATTTTAATAAACGTTGATCTTAGAGTAAAATATTTCCTACAAAAGTTGATAATATTGAAGCTAGTAGAGTTTAGGAAAATGTACTCTTTGGAGCATTATCCCATTTTTCTCGAACCAGATTGGTTTTAGACAAAACTTGTATAGAACATAAAATATGAATCTTTTTATAGGCTAAAACTTGTAGGCAACATTTTTCTATAAGATCAATATTTGTTACAATGAAATAGAAAACACTTTTAAAAAATCAGT
This sequence comes from Ophion ellenae, assembly GCA_963210295.1. Taxonomy (NCBI): domain Eukaryota; kingdom Metazoa; phylum Arthropoda; class Insecta; order Hymenoptera; family Ichneumonidae; genus Ophion; species Ophion ellenae. The sequence goes on from OY723392.1 coordinate 17,802,016, forward strand.
TTTTGTGAGTTTTGACCTTGATTATCAAATTTGCGGGTATTCTCTTTTTTTTAAACTTATTCTTCTATACGTATTACTTTGAAAAAATGCAAAAAAATCGACTTTTTGACCCGTTACAGTGGTGTCCCGCTTAACGCCATAGTGCAATTACAAAAGGTTAAGGAAAAGTGATTTAGTACTATTTATTTGCGATTAATTAATAATGCATAAATTTGGATAATTAGTGTATCACACGTATTCGAAAAATGTTACGATTCTGCTCGTTATTTTTTGCAGAATCACATTCTGCGGTATAACAATGAAGAATTACGTAGAGGCCAATATATCCCACAAGTCCCACACGACAGTGAAGTACACCATGAAAATGTTATCCAGCAGTTCCGAGACTATCATATTTATGTTTCTTGGAGTGGCGACTGTGAACAATCGTCACGATTGGAACACGTGGTTCGTCCTTATGACGATAGTATGCTGTTCCGTCTATCGAATACTTGGTGAGTAGATTCCTTCCGTATTGCCGATCCGAAAAAGCAAAAAAAAAAGAACGAAAAAAAAAGATGCTCAATATTCGTAAAGGGGGAGATACCATTCAGTGAACACAAAATTGCTGATTTCTATGATTTTTTTTTAAAGAAAGATTTCTTCACCTTTTTTGAGACTTAGGGTATGTTTTATTCCTACTCTTGGCTAGTACATCGTATTTTTTAAATCTTCAAACATGGCCGAGATATGGCTAGTCTTCTAAACGAGTTGCGGCGGATGTTGTCAGACGGCGTGAAACGTAGCGTCGGCGGTATTAATCTGAAAAAAAAAACCAATAAATATTTTTCTTTCATACACACTTATACGCAGAATATGAACCAAGAAAAAGTGAGAAATGTTGAAAATGGATAAAACGGTACGCTTTGATACAAGATTAAATTTTCCGAAAAAAATAGCTACATTGTGCAATCAAAAAATACTTTTTGTTTTCTTTCCAAAAAGATTTTGCTTCAGGTTTTATAAAGTTAGATTATTAGAAAGATTTATATCAAATTCAATTCAATTCTTTTTCATAAGGGTCCCAGACATCAAAAAGGAGCAGAAAAAAATTGTCATACTCTGGCATGTGAGGTATCATTGTGTAAAGCTCATTGAGTAGAGTACAAATATATTTTCTTTCATTCTATCTTAAAAAATAAAGAAATAGGGGACCGTCAAAGTTGTCAGTTTTAGATCATTTTTGTTACGGGGTCTATCTCAATAACTAAACTAGTTAGGAATTGTGAATTTCTGTATATCATGTACCATATACTGTATTTAAACAACAAATACTGAAAACGCTTATTCATAATGTATTATATATAGAAATTGATTGTATACATAATACAATCAATTTATAATGAAAATATATAAAATTATTGTCAGTCAAATATTTACAATACCAACTGACTTATTTTTGGAGTTTGGAGTATTTTGGAGTCCAGCCAAAAACAAGAGATTGACGTCACGGAAGAAACGTCATTGCAAATTAAAAAAAGACTGTAGATCGTCTATTTAATGTATTTTTCTTCGCCGCCTCTTTTTCTGCGAAAAATGTGACAATATTGGCAATTGGCTGGTACCGACTCCAAAAATAAGTCATTTGGTATTATAAATATTTAAATAACAACAATTTTATATATTTTCATTATTTCGCTTACAGCAGGAGTATACAAAGCTTTTTTTAGCTATTGTCACCCCATATGGGTTCAGCTTAGTACTGCCTAAGAGCTAAGAGAGAAAAAAAGCAAAACCCAATTAAAAATTTATTTAAAAAAAAAAGTGAAATTGTCATATTTACGGAACCCCAATAGAGCGGGGCCCAAGCTTTTTTTAGCTATACGTCACGCCAGTTTTGAAAATGCAGTTTAGAAGACTGTGCCATACCTCTTCTTTTTTTAACGATTAATAAATAAAAAAATACCATGCAACAGTCAAAAGTAGTAACAAAACACCTTTAAAAAAAAATCATGAAAATCGTGAGATTGAATTGATTGATTTTGTGTCAAAAAAGCCTTCAACCATTTTTCAAGATATTTATTTACCGATCTACGATATAATCCTATAAAAAGGATCTTCTAGAATAATAACATTATAGAAAATAATATGTAAAAAAGAATTTTCGATGCGTTTCATCGAAACAAGTTTTAACACCGTTAAAATCAGCAAATTCCTTCCTCGCCTAAAGGTGTCCTCTCTCTTAATGATAACTATGTTCGTAACAGAGGCAATAATAATTTTTTTCGCCACAACTGTGATCCGGAAGGACGAAAGATGCAGAGTTACGCAACAATTTAAATGAATAGCAATAACGAACCCCTCACGATTGTCCACGTTTGCAGGGGTGATGGTCCTCGCAGCTCTCGCGAATCGATTTCGTCTTCACAAGCTCAACAAGGTGGAAAAATTCGTAATGTCGTACGGGGGCTTGAGAGGGGCTGTCGCATTCGCCTTGGTCCTACTGATCGACCCGAAACACGTGCCTCTTCAGCCGATGTTCGTCACGACGACGATAGCGGTCATATACTTCACCGTGTTTATTCAGGTAAAACATAACCCAGGTCGAATCCGCGTCACGATCATTTTAACATCGCGTGATCCGCGAACTCCTCCCTTTGAAGTTTTCGGGCCAATTTTTCATTTTCTTCTCCACTTATGTACCACTAGAAAACGACTGAGACCGAAAATGGTGAGAAATTCCGTATAGAGTAACAGCTCAACAAAAAAATTTTTTTGAGTGTTTTTTGAAAAATAAATTTTGATTCTATACATCGAATAACAAACTTCGATTGTTACGTTCAACGTTTGCTTTTGTCTTTTTTACGTTGATAAATAAGTCGTGAAGTTTTTGGTTGGTAGTTTAAGGAGCCTGAATTAGAAGTTCCGAAAAATCGTTTTTTTTTAATTGCTTAAATCGATAGATAAAGTATCCAAGAATATATTTACAAAGTTGCAGAGGCCAATTGTAAATATTTATGAAGATACAAGCCCTAAAGCAGAGAAGCGATTGATATTTGATATTAAGGGGGGATTGTCTTTTTTTTCGCAAAATTTACCGCTTTTTGGGAATTTTTTTGTGAAGAAAGTATACAACGGGAAACTTGTGAAACTTGGCATATAGTTTTATTGATCTGTGTACTACATACAAAAAAATTTTTAAACAATGTCATCAAAAAATCCGCCTCCCGCCCCCCTCGGAGCGCGATGGTCCTTTTTTGATGGTGTGCACGATTACCTTCACGTTCATCCTGCAACAAAAACCCAAAAAGCATTTTACTTTAGACACATATAGCTATCGTTCGATGAAGGGGAAAAAAATTGACCATTTGGTGACGTTTTGAACTTGAAGTATCGATTTTTCGAAAAAAATTGATCGATTTTTTGTTATAAATAAAAAACTATTAAACGTATTGCTTTTTTGCTTCATCAAACGATAAAAGGATGTCAGCTGAGCATTCTGTCCAAATTTGAAGGCAATCGGTTGAATAGTTTTTGAGAAATCGTGCACACCATCAAAAAAGGACCATCGCGCGTCGAGGGGGGTGGGAGGCGGATTTTTTTATGAAATTGTTTAAAAATTTTTTTGTATGTAGTAAACAGATCAATAAAACTATATGTCAATTTCACAAGTTTTCCGTTGTATACTTTCTTCACAAAAAAATTCCCAAAAAGCGGTAAATTTTGCGAAAAAAAAAGACAATCCCCCCTTAATTGATATTTTCTCCAATTGAAAACTTTGAAGCGCGTTTTATCCAGTTTTTATTTTCACGATTTTTCCAAAATGGCGGGCGTGATAGCAAAAAAACTAAACGACCTATCGAATCAAACCAAAGTTTATTTTCTTCAGTACGAAAACCTCTTCAAAGTGAATTAAAAGAGTCGTTGAAAAAGTCTTTTTAAAAAATTTTTATAGCACGTTAAAGTATTTTCTTAAACACATTTTTTTTCAACCCTGAGAAATGTTATAATTTCACGATTTTTTTAGCTTTTTCTTAATTCATCCAGAATAAAAATAAATGATAATTGAAAATTTCATTGGTTCATTTGATTCAGTCAAGAATTACGAGCTGCATCTCTCCCACCGATTGGGGACTGCAGTGCCAAGACGCACATGGAATAAGCTGATAAATCTGCAGTCATTTATTGTTTCATGTTGAACATTATTTTTTATACATTTAAAATATATATGAAATGATACCCCAATGTTTACTAGGCTCACTGGTTTTTTTCCCTTCTAAAAATATTCCCAAAAAAAAACGCTTTTTTGGACCTTCTACTTCAGGCTTTCGCCTTAAGCAGCAGATAACAGCACGTTTAACAGTAACAAAAGAAAACTATATGTGGTGAAACTACTTTTTTCTTTTATTAATTACGTGGAAGAAATATTAATTTGACATCTAGAACACAAACTCAAAATTTGTGTTGACCGGTTTTATCAATATTTTAAATTCCATCATCTTTCCCACTTTATGGACTTTTTCTTCTGGGCGAAAAAGAATTAAAACATCACCATCTCGCGATATTTTTATGATCTTTCGATCTTACGATTTTTCTTATGCTGCTTCGACCTAAGCAATAATCCCAAAACTGTCGTTTTCGCTTCCGAAGACGAGGCGAGAAGTCAATAGTGAAGGCTGATCGTGTTGATGAAAGGATTATCGATTTATTCTTTCTTTCGCTTATTTAGGGCATCACTATAAAACCCTTGGTCAAGATACTGAACGTCAAGAGGGCCGAGAAAAGAAAACCGACGATGAACGAAAGAATTCACGAAAGGGTGAGAAATATTGATCTACACGTCTACCTAACATACCAAAAAAAATTTTCAAGCATGATTTATATGTTTTGACGTCATTAAATTTTTTTTAATGACCTTATCTTTTTAAAAAAATTAACAATTAGACCTGATTTTTCTTTTAATTTTCTTTTATGAAGCCCCGATTTTTTACAAATTTTGTTTGCAAAGAGCTAATTAAAAAAAACGTAATAAAAGAACTGTTTTTTTAATTGTATAAAAAATATGATTTAAAAAAAATTTGTACAAAAAGAGCCTTTTTTAAATTTTTTTGCCATTTTCGTGGGTCCATGGTTAATTTTTGCTCTGTACCCAACAGATAATGGACCACATAATGGCCGGGGTGGAAGACATTTTGGGAAAACATGGCAATTATCACGTCAGGGACAAGTGAGTATTTCAATAATTACCAAGGCGTATTTTACGAATGAATTTTCGACAGAAAAATTATTCAACCGAGAAACGATTTTCGGATGATTATCGTTGCAAAATAATTTCGGACAACGAGGTGGCGAATAAGAATGTGAAAAAAAAATCTTATCATTTAGATTCAAGAGATTCGACAATAAATTCATTCGCCCTTATCTCGTGAGAAATCATTGCGGCGCTGAGCCAAAGATCCTCGAGACTTATTCGAAGCTCGCGATGAAGGACGCTCTCGATTACATAAGACGAAACGCTTCGACGATCGGCAACATCAGCGGTACCGAGAGCATGTCAGCGATATTTCGGAATTACAGCAACACCGGTCAATTTAATTCCAGGTAAAAAAAGCACCGTATTAAGGGACCATTCCAGTGTGACTGGCTTGAAAATAGATGATTTTTTCAATTAAAATTCGATAATCTGTCCAATATTTTTTTAAGGCGTTACCCCCACTTGTAGCGCAAAAAAAGGCCTTTTTCATGAATTTTTTTAAAGAAAACTACAACACTTTTTTAATCGATCAATATACCATCTTAAAGAACACATCTTGAAGAACTTTAGGTATTTTTTTTTTTTTTAATATTACATTGTCTAGTGGCAAATGGCCGTCAATGAAATAATGTTTTTATATACACGGTTTGCGGTGACCAACATTGCGGCGAAGTGTATCATCTGAAAAAAAAAATGCGGATGGATTTAGTCAAATATAAGCATAAACTAGACTTGAATCGAAGGATTTTAAAAAATATTCATTTTTCACAAAATGGCGGACAGTCAAAGTTAATGGTTCAATTTTAACGAAAAAAACGGCCGTTTTTTGGCTATAAAACAACCATTTTTTTCGAAAAAAAAACGAACGATTAAAGACTACATTTTTATGTATTAAATAACCCTGCAAAATTTCAAGAAGATCGGTTCATTAGTGTTCGAGTAATCTTGGTCACCGGCTTCAGAAATGCCATTTTGAGAAAAACGCGTTTAAAGTTTCTCTTTGAACGCGGATTCTTCTCTTTCAACGCTCATATCTCAGTCAATTTTGTTCGGATCGACTTGAAATTTTCAGGACATATTCTCAGATACTTATACTTCAAAAAAATGCAGTAAAATGCAAGTTTTTTTCAAAATCGCAAGTGGGGGTAACCCCTTAAAATGTTTTATGTTGCAAGTAAAAATATTTTGTAATGTTTTAGTTTTATTTTTTATATAATTTTTGTGGCGACTGCAAAATGATGTCTAAAAAAATAGGGCTTGACGGTAGAAAGTCCTACACCTCCAAAAATTGTCTGAAAGATAAAAACCAAAAGGATTATTAATCAGTATAAAAAACTGTAGGAGCGTACAGAAGATTTCTTTTTTTTCGATGACAATTGACAAAATCATGGCCAATTAAAGATTAAGTGTCAAATTAGGGTTTTTTTGAGTTTTTCAAAAAAAAAATAAACACGTTTCTGTACGATGTTAAGGAATGGCGTGAACAATGATGTGGCAAAATTGGAGACGGATATTTTGACGTCGTTTTGAAAAACGACGTCGAATCCCTTTTTGTAAGAAAGATTATAGCGACCGGAATGATTCGAATTCCGCAACCAAAATTGAACACCATATTTATGAAATTCCATATTTTTGGATAATGCACAAAAAATACGATTTTCAAAAAATTTCACACTGGAATGGACCTTCAATTAGCACATTAAATTGAAACGCATATATTATCGAGGCCTTCTCAAGTCCAAGTTGCAGTCAATTGGAACCCGGCTGGAACATCGATCTCCAGGAATTGGAATATTATCCTTCGAGGAAGGATCTGACGGATGCAAAAATTCATCATCTCCTCGCGGAAGAACTCTGCAAGCCTTACAAGAGAGTAAGTCTTCGAATTCCATTGGAATTCCACGCGACCTATTCCTCGTTCCAAATTTTCCAGAATACATTTTTCGGAACAAATTTCCCCTGGAAAGAAAAATCGTTCCGAAAAGATTTTCCCGAATCAAATTGCCCTCGAGCAAACGTTGGCCGTTAGAAATTCCCCGAACAGTAAGATTTGTAAGATTTACTTGACTGACTCCGAGAAATCAATAACACTTTAAGGGGCTACATCTACCTAGAGGCCCGGAAAAATTGCCGTATTCCGATTTTTCTTTGGGAAATGGTTGGTGGAAAAGAAACGCATTTTTCTTTAACACAAAGGTACATATGTTGGGAGCCTTTGAAAAAATCACCAGAAAATACGGAAAAACAACAAAAACATCTGGCGGTGGACGCTCTCAACCTTGAACGGTCCATCCGAAATCTAAAAACCAAACGAGTTATTCAAGTTAATAATAACTACGAGTCGTTGACGATCGTCGATTTTCAAAATCATTTTTTTTAACAACGTGACGACGTTTTGAAATTTGAGCATACAAAATCTATGAAAAAAATCGTAATTTTACGTAACTATTAAAAAATGAAGATCGATTTTGGAAAAGTGAGATCGTCAACGACCTTTTAATGTTTCTCATCGTGAGTCCTGTGAATTTGGAAACAATCCATCAAGGGGGTCTCGAGATATCATGTCCACCGACTTTGACAACAGTGTTTTGAAAAAAAAACGCGTTTAAGGAGGCTGCTCAGGGTCGTTGCGGGGCAGGCGGCAAGAGTGGAACGCATATTCTCAAACACGGGCGCCTGTAACAGCTGCCAACCCAGAATAATCAAATTTTCGGTTTCGTGCAATAAATAAATTTCAGCTAATAAATATGTGGAATTTATATAATTGACTGTTTACAAATGATGTCAATTTTTTTTGTTTATTTAAATCGCAAATTAGTTCTTATTATTTTTATGATGTTGCGTCTGTCGCATTAGAGTTCTCATGAAGCTTTTGCTATGTCGTCTGTATATAAGAGCCTAACTTCAATAATGAATTGCTCAACAATCACCCAGACGATGTACTTGAAATTTTACACGGAGTCGTAACACCTGTTCGCAAATATCCTGAATAAATTTCAGCAAATTCTTACTATTTCGCGTTAGCTGAGCAACCTCCTTAGAGTTTGAAGCATCGAATAAAAATAGTTTTGGAAAATGCAATTCTTTGAGCCGACTAGGTAGATGTAACCCGTTGATAATCAAACGACCGCATAGACAGAAGGCTATACTAATGTGTAATTCGAAATTCGCAACGGAGAATTGAAACTTAGCAATAATCGCAATACTCTCCGAATAACCATGCTTATCATTCAATAGTAGAAGAATAAAAAAAATTACAATTTGGCAGAAAAATCAATGTTTTTGTTCAAGAAGTAAAGCTTTGCATTTAATTAAATCTGCGAATTACCGAAGATAACTTATTTCTCCGAGGCAGATTTCCACGGCGAATTTGATTTTTGATGGAAATTTTCGGGAGAAAACGATGTCGGGCAACATTTAGTTTCGACCTTATTTTCATCGGGGAATTTCTTCTGACAAATGTCAAACATGGAAATAGAAGCCACCCACGATAGGTTTCGAAAAAGCACTCAATTTAAACTATGTTCCCCTGTTTTGATTTTATCACGCAATCCTTTGTCGGAAATATTTATCCAACGAGTTTTGCCTCCCTAAAAAATCAATGCAAAAAAAATCGAGTACGGAGACAGACTCTCCAGTCTCACCAGTTTGGTTCTAAACGTATTCGGCCAGACTTATGCTTTACAGCATCGTCGTCTGAGCTACAGCCGCCACGCTGTAAACGATCGCGATCTCTCGACTCAGGTCAATTACAAGATGCACATGAACATAAGGCGGATGATGGGGGAGCACAAGCATCGTCACAAGCGTAGCAAGAAGTTACTCAAGGTGAATGTTCGAACGGTAAAAGTAACAATTTGAAAAACGTGAAAAGAAAATCGGTAATGGGAGAGACATGTATATGGTCTATCGTTTAGGACGGCAGTAAGCAGAATCACGTGAGCTTTCCGGAGCTACAGCAACAGAATGGTTCGACGAAACTTTTCTCCCAAGGTTCGTAGGCATCGAGATGTGACCGATCGTTCGAGAATAGGGGAGAGACACCATATATCGGATACTTTTGTTTGGAATTGATTTAAAAAAAACCGAGTACACAATTGCTAAGACCTTCAAATTTAACGATTTTATGATCTACATGTCCTCTACAACAAGATGCTAATCATTTTATACAATACAGCTGAATATTATGAGATCACTGAACGTGAGTGTAGTTAAGTTAACAAGTTGAGTTGAGTTAATTTGACTTCAGTTAACTTAACATGTTGAGTTGAGTTAACTTGAGTTCAGTTACGTTAATATGTTGAGTTAACATGAGTTGAGTCAAGTTAACACATATTCAGTTAAGTTAACATGAGTTCAGTTAAGCTAACATGTTGAATTGAGTTAACATACGTTGAGTTAACATGAGACGAGTTAACATGGGTTGAGTTACCATGAGTTGAGTTAACATGAGTTAAGTTAACTCAACTGAGTTAACTTTTATATCAAATAAAACAAAACGTGTATTGTTTAACTTTGTAATTATTATCAAACAATACGTCTTTATGAGTTAATCTTTGATTGGGTAGGAACATTTTAGTTCAGTTACGTTAACATGTTGAGTTGAGTTAAGTTAACACGTGTGTAGTTAACATGTTGAGTTGAGTTTACATGAGTTGAGTCAAGTTAACACGTATTCGGTTAAGTTAACATGAGTTCAGTTAAGCTAACATGTTGAGTTGAGTTAACACGAGTTCAGTTAAGTTAGCATGAGTTTAGTTAAGCTAACATGTTGAGTTAACATGAGTTGAGTTAACATGGGTTGAGTTACCATGAGTTGAGTTAACATGAGTTGAGTTAACTCAACTGAGTTAACTTTTATATCAAATAAAACGAAACGTTTATTGTTTAACTTTGTAATTATTATCAAACAATACGTCTTTATGAGTTAATCTTTGATTGGGTAGGAACATTTTGGCACAACCGGATATCCAATCTTAGGCTCGGTTACGTATCCGATCTTAGGATTTTACATGGCTAAATATGGACAGTAATATTTTTGTATACTGCTATTTTTGCGAACATTATATATTTATTAAGCATAATAAATGCTATAGTTCATAAAAAATAACAAAAAAATCAATCATTAGGACTTACCTCAATGAAAACTACATGTTTTAACGCAAACGATATTTTTCCACGCCGGCGAAAAGTAACATTAGTTCACTGGTTCGCCATTTTTTTTGCTAGGCAATCAAAAGTTTTGCAGTGGCAACATCTTACAACTAGTTATTAGTGTATAAAATAGAAAACATATGTCGCTATAGGAAAGCTCGAGACAGCCCACTATCCGATATTAAGCAACTATCCGATATATGGTGCTTGACCACTGCGAGAAAATTTTCAATGGAGAATGCAAATGATTTTTAGACTACATGAACGGCGTCCTCTACGAGACGGAGAACGACGACGATAACTCGAAGCCATCGAGCAAGGAGGATTGGGACTCCGCGATAACTTTCACGGCTCGAGCTTCCGGTAAACAAAAAAATCATTGTTACTTGAAATTCAATCCCTAAACGGTGGATAAATAACATTCCTGATTTCCTGATCTGTACGACGGAATGGTTGTTTCTTCTGTCGTTGATAGATTCGAATCCCGGGGGCGAGGGATCGCACACGGACAACGGAAACGACGGCGACGACTACGAAGATGATGCAGAGAGTGATGGCGGCGGTGGGCGAAAGCCGCGAGGAGAAGGTACCGAACGAAATATACATGAACTTAAATGAAGCTTTGAAAGAAAAAAAAACGGAATCTAAATTCGAGATAATCAAAGGGTTGGGCTACTGTGACGACCCAATACTAATTATTTTATTGAAAAAAAACCTTTTTTCTAAAATAAAATCGTTAAAAAAAATTATTTTTAATTATTTAAAAATATTTTCAAATAATTTTTTATTAACAAACATTTTAAACGAATAAGTAAGAGAAATCATTTGGACATTTATTTGTACGTACATTACCAAATTTTATTTGACGATATTAATTATTAACCCTACGTCAATACACTGGGTCATTTTGACCCGGATGAATTTTAAATAAAATGCTGACTTTTCCAGAAGTGACAATTTTATAGAATTTTTCACAGCAAATTCGTTTAATATTTACCGAAATTTAATTATGCAGACGTATTAAAGAATATTTAAAGTCCATCCCTGATTTTTTTCAATAAAAACCGACCGAAGGATTGTTAATGGCAGGTGGTTGAAGTACTATCCGATTGAAATCGACCCAGTGTGTCAAAATCGTGGCCAAACATAAGTGTGTCAACGAAGCGTTAGAGAAGTTTTTAACAATCTCGTGAAGGGCCTCTGGACGTGAGGGGCTTAACGGTGTACTTAATTTTTGTTGATGTGAAACGAAAATATTTTTTTTCTTAAGGCCTTAGGCCCCAGTTACGGGTATAAAATCATGTGCGAATTTAACATTTTTTTTCGTATGGAAAAGTGATTCACTCATAAAATTAATTACACATCTATTTAGTATGAATATCAAGCTGTTAGAAATTTTTTTTTTCGATGTACAAAATGGCCGACTACCAATATTTTCTTTGTTATCTTTTTTTTAGGCGCTCCGCGGCGTGACATTTAGCATCCACAATTTTTTACCTAGAACAAAAAACAAAAATTCTCGCCAATCTACATTAGAATACCTAGAGAAGTACATACGGAATTTAAAAAATACTGTTTTATTCAAAAGTTTTAGGTATTTGAACTTAAGAAATGAATTTTCAGTGAAAAATTTCGTTATAATTGCTGATAAACTGCTCATAAAATGAAAAGTTTTCGATTAATCAGAAATTCCGTATGTGCTTCTTTGCGAAATGTGATTAGGAAAATAACTTTTAAATTTGAAGTAAATCAAGTGAAAATTGTTGAAGTTATTTGTTACGCCAATTGGAAAAAAGCTGATTCGAGAATTTTCGAGTAGTCGGCCATTTTGTACATCGACAAAAAATATATGTATTTTTTTTCTAACAGCTAGATATTCATACTAAACAGATGTGTAATTGATTTTATGAGTGAATCACTTTTTCATACGAAAAAAAATTGTTAAATTCGCACATGATTTTATACCCGCTACTGTGGCCTAAGGCCTCAAGGAGTTTTAGGGATAATTGACGATACGTTACCATGTGATTCAAATTTATACAGTAAATTTTGTTTCATATACTCAATGCACCCTCTCAATTTTGATTCGATCGTCTACACCGTTTCTATCAAATTTACAATTGAAGAAACACTTTTTACTATAGGGAGATGCCACATTGTCATAATGTACTCAGTGGTTTGACAGTTTTTCACTCACAAGGAAAGGTTGCGAGGTCGACCTCTCCGATTTCGATGAAATTTGGCATGTTTGTAGAATGGGTAAAAATAGACGACACGTATTTTTTTTATATCTGCGGAACCCGATTTTTAAGGGGGAATATACCTTTGTAAGGGAAAAATCAAGGGTCATTTTTGGCAATTTATTTAAGAAAAACAAAACAATATTTTTAAATTCGGTTGTCTATACGTGTTAGTATAAATCTTAAAGTAAAAGAATTTTTTTAAAAATTATTTTGAAACAGAATGACGTCGCAGTCGTCGATTAAAGAAAACTCCTTTTTTTCACAGTCCTCTACGGGCGTATTCGCACAGGTCATAATTTTCAAGCTAGAACAAAAAACAAAAAATATTTCGAATGTAGGTATAAAAAACTAGTCCAGTACGTAGGGGTTTTTCAAGATATTGATTTTTTTTGAATGGCGTTAATATGAAGAAAAAAACAATTTCGTAAAAAAATCGGTTGAATATCGATTATAAAATTTTTAAATTTCAACTTATCGGAAAAATCCTCGCAGTGGACTAGAAAATGTTGTCAAGAAGCTACAATTAAAAGTTCGAGTCAATCAATTGAAATCTCGAGGCGCACATGCCCGTGTCTAAAAACATAGTTTCGGGAAAAAGGCGTTTAAGGCGTTACCCCCACTTGTAGCACAAAAAAAGGCCTTTTTCATGAATTTTTTTAAAGAAAACTACAAAACTTTTTTAATCGATCAATATACCATCTTAAAGAACACATCTTGAAGAACTTTCAGTAATTTTTTTATTGAAAAATATTACATTGTTTAGTGGCAAATGGCCGTCAATGAAATAATGTTTTTATATACACGGTTTGCGGTGACCAACATTGCGGCGAAGTGGATCATGTGAAAAAAAAAATGCGGATGGATTTAGTCAAATATAAGTATAAACTAGTCTTTAAACGAAGGATTTTAAAAAATATTCATTTTTCACAAAATGGCGGACAGTCAAAGTTAACGGTTCGATTTTAACGAAAACAAACGGCCGTTTTTTGGCTATAAAACGGCCATTTTTTTTCGAAAAAAAAAAATCGAACGATTAAAGACTACATTTTTATGTATTAAATAAGCCTGCAAAATTTCAAGAAGATCGGTTCATTAGTGTTCGAGTAATGTTGGTCGCCAACTACAGAAATGCCATTTTGAGAAAAACGCGTTTAAAGTTTCTCTTTCAACGCTCTTTCAACGCGGATTCTTCTTTTTCAACGCTCATATCTCAGTCAATTTTGTTCGGATCGACTTGAAATTTTCAGGACATATTCTCAGATACTTATACTTCAAAAAAATGCAATAAAAAAAATCGATTTTTTCAAAATCGCAAGTGGGGGTAACCCCTTAATCCTTCGAGTGCGCACTGGGTCGTTTTGACCCAGTGATTTTTTTCGTGTAAGTACGTATTTTTCAACGTATGCCCCACTTCGAACGAATGTTTTGGCATTTAATTTTCGTTTTCGTAAAAAAAAATTTAGGGCCATAAAATATGGATAATCTACTACAAAAAACGTCTCTACAAAAAAAAATGCTTATTTACCGGAATACAACGATTTGAAAAACGCCTTGGGTCAGATTGACCCAAATTGTACTTATAGGTTGGCGGCGCAGGTGTGCACTCGAAGGGTTAAAGTTTTAAGTGCTGTAAAATCATGGAAATTTCGTGTTTACCTTTAATCGGCGATGCCTGGACGATACAATTGTCCTTCTAATTCAACATTCTCTTGCTCTTCTCCTTTTCTGAAAGATGTACGAAAAAAAAAATGGAAAAAATTCTAACAGCTTGATATTCATACTAAATAGATGTGTAATTAATTTTATGAGTGAATCACTTTTTCACACGAAAACAAATTGTTGAATTCGCACAAGATTTTATTCCCGTTACTGTGGCCTAACCCCTTAATTTGTGTGCGAAGGTGACAGGTTCCGGGTGACTACCCCAACTGCAACGGAGTCAGTCCTACCGTGGAAGCGCGAGGACGACTACGACACGGCGAGGCCAGTCAAACAAAACGAGTTTCCGGCATGGTGCTCGAACAAAGAGTACCTCGCGTACAGTTCGCCGTCGGCAACTTTTTTAGGTGGTATCGAGCAGCCGAAATTTCAATCGGTTATCGGTCTGTTTCGTAGAGACAGCATAGCCACGCCAGAAATACCGGATACACTCGAGGATGCGGACGAGAGCGACGAATACACGGCCATGAGGCCCGAAATTGTGGCGTCACCTGCTAGGAAATTAGGTAGACCGCCTTAGGACTGAATTTACTAGGTAGAGCTATTAGTTATAGCCTCAATGTTTTATCTCCTTATCAGAATGTCGTCTTTCTAAAAAAAAAAAAGAAAAAAAATCATCGGAAACACAAAGATGAATGATTTGTTTGAATCAATTGCAAATATAATTCTTTTGACGTATTTTTGTTTACATGTAATATATTTTTAATTACTTCTACCAAAATATTTATCAGCCTTAGATAAATGATTTCATTTATTGACGTTATTGAAAGAAAAAAAAATTGACGGGTGTTGAATTCGAAGAATCAATTATTTAAGCTGAATAAATATTTTGGTCAAGGACTTATTGGCCGACTGAGTGATTTATTAGATTGAAATAAACGGTAAGGCAGAAGAAGAGCGTGCCTTGCGTTTTTGCGCGGAACTCCGTATTGCGAGTAATCTCAAAACTTTTTACGTTTTTTTTTCAAGAAATCCAGCTATTTATTTGAATTTACAGTCGTAATTTGAGTGACGACTATTTTATGATGACAAGGCCTGAGATTTTGTGCAGAAATAGCGTGAATAATTGTTGCTGGCAAGAATGAGATGAAAAAAATACTATTGAAGAGAGGAATGAGGAATTAACGAATTGAAGGAATTAAAGAAAGAATACGACGTGGAAAAAAACACTATTGAAATTGAAAATATATTTTTCTATTAGGGGCAATGTCCTTTAATGAAGAAATTAATTTTTTTTTTCAACGGGTCTACATAAGCTGGAATCCAAAAAACCGGTCGGTTTTTAATATTTTTCTGTGATGAGAGTATCTGGATAAAATAATCGGGATTTTACACAATCAATACGTAGTCGCGCCACTTGAGTTGAAAAATTGTAAATATCGATAAACAGTGAAGTTATTATGGTAATTCTTTAGAAAAGTGACTTCCGAAAAATGAGCCTGAAATTATTTTTCTGCTATTTTCTCATTTATTGGGTTATAAATGATGATATTCAGTCGGGGGAAGCTGAAATTCACCCCCCCCCCCCCCCCCCCCCCACCTACCGCCCCATAAAAAGTTATGGGGTTTTGAAGTACGCGGAAACACCTGATAAAATAGGGCATTTTTGAAAATTCCAACGCTTATGTTGAGTTTGTTTGGGTTTTAAAAAAATTCGGAACGATTTTGAGCGATTTTTTGCTCGTAAAAAATTTTCCCAACTGAATATCATCATTTATAACCCAAAAAATGAAAAAAATAGCAAAAAAAGTTAGGCTCATTTTTCGGAGAAGTCCAAGAAATTACCGTTGCTATTATTTAAAAAGTGTTAAAATTATCTAAAAACAAGAGTTATTCATCATAGAAATAAATAATTAACTTCTAGTATAATAATAAAACTTACGAATGAACTGATATTTTTGTTTCAATTATAAAAATTACGAAAATGCCACATTGCAGAAAAAAAAAGTTCGATTGTCCACCGAAAGGGAACTTCAACCATTTGTCGTTACCAAATGGATAACCATAGAAAAGTATCATCTGGCGGTACGACAGACAATGTTATAAACTATGCTTTATCTGAATTTGAAGTGCATCGAACGACTAGATTTTGAGATACGACTTACACCGTTGCACAAAACACAGTTTCGAGGAATAGGCAAAATACAAATGCGTAACTCACAGCGATCTCTCCCTTCACAAAAATCGTCATATAATCGGTCAAATTGTTTAATTTCTACGAAATCTTTGTTGCAAATTAAAGTTGAGACCCCAGGCGATAAATCTGCACAATAAAAAACATCGTCGGTTTCAAAAATCGAGCTTATGCAGAGTCGTCAAGTTGGACGCATAATTGCAGTGTATAAAAATGTCTATTCGACTGAAGTAACATTGTGATATAGTGAAATAAACGTTTTTCCTCAGGGACAGTTGTAATGACTTCAAACATTCAGTTATCGCTACATCTACCTAGACCCAAAAAAATGGCCAAATAGCGATTTTTTTCTGAGAAATGGTTGGTGAAAAAGAAACACATTTTTTATTAAGACAAACGTCAGTTCTTAAGACATATAGAGAAAGTTTTAAAAAAATAACCAAAAAATACAGAAAAACAACAAAAACATGGCCGCCGGAAGACGGTGAAAAATTTTTCGCGACGTTTTGCGGTGGACACTCTCCAGCTTAAACGGTCCATCTGAAATCTTAAAACCAAACGGGTTATTTAAGATAATAATAAATACGAGTCATTGACGATCTTCAATTTTTGAAATCATTTTTTTAACAAAGTGGCGACGAATTGAATCTCGCCGTACAAAATCTATGAAAAAAAGTCGTCATTTTTACGTGACTACTAAAAAATGACGATTGATTTTGAAAAAGTGAGATCGTCAACGACTTTTGAATGTTTCTCGTCGTATCTCGTGTAAATTTGGAAATAATCCATCAAGTGGTTCTCGAGACATCATGTCCACCGACTTTGAAAACGGTGTTTTCGACTGGCCGACTGTTAAAAGCTGTGGCTCATTCAATTGTAACGGGGTATCCCTCGCTGGAAGCTCAATTTTAAGGGTCAGAATGGTGAATTTTTTTTAGTAACATTGGTTGGAATAAATTAATTTTGTCTCTGCATGTTGTACGCATGTTTGTGGATACAATGTAATTTTTTCGGAAGAAAATCGTTCAAAGTGTTCGTGGTGCTGCAGTTGGCGTTGCAGTCCTCCAGCGGCGAGATCTGAAACGGCGGGATCTCTACCAGGCTCTTATCAAAAACGAAAACAAACAAAAAATTCTTCAAACATATCCAACTGGCTATAGGTTCACGGTCTACTTCTCGAAATTTCGAAAAATACCGAAAATCACAGCGTCTTCAAAGAAAACCTCATTTTTCTCTTGAAAAACAGCATGCTGAAGTCATCGTTATTAACAAATGGTTCAACAAATTAAAAAATGCGATCGTGAACCAAAAATGACTACTGTTTGAACGCTAACTGTGACAATTCAAGTCAACAGTGTGAAAGTTACTCAAGACATCAATCCCGCCGTGTCGAGAAATGTAGTTCCGAGATAATCGCCTTATAACATCGCGATAAACCCGACGCACACTGTTCCATTAAAAAAGGTGTAACTTCGTCATTTTTTTAAATTTCAGGGTCCGCTTGGTCTCAAAATATTCTTGAAAGTTGACACTACAACAATAAGCAGAAAAGAAAGTTTTTTTATGTTCCCAGAGAGGGAAGTCCCCTTAAGAATATCTGAATGAAATTTTTAGGGAATACAGCTAAAAGCTGATACTATCGAATAAAAATATTTTTGGAAAATGAAATTTTTTCACCCGCCTAGGTAGATGTAGCCCCTTAAGGCCGGAGCCTGAATTAAAAGGCAAAAAATACGTTTTTCCGGGAATTTCTTTGGAAGGGAAGAAAACAAGTGATCCCAGTAAACATTGAGGTATCTTTTCACGTATATTTGAAATGCATAGAAAAAATGTTTCAACATGAAACAATAAATGACTGCATATTTATCAGCCTGTTCCATGTGCGTCTTACCACTGCAGTCCACAATCAGCGGAAAAGATGCAGCTCGTAATTCTTGACTGAAACAAATAACCAATAAATTTTCAATTTGCTTATATTTTTCTTCTGGGTGAACTACGAAAAAGCTGAAAACATCGTGAATTTATGAATGTTTTCCGGTTTGACAAAAAATGTGTTAAAAAAATCAGTTTAACGTGCTATAAAAATGATTTAAGACGACTTTTTAAGTTCACTTAGAAAAGATTTTTACACCGTAGGAAATCAATGTTGGTTCGATTCAATAGATCGTTTAGATTTTTTGCTGTCACACCCGCCAATTTGGAAAAATCGTGAAAACAAAAGTGGAGAAAACGCGTTTCAAAGTTTTCAATAGGAGGAAATATCAATATTTGCTTACTTAAACTGATAATCTGCTAATCAGCTATTCCTGGTCCATATAGGAGCCCTTCTGAGTCTCCAAAGAACGACACTACTACGAACTCTAAGTATTGTTTTGAAAGACACTTGAACTTTTAGCATTTGAAATGCTTTTAAAAATGTGTATGTTCGTTGAAATTAGCTGAGTATAGGCGTCTGGGTTGGTTGGATGTCACACGAAGCTAACGCCACCCCACTCCACTGACACTGTGTTGTAGTAGAGTGGGGGGAGCTGCGACATGGTAAATGCCTGTGATTGGAGAGGGAGAGAGGAAGGGATGGATGGATGGATGGATGGATGGATGGATGGATGGATGGATGGATGGATGGATGGATGGATGGATGGATGGATGGATGGATGGATGGATGGATGGCTGGATGGATGGATGGATGGATGGATGGACGGATGGATGGATGGATGGATGGATGGATGGATGGATGGATGGATGGATGGATGGATGGATGGATGGATGGATGGATGGATGGATGGATGGATGGACGGATGGATGGATGGATGGATGGATGGATGGATGGATGGATGGATGGATGGATGGATGGATGGATGGATGGATGGATGGATGGATGGATGGATGGATGGATGGATGGATGGATGGATGGATGGATGGATGGATGGATGGATGGATGGATGGATGGATGGATGGATGGATGGATGGATGGATGGATGGATGGATGGATGGATGGATGGATGGATGGATGGATGGATGGATGGATGGATTGATGGATGGATGGATGGATGGATGGATGGATGGATGGATGGATGGATGGATTGATGGATGGATGGATGGATGGATGGATGGATGGATGGATGGATGGATGGATGGATGGATGGATGGATGGATGGATGGATTGATGGATGGGTAGATAGATGGATTGGTGGATAGATGGATGGATAGATCGATGGATCAATGGATAGGTGGATGGATGGATAGATGGATAGATGGATAGATGGATGGATGGATGGGTGGATGGATAGATGGATGAATGGGTGGTTAGATGGATGGATAGATGGATGAATGGATGGATAGATGGATGGATGGATGGATGGTTAGATGGATGGATAGATGGATGGATGGATGGATGAATGGATGGATGGATGGATGGATGGATGGATGGATGGATGGATGGATGGATGGATGGATGGATGAATAGATGGACTGGTGGATAGATGGGTGGATGGACGGATGGATATTCCCATGTACCTGTTTTTTATTACCCAAAATGTCTCATTACATTTTCAATGGCAAGAGATAGTTGCACTTTGTGTGATATCTGTAGGATGTTTTAGATATGAAATTCGGAGTCGAAAATTTAGCGGCGGAGCACTCTCACACCTGCTCGACGCTTCTCTGCTTTTGGCCTTGTATCTTCGAAAATATTTACAATTGGCCTCTGTAACTTTGTATATATATTCTTGGATAGTTTATCTATCGATTTAAGCAATAAAAAAACGTTTTTTCGCGCCTTCTAATTCATGCTCCGGCCTCAAAGTGAATGTATGACTAGATGCACCGCCAAAAAAGGCTGACAGGCTAAGATGCCGAAAAAGCTCCATCTGATTCAAACAACCCATTTCTCGCCGTGAATTCCAGTGAAATGTTCCTCACTCCATCTTCGTATAGCAGAATAAGCGGAGCGAGTCGATTGTTAATCGTTCCTCGCATTTGATTTTTTTTTTCGTTAGAGAGTCCCAGCAGCACGAGACGGCGGGGCTCGATGATGGAGCTCGGTCGCATAGCTGATTTGACAACGAAGGAAAAAGCGAACAACGGATCGCACTCGTTGCCCGAGTGCTGGAACGCCCAGAGGCTACGATTGCAATCGAATTTTCCAGGCGCAACCAGAGTGGCTAGTCTATCGGCTGCCCTGATAACGTCCTCCTCCGAATCATCGGAGGATTACGAAGAGGATTGACCGTGGATCGAGGAGGAGTTGGGCTCGCGGGAGCCTCTTCGTCGCAAGTCCCCAATACGAGAACGCGGAAGTGATCTTCGCTCGATCATCGCGGGCCTATGCCGGCGTCCAAGCGCACCGGTCTGATAACAATTATGCCACTCGCCTGTCCATTATCTCTTTCCACCGTAACCCGAGATCTCGCGCTTATCAATCGAGCTCGAGATTCGACGAAGAGACGTACTTAGTCCAGGCAATAAGGATGAAAGTAAGCACTTTTTAGATATAAATACGCAAAATTGATCCGAGAGTAATTAGATGTCGCTGAATCGAATGGTGATAATAATTTTGCAATCAGCCCCCGCAAAAATGTTTTACAATGTTGTAAAATGTTTTAAAACCGTTTAATTCGGAACCTAATCATTTTAGCGAAAAATATGTCAAACAAAAGTTGTTTAGGACATAACAGTACGTGAAAAAGTATTGAACGTTAATCTTCGTATCTTCAAAAATAAGGGAGAAAAAACGACAAACCATTCGATTGGGGGACGAAAATCTCGAAGTTTAAAATTTTTTCAAAAATATCAAATTTGTAAACATCTCGGGTTTTTTTTTGTTACGCATTGCTTTAGTAAGAGTTAATCTAACTTTCTAGAGATTTTTTATTTTTATTTGTATAAGTATTAAAAAATGACGACTGAACATTGACAAAATTAATGGTTGAGGATCACTGTCAGAAAGCGACGCATTATATGGCTATGGCTATATGCGCATGCGCGCAACGCGCTCCAACGAGTATCTTGCGCCCCCTACACTCCCAGTGGCGCTTCGGCTGCAGAGCGATTATGTCTTGCAAACAAATTTTCATTCGTCTTTTTCTCCCTCATTTTTGAAGGTACAAAGACGAACTCTCAATACTTTTTTACGTACTTTTATGCCCTAAACAACTTTTGAAGACATATTTTTCGATAAAACTATTAGCTTCCGAATTAAACGGTTTTGAAACATTTTTCAACATTTGAAAACATTTTCTCGGGGGTTGATTGCAAAATTATTATCGCTATTCGATTCAGCGACATCCAATTACGCTTAGATCAATTTTGCGTATTTATATCTAAAAAATGCTTACTTTCGAAATTTTTACTGGACTAATTGGGATGCATTGGTCGAAGTAAATGACCAGGGAAACGGATTGAAATTGCGATGTAGCTTTAGCTCGATAGGGAGATGCACAAAATGTCCGCGGGCTCCATCAGCCATTCGGTTCTCTATCGAAAATTTTGAATTGGCATATCCACGATCTTTTGGTTTTGAGACGGAGGTAGGTAGCTTTAGGCGAGGAAAAAATAGCTGATTTTAATTATTTTTTTTAGGAACGATTTCTTCGCCATTTTTTGAGACTTGGGGTAGGTTTTGTTACTACTTTAGTTTTGTTAATACTTTTTTTCAAGAAATTTAGGATCACATATTAAACAATCAGATTACAAAAATTTAAATCAAATTTTATCAGAATCAGTCGATTAGTTTTTCAGTTATGTCATGAAAATTTTGAAAATTTAATTTAGAAGACAGTGCCCTGCGCCATTTTAAAATATTCATAAAGGATACCATGGAACAGCCAAAAGTAGTAATAAAACATACCCTACGTCTAAAAAATGGTGAAGAAATTTTTCCTCGCCTAAGGGTATTTCCCCCCTTAAGGAGTTTCGGGACAATTGGTGAAGTGATATCATTTCATACGAATTTCTACAGTCAACTCTTCGTCATATACTGAATGCAGCGTCCAAATTTTAAATTGATCGTCTACACCCTTTCTATAGAATTTACAATTGAAGAAACCCTATTCAACATAGGGAGATTACTACTGTGAGGAAGATGAAAAAATGTTATGACATTGTCAAATTATTCGGTACATTATGACAATTTCTTCGTTAGTGTCACAATGTATCGATTTGTATCAAATGCTAACAATTAGTCAATTATCCCGAAAATCCTTAGGGAGTTTCGGGACAATTGGTAAAGTGTTATCATTTGATTCAAATTCATACAATAAATTCTTCGTCTCACACTGAATGCAGCCTCTAAATTTTAAATCGTTTGTCTACACCATTTCTATAAAAATTGCAATTGAAAAAACACTTTTTAACATTGATGCCTACGCTCATCGCTGAATGTCAGTTTTACTCACGAAATAGTGAGAAAAAATGTTTAAAATGGTATAAAAAGCTGTCATATCACTTACAATGAAAGGTTGCGAGGTCGATCTCTCCGATTTCGATGAAATTTGGCATGCTTGTCGAATGCGTAAAAATAGGTGACACGTATTTTTTTTATATCTGCGGAACCCGATTTTTAAGAGGTGAAACGCACCCTCGAAAATAGGTGTATTTTTCGTTTTGCGTCGATAACGTTATCGTTCTCATCGCCAATGTATAGTACACGAAAAAAATAAACATTGTTGCAATTCGATTTTTTTCTTCAAATCTCGTACCGTTAAAACGTTATCGACGTAAAACGAAAAACACCCCAATTTTTTAGGGTGCGTTTCAACCCTTAAAAATCGGCTTCCGCAGATATAAAAAATACGTGTCGCCTATTTTTACGCATTCTACAAGCAGGCCAAATTTTATTGAAATCGGAGAGATCGACCTCGCAACCTTTCCTTGTCAGTACATTATGACAATTACGTCATCAGTGTCATAATGTTAAATACCCTATGTTAAAAAATGTTTTTTTTTTTCAATTGTAAATTTTATAGAAACGGTGTAGACGATCGATTTAAAATTTAAAGGGTGCATTCAGTATATAAAAAACAATTTACTGTATAAATTTCAATCAAATGGTAACATTTAATCAATTGTCCCAAAACTCATTTAACTCGAATCGCACGATACCACATTCCAGGCCCGTCTATCCACCTGTCTCTTAAGGGGTCTTCTCACTTTATACGCTACGTAAGGCTATTTTCTTGAGTTTTTTGATAAGTTTATATTGTAGATATTGATATTAAAGTTGTTACACTGAAGGGGTGAGATGCAGTCAGAGGCGTGAAAAACGAGCATTTCCGAAAAAAAATTTTTATAGTAATTAAGTTTGTTTTACAAAAGTGGTTACACAGACTTTTTATGTTATATTTCAACTTGACTTGTACAAATTTTCAAAGAAAAATATTGATTACTTATAAAAATATTGCCATCTTTCATTAGTTTAATAATAAATCTAGTCCTCAATTGAAGATTTTTTTTTCAAAAAGTAACAAAATGGCGGCTTCCGACAGATAGCTCGATTTTCGACCAAAAAATCGCTAGTTTATTGTTAAAAAAAAGGAATTTTCAACAAAAATGAAAATCCTTCGATTAAGGACTAGTTTTTAATGCTATCAATGAGCACACCAAATTTCATGAAAATCAATCGAGCGGTTTTTGAATTATAGTGGTCCCCGACTTGAAAAACATAGTTTTGAGAAAAACGCATTTAAAGTTTTTCGTTGTCGATACGGTATTATATGTTCGTACAATTTTGAGCTCGATCGATGAAGCTGAACTTTTTTTAAATGTATATTGATCTGCTGAATCCGAATATCACAATTTTTTGCCGAAAAGTCGAGCATTCGATTGTTTATAGCCAATTGTTAAAACAATGTGTCAAAAAATTAAAGTTTTTCAGGACGAATTATTTTTTTAAATATTTTGGGCAATTTTAAAATGAAAGCATTCTTTATAAAATTTTGCTAAAGTTCATAGTTTTTGAGTAATACATTTTTGAACATTTTTGAAAGAGTTTTCCAATTTTACACTTGATTTATGTAAAGAAATACTAATTAAAAAATTACTCACATCGAATCATCATTTCCTGGCCCATATAATACGGCTTCTGCCGATGTGGAAGCTTCCAAAATATCATTTTGTTGACCCGACGCCACTTCACTAACTGTGGGATATCCCGGAAACTATTCATCGGATTGATTTAAAATTTTCCGGGAATATTTTCGAAACATCATACTTCAAGAAAATGTAAAAAGATCGATTTTTTGAAAATTCCGACTGCATCTCACCCCTTAATGCATACCCTTTCGAACTACATTTAAAAAAATATATATTTATTTAAGTCACTATTTATGGACTAAAATCGTAGCTAGACAATGTCCTAAAAAATTGTAGGTCTGCGCTGTTGATGAATTCTCGGAAATGGATAATCCGAAACAAAAAACTCAAACCGCTTAATATTCAGTTGTTAATGACCATAGCGCATGTCATAGGATTTTTGATATATGCAAAAATAACAAAATGGCGGACATTTTTTGGAAAAAACAAAAAGAAACGTGTTTTTTTCACCGTTTTTGGCAAAAAAAAGTAAATATCAAAATTTTAAACAATCCTTGATATGCGTTATAGCTATGGTTGTAAAGAATATGTGGTTAAAATTTCATAATAATCGGTTCAGTAGCTTCGAAGATTTTACAACAAGCTGTCGAAAAACGTTGTTTCGAGAAAAACGCGTTTAAAGTTTGTTTGGGTTACATAAATACATTAACTTTTTTTAAAATGTATTTCGAAAGTGTATTTATTAAGTGTAACAATTTTTTATCAATATCTATAATATAAACCAATAACAAAATTCATGAAAATAGCCTTTTTTAGGGTCTAAAGTGAAAAGACCCCTTAAAAAGGGCTCGTTAAAAAACCAAAAATAATATCATTCAGCTGTAAATACACTCAAATACCGCAAGATCGATCTCCACATCTAAGGTGACGAATGACACTTCGGAGCACGGCGCTGCCATGCGAAGACACGATCCGTTTCTCCGATGCAGGAGTTTCGAGCATGACAGAGCACCGAACAAATAGACCCCGGAGAAAAGACTTTTTCCACGTTCCTAAGAATTATTTTATATGTACATAAAGAGTGAAACGCATCGCTCGGGTTTGATGGCTAAGATGCAAAATGACGCGAAAAAAATACGCTTATCCACTGCACAAAAGAGATCAATTGGGCCGACGAAATCTCTTTTTTTCTCCGTGTCCGCAACTATAGGTTGAAATTCCCGAGAATGACGATGTGTTAATATTGTTACGATGAATATTTTTATTATAAAAAAAATTAAAATTGCATCAGGAATACTATCGAGCCTTAGTTTAAGCTTCGAGTCTTCTCATTGACGCGGGTTCCTATCTCACTAGTCGAGCCTCAAATGATATACAGGGTGTCCTGTGATAAATGGATAATTCTGCAACTGTCGATAGCTCGGATCATGTACCACTCCATGAATGAAATTATTTCGCAATCATGCCAAAATGTTATTGAAAATTTCGTTATAAAAGTTGACGTTTGCAAACAGGGACGAGGCGGTCATTTATTGGATATTGTGTTCCACACATAACCTCCATGTTTCAATTATATTAAATAAAGCCTTATATTAAAAAAAAGCCTTATATTAAAATAAACATATTCGTACCTTTCAAATAAATAATACGTTTCATTGATACATTAAAATGTCACGTCATTTTGAGACACCCTGTACAGGGTGTCCCAGAACTGAATGCGGTCCCTGAAAGGGGGAGGGGGGGGTGAAATTCTGAGTCGATTGATATAAGCATGTGTGGGTCTCAGATCAACCCCTGAATTATTATTAATTTTTTAAGGCGGGCCAATCAGGTGCGCACGATGAGCCGGCGTACGTCGGTGAGCGATTGGCCCGCCTTTGAAAATTAATAATAATTCAGGGGTTGATCTGAGACCCACACATGCTTATATCAATCGACTCGGAATTCAACCCCCAACCACCCTATTTCAGGGAACGCATTCAGCTTTGGGTCACCCTGTATATGCTGGAATTTCAGTTTAGTAAAAGTCTCACACTTTATATATTGGGCTTTATGTTATTTAAAAAAAAAAACAATCATCTGCTTTTGGTTTTTCGCATGCCATTTCTACAAATGATAACTCGTTTTGACCCGGTTAAAAAAAATACTCTTGGTTATTTGGTTTATATAGAAAAGTCTTCTTCGCGAGGGTTGTGCTTGCTGAATTGAAAGGCTTTTTTTTATTAAAAGATGTAGAGCGTGCATAAGGGCGAATGGCGGTCATTTCGAGAATTTTTCGTGGTTGTTTAATGATAAATCGTATTTATTAGTATTAATCTTCTTTTATTTGAATTTACACCAGAAAAAACTTTATTTTTCAAAATCTGTTCAATCTGGATAAAGGAACCTTTGCCATGTAAAATTGCAAAAAAAAATAATTTCATAGCCAAATGTTAAAGAATAATACTATTTCGGAATTGACAATAACTAAGCAACTTTTCAAAGTAATTGGCACGATATGCGTGGTACATTTTTTTCACCCTGCCGGCTTTCAAAGTCAGCTGTTCGAATTGGTTTGCATGCACATTTTGCATAAAATCTTTTTTCTAAAGTTCCCTTACAATTTAAGGTTAAAAAGAAGATTTTTATGATAAAACAAGTAACCAAGAGTATTTTTAAAAACCGGGTCGAAAAAAGTTATCATTTGTAGGAATGGCATGCGAAAAACCAAAAGCAGATGATTAAAAAAAAGAACATACTAACATATAAAATAATAACATATAAAATCTCAAAAACCGTAGGACTTTTACTAAACTGAAATTCCAGCATATAGTAAGACATGAACTGATCAATCGACAGTTGCAGGATTATCCATTAATTACAGGACATCCTTTATATTCGCGTAGCCAGAAAAGACGCTTGAGCAGAGCTCGCTACGATCTGGACATCCGGTAAACTGTAAATATGGAGAAAAAAAACTAGAGGAGAAAGTAATTGAGGAGTGAAACGAGTGATCGAACGCTCGTGACTCTCGTGAGGCTCTTTGTAAAATACTATAATATAATATTGGAACGAAGATTTGAAAAGCCGAGAGAGAGAGAAAAGAAAGGATATTTCTTTCCCTCGAAAGTTTGTTCAATGCCGCTAATCTTACGTACCGGCGAATATATGCTTTATTGTAAATAAAGCTGTATAGATGAACGAGCTGATAAAATAGAACAAGTTTTTAGAAGAAATGATTCGATAAATTTATCGAACGGCCAGTTCCGAGCGTACGGGATTTTTCCCAAAGAGTGTAATGGCATCTCACGTGTGAATAATAGAAATATATTTAATTGAGAAATATCGAAACCAAAAAAAATCATATCGATGATTTTTCGGCGATGAAACTAATGCCCTGACGAAGTTGTCGAGAGCTCGCGTGGCTTGATAAAAGCAGATGCAATTTGCGAGAGACCTGGATAACTGAAAAAACACACGGACAAAGTTCATAAAGGGCTGAAAATCAACGCGTGTAATGAATTTACCGTTAGGGAATAATAAGGCCCAAGGCCCCTGTGACGCGGGTGCCTTTCATCGATTAAAGGGGCTATTCTAATGTGACGGCCCAAAAAATAAGGTATTTTTAAGACATTTTTTTTTGAAAATTGTTGCATGTACTCGTACAAACTTTTTTTTCGTTCAAAGGTCCACTCTTCTAGAATGGAAAACATTTTTTTTTGTTGCATATGAATGGATATTTACTTAACAATTTATAATTGTGTAAAGGCATGAAAAAAAGTATGTTGCTGGTGTTGGTGATTGGCGCTCTCCATATAATCTCAAACGAAAAACTCGCCAAGATTCTTAATCTGTATGAGTGTTGCTATCGCCCGAACTAGAATTATTATTTTATATTCCAAAATAACAAAATGGCGCCATTTTTGCAAAGGTGTGCGAAAAACACGTTTTTTTAAATCATAATTCGGGTGAAAGTATAAGTTAAAATTGATATTTTTTAAATAATTATAGTTCGGGCGATAGCCATACATATGCTGAATATGCAGTACAAATTTTAGCCTGATTGGTTAAGCCGTTTTTCCGAAAACACCAGCGCCAGGTGAAAAAGCTCGTTTCGAGAAAAATGTAAGGGTAGCCGGACTGGAGTCGAAGGCGCGCATAGAGCACGTCTACTTTAAAGGGCTGTACTGCGTATACAAAGTGAATATCGACTTTACCAGCAATTGGATATCAATTCTATGATGGTATGGAGTTGAAAAATGCAAAAAAATCGTTTTTCGAGAAAAACGTACGGTTAGCCGTACTGGAGCCGAGCGCGCCCACCGAGCGCTTATACTTTAAGGCAGTAGTCTGCTTTAGAAGCCGAAAAAAGCGTTTTTTCAGCAATTTTTTTGAAAGGGAAGCAAATGATTGCGGTAAACGAAATTTTGAGACGATAGTGTATTATATTCAAGCTTTAAAGAACAATTTTTATTATTAAAAAATATTGAAATTTTTCAAAGTTCTAACGATTTTTCTGGGGCGCCTGGAGTCTGCACTTGTAAATCGGTGCCGGTGATGGAGGTCGTGCGATGCATCTGAAACAGTCGAACCAATTTTTTCTTAGTTTTTATAAGTTCCTTTTCGATATGAACTAAAAAAATACCGAAGAAATGATGAAATTTCAAATTTTTTCGAAGTTTGAAAAAAAAATTCACTTTTTTGAAAAAAAAATTCACTTTAAGTTGCAAAACAAGTAATTTAAATAGTACTTTTGTCCAACTTTTTTAGTTCAAATAGAAGATATTTTAATACTGAAGCTAGATCACTTTGATTTTTTTCGATCGGACATATATTGTTTTTGCTATCGCCGGCACCGTTTTCTAAAACTTGTGAAAATGAAAACTCGAGAAAACGGGCTTTAAAGTTTTCGGTCCAAAAAAATATAAGTTTTTGGATACTTACACTAATTAGATGTTAATGAGCTATCCCCGGGCCATACAATAATCCTTCCTCTTCTTCAAATCGATTTTTTGAAGCCTGTAAAGCAGACTACTGCCTTAAACCGCTGTACTGCGTAGACAAAGTGAATATCGACTTTACCAGTAATTGGATATCAATTCTATTATGGTATAGAATTGAAAAATGCAACAAAAAAATACGATTTTCTCATCCCGTCACACTAGAATAGCCCCTCAATTTCCTGTGTAACAAAAATAGTTTAACACAATTCGGTAAGAAAAGGAAAATAAACGAGGATAAGCGAAAAAAAATATTAAACATTTAACGTAGCCTTGCTAGGCTTACAAAAAATGTCAAAGGATATATACATATAATTTTAATTGGAACGAGGAGGAGGGAGAAAAAAAATTGTAGAAATTTCACAATTACAGTTCCAAGATCGATCTATCGTCTTACGATAGGTAATGTATTCTTGGTTATTATTTCAGATGGGTGGATTCTGTCGCAGTGGCAAATTCGACAAAATTTTCTTCCTAGTCAATAGCGGAGCCCATAGATTCACGTATGGCGAAGATAATAATACGAAACTAAAATCATATGAAAAAAGAAAGAAAAGGAAAAGCCATAACACGTTGCGTTCTCGAAACTTTCAAAGCCGAGAAAGGAGAATTTTATAAATTCTGCTGTCCCGGGTAGGATAATCGAGCCAGAGACGGCCAAGGTGGTGGGATTCACGACTGCGAAGATAGCACGATGAAAAAAAATTGAAGGAACATTGAATAGGCGATAAAAAGGCTAGACCACACGCTAGGGTAGGTACTCTGCGCTGTTGATTTGTTAAATAAATGTTTATTTCATACTACGCTATCACGCACATATTTTATTCGCCGGAGTCTTTCACCTCGCGTATATTTACTTTCCATTGCAGTTACCAGCGAACAAGTTTTTGCGGGATACACATTTACAATGATAAAAAAATCGTTTTTTTGTGAACGATAGAGCTATACATGTCGAATATTTTCCTAAAGTTTCAAAGCGAAATTCTGAAAATTCCAAACGTTACAGCCCGTCAACGCTGTGCCAAAAAATAATTGAATTAACAATTAACAATTACTGCTGTAATTGACAATTTAATTACTTTGTAATATATGACTTGAGTAATTAGTTACCACAAGTAACCAAAGTAAGTATTCAAATTCTATGTAAACTTTAGACGCGTTTTTCTCAAAACTACATTCTCGAAATTGGCGCGCAGGATTACTCAAAAACTATTGAGCCGATTGAGTTGAAACTTGGTGGAAATATTGATAATATTGCGACCTTCTAGTTGACGAGAAATGTTTGTTGAACATTGAGAAAAAAAAGTACTTTCTTAATCCAAATTTTCCGTAAATTTTGCGTGGAATTTTGATTTTTGTGAGGGTGTGTCCTTATATTAAATTTGCATTTTCTTCGCTTTAATCACTGTCAAATAGAAACCATACATGTTCGAGCTGAAATTAAAAAAAAAAATTCCGAATCAAAGTCTACGGGAAGCTAGACACAACTCCGGCATTTTTATGATTAATGCATTTAACAAAATTGTTTCGTATAGTTAAATATACTATCAAAGTATACCTACGATTTGATAAATGTTGAATAATTATTTCTTATTTTAAAAAAATCCCTCAAAATAGCTTTTTTCCGTCTACATGTATATCCCGCGTTAATATAATTTCGGCTCAAATTGGATGAGTATTACCAAATACGTAGTTATAGTTCCGGCCATCTGTTGAAGAAAAACAATTTTACCATAACGATTGCAAGATCGACAGGGATACGAGTCCGGAAAAAATCATCGTACCGTTTGCAAGAGGCTGGGATTAAGGGGGAAAAATCCGGCACCGGTGAATTCGAGTTTTTGATGGTGCAATTGTAGCGAGAAAGATTTTACTGCGTCGTACAGTAGCGAATCCGCTTTCTCCACACGAACCTCGTGAATCAATTTCCCAGCCTCCGTTGCCTGCCGAAGAGATCGCAAAACATTCGCTGGTTCTTTTTCACATGCATTAGTAACGCGATGTTTTACCTGACTGGACGTCCAATTGCAAATTATTACGATTGTGACTATCGGAAAGCTGTAAGTCAATTCCATCGTCACATACCAAATAATCGTCACATAGTTCGTTTCGGCCTGGTATCGAACTTCGTAAAATACAAAATAGGGGATGGTGCTCAAAATAAGAAAGGCAGTCGTCACGATGACGATCTACGATCAAACCGAATTATTTCTGGTTGCCTTGCAATGTTTTATTTTTCACCACAACGATGATATTCTCGTCGTCTGTCAAGAGTTGTGACTTCTGGAAATCGCTTACCACACTCAAATTGAACGCACGATTTATTCGTCTACCAATTTCGCACATTTTGAAGTGAGCTTTCGACAGAACACGTAAGTTTTCGGCGCAGACATCTGACGTGACGACGACCTACCGAAGCAAGCAATTTATTAATTTATTTAGTAATTTTAATTACTTAGTTACTGACTTAAGGGCTTACATACACCTGAGACGACTGAAAGTAAGTACATGTTTAAGAATTTTTTTTTGTGTATAAAACTGAATTTTATTGAACAACCATGATTTACATTTTAAAGTATGACACTTTACCTACATTGTGTGAAAGTTTGGTTCGAAAATTCCAAACGGTGAAAAAGTTACGGTCGTTTTCTTGGGACGTGTTTTTGTTGACAGTATGTAAGTTTACAAAAAAAAATATTTTCTTCATGTAAACTGAAATTGAAACTTTAAACGCGTTTTTCTCAAAATGGCATTTCTGAAGTCGGCGAGCAAGATTACTCGAACACTAATGAACCGATCTTCTTGAAATTTTGCAGGCTTATTTAATACTTAAAAATGTAGTCTTCAAGCGTTCGATTTTTTTTTCGAAAAAAATGGCCGTTTTATAGCCAAAAAACGGCCGTTTTTTTTTCGTCAAAATCGAACCATTAACTTTGACTGTCCGCCATTTTGTGAAAAATGAATATTTTTTAAAATTCTTCGATTAAAGACTAGTTTATACATATATTTGACTAAATCCATCCGCATTTTTTTCTTCAGATGATCCACTTCGCCGCAATGTTGGTCACCGCAAACCGTGTATATAAAAACATTATTTCATTGACGGCCATTTGCCACTAAACAATGTAATATTTTTCAATAAAAAAATTACTGAAAGTTCTTCAAGATGTGTTCTTTAAGATGGTATATTGAGCGATGAAAAAAGTTTTGTAGTTTTCTTTTAAAAAATTCATGAAAAAGGCCTTTTTTGCGCTACAAGTGGGGGTAACGCCTCAAAGTAGATAGATAAAACTAGTACTTATCGAGGCGGAATTTAAAAAGTTAAATTTTTCGGTCCATAGCAGCCACTGGAATAAAATCGGCGATTTTTCGCCTCAAAATTTTTCAGTATTTATGGTGAAAAAACACTATGCCAGGTATCGACAAAACGGCTTGATAAGTACTAGATTATTGTGTGAAACATAACTGTGCAAAACTTGATCCCGATCGGTCCAATAGTTGCGGAGATATTTCTAGTACCGATTTTGAAAACACTGTTTCGAGTAAAACGCGTTTAAAGGTTTGAGTACACTTTACACTGAAATACCTGGTTTATTTTAAACTTACATGAAATCGTCGATTTCTGGGCCATAGGACCCCACTCACAAAACGTTATAACTTCGTCATTACTGCCAATTTCCTTATGACATTTTCAGGGTAGACACTCAAAGGATAGTACTTTCGAATGAGCATCTTTTTGAAAAAATCGATCTTTTCGACCTATCCAGGTGTATGTAAGTCCTTTATTTACTTTAGTAATTAATTTACTTAGTAACAAGCCGAAATCACATGATTTTGGCAAAATAGGCAAAAAAAGATCGAACCATTGGTGATGATGTGTTGGCTCTGATTACTATTTCGCTTAATTTATCATTTATAGACCGAAATCTACATCCAAGCCAGCCAACAAGAGACCCTAGTATGGTGAGATCCATCGTTTGAGTTACGATCGGAACCGTCCAAATGATCCATTCTACCGCAATTCTAAACAGAGAAAAAGATATTGCCGATATCGGTTTTTGTCGGAAATCGATTCGACAAATGCATTACGCGCTGACCTTTCATAAGCCAAATAAGTAACGTATGTACTGCAGACCACAAATCCCACCATAACGAGGAACGTTGTCCATACACAGGTGCGAATCATTCTCGCGGACGAATCGTGGTCGAACGGACAGCTCATTTTTTCCAGAATTTTATTCTGCTCCGATAAGTTATTGATTGGTTCGGATAACTGCATTGCATTGGAAGGAAGACAATGTCAATTTTTGGAATACGAAACTAAACGTGCACCTTTGAATTACGTTATTAAGGCCTTAGGCCACAGTAACAGGCTTAAAATCATGTGCGAATTTAACAATTTTTTTTCGTATAGAAAAGTTATCCACTCATAATATTAATTACACATCTATTTAGTATGAATATCAAGCTGTTAGAAAAAATATATATATATTTTTTTTCGACGTATAAAATGGTTGACTACTAATATTTTCTTTTGTTATCTTTTTTGTTTAGGCGCTCTGCGGCGTGACATTCAGCATCCACAATTTTTTACCTAGAACAAAAAACAAAAATTCTCGCCAATCTACATTAGAATACCTAGAGAAGTACGTACGGAATTTAAAAAATATTGTTTTATTCAAAAGTTGCAGGTATTTGAAGTTAACGCGGTCCTCTAGTTTCTCGGCTGTTTTTTTACGGCTTTTTCAATAATTTTTTGCGGGCAAAGCATCGAAATAATCAATCTCATTGTTTTTGCATAATCTTTATTAACATTTAAATAAGCTTTACAAATTTTTTGAAGTCAAAATATATAATAGAATAAAGGTTATAGGGGCCGACAGGAAGAATCAAGTAAAAGAGGTGCTTGACGGTGACCAAGATTGCGGCTGTTCTGCTTATCTGAAATCAACAAACCAAACGGCATTTTAATCTTCATACTTAAGACTAGCGATTGAACTAGAGTGAATTCTAAATTACAAAAATTGACTTTTTTATACACTTTTGAAAATTAGATTCTATTTTTTACTCATTTTTTCTCAAGTTTTTCGCTCGTACAAAAAAAACTATCGAAGCAATCATGATAATCCTAGTTCAATCGCTGGCTTATAACATATTAAAGATGCTGTATAAATTTGAACAAGATCGGTGCAGTAGTTTCTGAAATATCGTGGTCACCGTTTCGAAAAATGGTGTTTCGAGAAAAACGCGTTTGAAAGTTTGCGCATGTGATTTATACTAAAAATTTCATCTCACCGTCAATCTGCTATGCCTGGACCATACAATAGGGCTTCCCCTTCTTATTGGAAGTCACGCAGAGCTGCTCCGTCTTCCCTTTTCGCGATTCGGGCCTGTTTTACAACATCACTTGTGCGCCTTTCTGAACGGTCGATCCGAGAGTTATCACGCTGTTTAACATATCCTTTAGCTTGTGGGCCGATTTTGACTCCCATGGATTCCAAGGTCTTCAGGATAGATTTGAATCCTTCGTTGAAGATTATGACAGCGAGAAACGTGGCGATTTCAACCACTTTTGGCCCAGAATGGAGGTGCTTCGGAGCAGCAGTCCAGATTAACGAATTGAGCGACTCGTTATTATTTTGAGTTTTCGCTCCCAGGCATCTGCTTAACAATTCTTCTTTGCATAAATCCTCATAAATTGGCTTTATAACTTTTTGAACTGCTTCAGAAAGAGGCGGTTTATTTTGTTTGAATTGCTCAGCCTCTCCGAAAAGCTCATACCTGCTCCGTTCCAGGGCCGTAACTTGTGAACCACTTCGAATATCGAAAAATCCTTTGGCACGAATTTTCTACACATGTTGTAGATGTGATTTATGAAAAAAATCGATTTTTTCGACCCGAGAAACTAGAGGACTGCCTTAAGAAATGAATGGTCAGTGAAAAATTTCGTTATAACTGCTCATAAACTGCTCATAAAATGAAAAGTTTTCGATTAATAAGAAATTCCATACGTACTTCTCTGCGAAATGGAATTAGGAACATAACTTTTAAATTTGAAGTAAATCGAGTGAAAGTTGTTGAAGTTATTTGTCACGCCAATTGGAAAGAAGCTGTTTCGAGAAGTTTCGAGTCGTCGGCCATTTTGTACATCGAAAAAAAATATATATATATTTTCTAACAGCTTGATATCCATACTAAATAGGTGTGTAATTAATTTAATGAGTGAATAACTTTTTCATAGGAAAAAAAATTGTTAAATTCGCACTTGATTTTATACCCTTTACTGTGGCCTGAGGCCTTAAATAATTGCAGTACCTCTTTGACGGCAATGATTCTCCAAAGACTGCTGAAACTCATGCATAGCAGACTCGAGACCGATCTTATGAAATTTGACGAATTCATCATGGGCGAAAAAGTTCTAATTGAAACAAAATGAAAGGATTGCATCTAATTGCAATTTGGAGTGGGTGATGCGCAACAAGTTGTACAAAGCAGTAATTTTCAGGAATGATACCCTAAGTACGGTGCAGATTCGACAACTGCGTAAGTGATATCGCCGATAATAACTGCGAACATCAGGATGTTATATATAACATAGAATTTGCTAAATTCGTATCTTCTCGTGCCTGTCCGATCGCCAACGGTCATTGGAAAGATCCCCAGCACGCGCCATAGCCAAGCTACGCTTTCGAGGACTTCGTAAAAGTCGCGGACCAGGCGAATTCTATCTGTCAGTCATACGAAAAATGCCATATTAGATTGTTAAATGGTAAACATTTGAACGATTAAGAAGTTTCGGGACAAATGACGATGCGTTACCATTTGATTCAAATATATACAGTAAACTTTTGTCGTATACCGAATGCACACTCCAAACTTAAAATTGATCGTCTATACCGTTACTATAATATTAGGTCGATAAGAGACTTTTGGGAGACTAAAGTGCTCGGTTAAATATCTTTCGTAGCAAAGCGTTTCGAAAACATTCGAGAGTAGAAATTGTTAGAATGTTCTAGGAACTTCCCTGTCAAAGGGTATGTGGGGCGCTCATTCGTTGCGATCAGACAGTATTAGTAAATATGGTTCAAATAACACTTCGCGTGATCGCCTATTACGACTTTCTACAAGGACGTGCCGAAAGATCTGCTGCCACTGATATGTGAAGTGTGTTCATAACTAACGTAACTCCACAATAAATGCCGAGGTCTGATTTACACAATTACAGAAGCTTTCTGAAATTATTAAACAAAGACGTCCTAACCGTCCTCAAGTTCGTCTTCTTCACGACAACGCTCGGCCCCACACAGCTCAAATTATATAAAGAGCTATTCTAGAGCTATTATATAAAGAGCTATAGAAAATGGGAAGTACTACCACATCCGCCATACTCACCGGACTTGGCCCCGTCAGATTATTATTTATTTCGGGCTTTAAAAAACCATTTACTTTATTAACAATTTAATAATCAAACGGATCTTCAAAATACCGTTGAAGAGCTTTTCAACTCAAGACCTAAGGATTTCTGGACGGCTGGCATGAAAAGTTTACCGGAGCGTTGGACACGAGTTGTAGATAAAGAGGGAACTATATTATAAATTAATCTTATTTTAACCTTCGGTGTGCACACTTGTTTTTCAGACCTTCGGTGTGAACACTGGGGCTTTAAAGGTCATACCAACTTCTCAAATAGTTTCGGGCTTAAAAAAAATTGGGAAAATATCATGGACACTTCTCAGAGTGTCTGGAACATTATCCAAAAGTCAGTCAAGTGAAATGTCAATCACATTTTTCAATAAAAATGGAAATTTGTATAAAAATGTGGCGAAGACAGAAGTTTCCCGTGAAAGAAAGTTCATGTCTGAGTGGATATGTTCATATATGTTTCAGATATTGTCATATATGTATCAGATATATTTATATCTGACATTTTACAGTATCATATATGATTAGGTCTGATCATATTCCACATCACATATGCATAAAGAAGATCATATCTGATCAAATACAGTATCTGGCCTGACAATATATGAACTCATATCTGCTTATATCAAGCTAAGTACCAAGGCGAGTTGGTACCGTAAATTCGTATCTGAACATACATGATGTGATATGTGAACGTATCTGTTCGTATAAGATCATATTCGCTCAAATGCCAGACTCTGCTATATAGATCTCATATATGTTTTCATCTGGTCAGGTACCAAGGCGAGTTGGCGGCGTGACACCATATCTGATCATATATGATGTGATATATGAGCAGGCACGTTCATATAAAATTTTATCCCATCAGATACGATACCAAACCTGGAAAATATACGAAGTCTTAGACACTCATACCTTATCGTATATGCAGTTCAGTTGTTCACACATGAAAACATCTGAATATATGAAACGATATATGAGGATATGAGACGATTTCCGATCAGATATGGCACCTCACCTGGCTGTATTATATGTGATCATGTGAGTTACTATAATATTATTAATTATTAACACGTCAAGTGATGACGTGTTAAGAACCCCGCCATGTATATGTAAACATTTTAATATCTTCGTGACTGCACTAACAAGATTTGATCTGTCTCAACAGGGTAAGATTTTCTCTGATATAGTCGGAGTCATACCTGGTCTGATAGTTCAGATAAACTATGATTCTATCATATGGGCAGGTCTATTGTTCATAGATGTCCAGGTCTACTGGGATCCACGGTATTTTATTCTCATACGGACAGGCAGTTCTGGGCCAATAAGATTAGATTTGCCTAACATGTTCAGATCTAGCCCAATGAAATCAGATCTACCTGACATCATTAGATCTGGCCTAATAAAATCAGATCTGGTCCAACAAGATCAGATCTTGCCTGGGGATTGGATCTGGTCAGACCTGCTGCGATATGGACTGGTCTGCTCTCAAAATTATCAAAATGGCTCTGATATGATCATACATGCTCAGATATAAGCATACATGATCTGTCATGACACTACATGAACAGATATGGCCATTTTTCTTGTCTGATCATATCTGATTCGACAGATATGATTCAGATATATTCAGATATGAACTTTTTTTCCCGGGTTGGTTAAATATTCATAACTTTGCAATAAATAAAGATATCGAAAAAAGTCTTTTACGATTTTACACCTAAGATTATGTACTTTTAAGAAAAAAATCAATTGTTGAGGTTCGCTAAAAAAAGATTGAATTATTTTAAGACCCGAAAGTGGAATATTTCATGGGATTTGTGCATGCAATAAAAATACAGAAACTGAAATAATGGAAGGCAAAGAGTTTTTATTGTCAGAAATACAAAATTTGGTAAGAATATAAATGAATCATGATATGGTTGTCCTCTTGGAGGAACAAAAACCCGGTCCTCATCCGCACTGTGCTCGTCTGATACCTCGGTTTCAATTTCCTGCCCATCGTCATTATTCTCGGATGCAACGTCGTAGGATATGTTGGACGGACGCTGTCGTAGATAATATGCCAACTGCTCCGCATTTCTTTCCGCCGTTTTTAGAAACTCTGTAACATAGATAAAGCT
This sequence comes from Ophion ellenae, assembly GCA_963210295.1. Lineage (NCBI taxonomy): Eukaryota > Metazoa > Arthropoda > Insecta > Hymenoptera > Ichneumonidae > Ophion > Ophion ellenae. The sequence continues at coordinate 17,841,054 of OY723392.1, forward strand.
TCTCTTAGAATTTAAATACGAAAAAAATAACGAGAAAAATCAGAAATTGGTCGCGAAAAAAACAGAAAACCGATAAAAAAAGAGAAAATATTACGCGAAAACCTTATTTCAGTCACAAAAGTACATCTGAATGACGAAACAAATGGAAAAAATAGTGTGTACTTACCTATGAAAACACTAACACCGTGTGAATACTGGGGTCTCAATAGCACGAAAAGGATTTGCATCCGGTGCCAGATATAGGCAGCTTGTCGGATCGCGCCGCCTCGATGCTTGTGCCTCTCCTACGACCACCTAGTTTTTTTTAGGTGGGGTTTGAATTTATCCGAAATGAAGCAAAGGGGGGGCCCCCTTTGCTTCATTTCGGATAAATTCAAAGTTGAAATTTCAACTGTGCTTTCAACGGCAGAGTGTTCACACGGAGGGTTAATAAAATGTTATGTTTATTTATAAGAAGTGTCGTTTGTGCCGCAAGACTTTCTCACCAACCTAATATCTACAATTGAAGAAACACCTTTTAACAAAGGAAGATGCCCACGCTCATCGCTGAATGGCAGTTTTATGCACGAAATAATGTGCAAGAATGGTTAAAATGTTATGAAAAACTGTTAAATCACTCAGTGCATTATGACAATTTCGTCTCCTTTTACATTGTGACAATTAGGTATGCTGTATGCTAAAAAGTGTTTCTTTAATTGTAAATATTATGGAGACGGTTTAGACGATCGATTAAAAATTTCGAGGGTGCAATCGATATATGACAAATAATTTATTGTATAAATTTGAATCAAATTGTAGCACATCGTCAACTGTCGGGAAACTCCTTGAGCCGTCGTCTCACTGACTCGTTGCCCAATAATTTGGTGATTCCAATGGTGCTATCGGACTGCTTGACACTTGTGAAGTTTTTTTGCTCATCTTGTCCACCCACGCTCTCGATAACTTCTGAAAAACTGTACTTTTATTCAAGCTCATGTTCTTCTACTCGTCGAAACCCTTTCCCTGTCTTTTCCCACCTCCGTACACAAATTACTTTATTAACGTTGCACCGCTAAGGTGGCCTCGCTACCCAACCTTTTCTTTGCTGTCAAAACAACATTAATGCGAGTGAATTCAAGCACGTTAATGGCATTGCCCCTATAAGAAATTGCGTTGTCGCTTTCATGATTGTGACATATGTGTCTCGTGTGAAAAATTGAAGAGAACTTCATTCCATTTCTCATCGCTTCTAGTGAACTTATTAGTAACAAAAGCTCTACATGTCAGGCTCAAATTATTTCAAATTAATCCACGCCGATGAATCCTCGTCGGTCTCTTCGTCGTGGCTATGCCCACAGTAATAATAACCGTGCAGTAAGCTCCTACGCGAATGTCAATTTTCACTTTATTTGAGATAAAATTGGGACCAAATATAGCCTCAATTGAGAAGGAAACTGGAATAATTTCCCACCGCGCTTTACATTCGCAATTTCAGTCCGACGGACGTCCGAGCAAATTGAAACGAATTGGATAAGAATCACCTAATAAGTGGTCATTTCGGACCATCTAGGAGGAAGATTAAGATTATTGATGTAACTTCGGGGGAAATATATTTCGTAAGGAATGACCGTATACCGTTTATAGGTGGGTCGAATTAAGGGGGGAAAGCCCTTGGCAGTAAATGGATGTTTCTGCACTAAAAAAAAAAAATTCGTTTATCCATCCAAAATTGGTTTACCAAAATTGTATCTTTAAATACGTTCAACTTGATTTTTAATTGGCATAACAAAACAGTATAGTTGGGCAGTAACCAAAGATACATTTAAACTATCTGCTTATTTAGTATGTCTGAGCAACTGTTAAAACAACAAAATTTCGAGACAACAAAATGCATTTTGCACATTCAACGATTCTTTTTTCTCAGTGTGACGGTGCAACTGCAGGGAAAAAGACTTAAGGTATTCCTGTCGCAGAGAGCCGTATTTTGTGGAGGCATTAGCAGGGCCCTTCTGAACCATCGGTAAACTATAGTGGCGCTTAATAAAAAAAATAAGTTAAATCAATTATTGTACCCAATGATAAACTGGAATACAACATTTCGCCCAAATTTCGTATGTAGAGACATTTTTACATTTTTTCTGAAACGTCGCGGTTAAGAAAATTCTTCTGCTGGTCACGTTTTTCCAATTTTTATCATTAATTTTTTTTTAACATTCGGTGACCCTCTGTTTTACTTGGAGTTCGAGGTGCATAAAACAGCGAACAAAATGAAACGAAGAAATGTTAAAATGTCAATCTATAAATGTGTGTAATAACGGGGAAAAATGGTAGTAGATAAGAAAACAAAGGTGAATATAACACGAATTTCCGTACAAATGGATTTGCAAATGAAGAGAAAGGATATAAAAAATGGTTAGGAGATGAAGGGGAAAAAGCTTCATTTTCACGAACGGTGCAAATTATTTGAACAGCACCATACAGTGTGTTTGAAAAAAGATGAGTAGATTTTACGGCCTATGATCTCGTACATGGTAGCTGGTTCAGGGCTGTGATAAGCTTCCTGGCTGTTTATATTTGACCTATTTCACAGCATTTTATCAATATCATTTTAATATAAGGATATGTAGCAAAGAAAATTCAACAACAGCGATCCACCAATTATTAATGAAATCCGAATGAGGAATCAGTGTTCGCTAGCTCAGTTACCGCAAGCTAAAAAAATGTAAGCTAGCTCCAGTTGTTGCTGAGATAATCAAGTGTGAAGATTCATAATTTGGGTGCAACGCGCTTCTATTGGTCTATACACGTGCTCCTCGCATCAGCCGTTTTACCCCTACCCGTGCGGAAAACTGATAGGGCATCCCTAATAAAAATAAGTGCCTTTCAGGGCTTCCCTAGTGCTTTCCCTAGTAGGGATTTCCACAATAGGCCCCGACTTGGCCAGTATAGGGATAAACAAGTAGGGATTTCCACAATAGGCCCAGATCTGACTATTACAGCGATAAACCAGCATAAATAGCTTAGGCTACATGGTTGATGGTATTTCAATTATTCAAATCGATTATATACATCGATCGAATAATATTATCGAACGCAAATTGGTAAAAAAGCGTAAGGGCATTAGCAAATAAAAAATCAACGATGAACACAAATATGCAGACAAACATCAGACAGTATTTATTTATCAAATTGAAGAAACCTTTTACATAGATACAAACAATTACTCATGGTTTCACTCATACATGGAGTAATGCTAGCGCATAAGTGTGAACAGTCCCAACCGGTTTTCTCGACATTTTTATAGCAACTAATTTCCCCTCAATACTCATCATAGGGAAAATTATTTCTTCTGAAGACTTCGCTGATATTTCCCATTCATAAACTTTATCTGACTGTGTAGGATAAGTAAATAAATTGGTCTTTGTTTTCCTGATCTTTCCCTCAATGAAAATAGATTCTAGTGATTCAGTAGACCCATATATTTTTTTTATTTCTACTACACATCCATTCCTTAGAACTGATTATTTTTTGTATTAATTTTGTCATGGCAGTTTGTCATAAAGGCTCACATGCAAATACGCAATCACATTTCTACGCGTGCACACATACATACACATGTACTCACGGCCACACCTATGCACATGAACAATTACACAAAAACAAATACAGATATACCCTGACGCATTTAATATGCACGTATATCCACTGATATGGATATTTTATGGCGCTGAAATGGTTATGATGAAGCGCCGTTGAGGCATTTTCAGGGCGCTAAAATGGTTTTGACGAGGCGCCATTGAGGCAACTTATAAGGTCCCGGTCGTTGCGTCTTTAATGGCCCTTGTTGACAAAGTGTGACCGGCCGCTAACGGCCCTCATGTGGCTTCCAGATTAGGGCCCGAATAAAGTTAGGGGAATATTATGGGGGCCCGATCATAGCCCCAACTCAATTTCCTCATGGGTACTACTCAACCGTTTTCACGCGCTCGTCCGTTTTTAGTCATGTTCGTGAGTATTTCTCACCTATTTTGCAGCATTTAAACGCGAAATGAGAATATACGCTCTGTAGTACTATACTTCCAATTTCAAAATCTTTGGAAAATTCAAATCGGACCATCCACAACGCATCGAGGGACGCTGCAAGATAGTGTATTAAAAAATTCTAATCGCAATTATGAAAAAACTAATTATCCAACAACGCCTGGGTTGTGCACAAATAATGTACCTATCAATCACTACTATCGCGCAGAGAGCCTGCACTACACTTGGAAAATGGCGGCGTCATGCATGTATGAAAAACGCTGATTCTTCCGGTTTTCCTGTTTTATTTCCGCTAATAATAATCCGATCGAGTCGTTCGAACGCTCATTTTCTTTGCATTTTGATTCTCTACAACTCGTCTCTTTAGAGCATCAAGATTGCTTCTTTAGTTATCATTTTACAAGCGAAAAACGAAAAAAGATGTTTTGCTTTTAAATGTTTATAAAAAATTAATAAATGATAGTTGCGAGTCGAAAACATAACAGAATATAACTACGGACTGTCTCACGTGTGATGGCACAGACGATATCCTGGTAGTATTTTTGTCACGTAAAAATTTATATTGCTTGGTCTACTTCCTGCCTGCTTGCGGTCTGGAGGAAGACGCGGGGATAGTTGGCTTTGACTACTTTTTAACCCCTTGACTGTGAGTGACACGCATAGGGGCAAAAAAAAGTCGTGCTATTTTTGTGTCATGACACGTATAGGGGCATTTGAAAAACAACCTATTTCTACTGCATCGATTCGATGCAGTAGAAATGATGATGCCCCTATACGTGTGCAGTAGAAATGATATCATGCCCCTATACGTGTCATAACACAAAAATGGCACGACTTTTTTTGCCCCTATGCGTGTCACTCACAGTCAAGGGGTTAAGTGGATAAGCGAGGAGGGCGGCCTTCAGCCACTTTTTCAGCGGTTAAGGCGTATTACCGTCTAGAAGCTTGTTTTTTAAAGTTATCTTTAGGAATTAATTTTGCGAAAACTATCAAACCTACAGTGCCGGGGTTTTTGACGCATTCTACGGTATGTTTCAACTAGCAACACAATTTTTTATAAAAGACTTTATTGAAATCGATACAGGTTATGCGCTATTGTGCAGATCGTGGCGTGAGACGCTCGTCCAATCGGGCGCACGAGTTGCGGCGATCCTAGTCGGCTGAAACAAAATAACAATTTAAAAAAAATCTATATGAATGTAGTTATCGTCTGAACTAGAACTAAGTACGAATTTTTTTATCGGAATCGCAGCTGTTTGAAAATAAGGTTTAATTTTCCTGAAGGTTCCCTCAAAATGTGTGCAAAACCCGAAATCATCCGGTCTAATAGTTTTTGAGAAAAACGTGCGCACGACTTGAAAAATGTCGTTTCGAGAAAAACGCGTTTACAGGTTGCCATACATTTAGCACTGACACGGCTGAACTTACGGTGGATAACAACTGATTTGAGTAACTTACCCTTGATCAGCTATACTGGGACCATACCACCTTCCTCAGCTCCAAAAAAAGGATATTGAGCCACAGTCGCTTATTTTCTGGCAGTCCGCGCCTCTTTAGATGCGGTCGACGCCCGTCTGTTGGACCGTTGTATACGCTCGTTGTCTCTGCACTTTGCGTATTGTTTTGCGTTCGGGCCGATTTTTTATTCGGGCCGATTTGCTTGAATCCTTCATTAAAAATGACGACAGCTAAATAATCAGCAATGTCTATGGTGTTTTTGCCACATTGCAAATTTATACTGACATAGCTTTGCAGAGCTCAAAAGTATACTGACTATTTGTAAGGGGACCTTGGGTATTGTACTGCGAGGGGGGCAAAGGATAGGGAAATTCCCCAAGCCGGTATACAATGGACATAACGGTTGAGGTACAACGGTCGAGGGGATGGCTACCTGCCGCGCCCCAACGCACCGCAGTCTTTAAGCCTCTGGACCTATGGGAGTTCTACGAACTTCAAATTAATATTTTCGAGACACATTCTCAGAACCCTAAGCTAAAAGAAAATGCAAAAAATGGAATTTTTGAAGTGTCTAGACGGTAATACCGCCTCTAGCGGCGGTAGTTAGCTTTGGCCACTTCTTGAGTGGTTAAGCCCAGGCGAGATCTCTTTCACTTCTTCAGCGATCGTGGCCTGAGTGAGTGTACGGGCCCCGCGCTCCGCCTTATATACCCGGCTGGAGCAGCGATCGGCCTCGCCGCCGAAGGTCCAGGCTCGGCTCACGGAGCGCGAAACCCCTGTGGGGATGTACGGTTCCGAGGATGCTCCCTCGCGGCGCTAGGGTCGCGAGCCGCGGCGTTGATTTCGCGGGGCGCTCGAAACCTCCTTTCGCGGCACGGTACTGACGACACCCGTAGGCTTACCTCGCAGTGTTTTGATAGGTCAGCGTACGCAGAGTTCCCGGTGCATGTGAAACGAGCAATTTCGGTAAGGAATGTAAAAAGTGTACTTAAAAATTAGACAATTAGGTTCCTTTCAGGAATCGCGGCGCGAGCGTTTTAGCCTCCTTTTTCTCTTGGTAAGTCGCAGTCTTTGATTCCTTTTTTCTCTACTAGTGCAATTATATTAATCAATAAATAATTAAATAGTTATGTTTGAACAAGAAAACTGATTTTAAAGATTTTTATTTCAAGAAAGGACTTTTAAGGAAAACTTTATTGGATATAACCTTGATGCAAAGATCGATTATGTTCAGGGAGATGAGAAAGAATTATTTTCAGGCACGTTGAAAACAAAAAATAAAAGGAACATTGAATAGGCGATAAAAAGGCTATACCACACGCTAGGGTTGCGCTGTTCATTAGTTAAATAAATGTTTATTTCATACTACAATATCACGCACGTATTTTATTCGCCGGAGTCTTTCACCTCGCGTATATTTACTTTCCATTGCTGTTATCAGGACAGAAGTTAAGGCGGAATTCACATTTACAACGATAAAAAAAAATCGATTGTTGATAACGATAGAGCTATATCTGTAAAATATTTTCCTAAAGTTTCCAAGCGAAATACGAAAAAGTTCGAACGTTACAGCCCGTTAACGCTGTGCCTCATCGCCCGGATTTGCATTTTCGAAATTGGCGTGCAGAATTACTCAAAAACTATTGAGTCGCTTAGGTTGAAACTTTATAGATATATAGATGATATTTTTCTCTCAGCAACCTTGCCGTAACACTCTGCCGCAGCCCGGCCATTTTGATGATAGATGAATTAAAAAAAATGTTTCGTGTACTTGAATATACTATTAAAGTATACCTACAGTTTAATAACTGTAGAATAATTATTTCTTAGTTTAAAAAATCCCTCAAAATAGCTCTTTTTCCGTCTACATGTAAATCCCGCCTCAATATAATTTCGGCTCAAATTGGATGAGTATTACCAAATACGTAGTTATCGTTCCGGCCATCTGTTGAAGCAAAACAATTTTACAAGAACGATTGCAAGATGTACATACGTACGAGTCTGGAAAAAATCATCGTACCGTTTGTAAGAGGCTGGGATTAAGGGGGAAAAATCCGGCACCGGTGAATTCGAGTTTTTGATGGTGCAACTGTAGCGAGAAAGCTTTTACAGCGTCGTACAGTAGCGAATCCGCATTCTCCACACGAGCCTCGTGAATCAATTTGCCAGCCTCCGTTGCCTGTCGAAGAGATCGCAAAACATTCGCTGGTCCTTTTTCATATGCATTAGAAATACGATGTTTTACCTGACCGGACGTCCAATTGCAAATTATTACGATTGCGACTATCGGAATGCTGTAAGTCAGTTCCATCGTCACATAGCAAATAATCGTCACATAATTCGGTTCGGCCTGATATCGAACTTCGTAAAAGACAAAATAGGGGGTGGTGCTCAAAATAAGGAAGGCAGTCGTAACGATTACCACCTACGATCAAAGAGAATTAATTTTGTTTGCTGTGCAATGTTTTTCTCCTTCGCCGTCCGCCATAACCACTACGATAATATTTTCGTCGGCTTTGAAGAATTATTGACTTTTGTAAATTGCTTACCACACTGAAATTGAACGCATGATTTATTCGTCTACCAATGGCGCACATATTGTAGTGAGCTTTTGACAGAACACGTAAACTTTCGGCACAGACATCCGACGTGACGATGACCTACCGAAACAAGGAAATTTAATCATTTTCCGTACAATAAGTCATTTTTATTTAATTCGTTAATTACTTCATTCAGCTTTGTCACTTAATTTAGTTACTTACTTAATTTCATTTAGTTAATTACATACTCTAGTTACTCGCTCAATTTACTTTAGTCATTAAGAGGTTACCCCCACTTGCGATTTTGAAAAAATCGATTTTTTTTATTGCATTTTTTTGACGTATAAGTATCTGAGAATATGTCCTGAAAATTTCAAGTCGATCTGAACAAAATTGACTGAGATATGAGCGTTGAAAGAGAAGAATCCGCGTTGAAAGAGAACCTTTAAACGCGTTTTTCTCAAAATGGCATTTCTGAAGTCGGTGACCAAGATTACTCGAACACTAATGAACCGATCTTCTTGAAATTTTGCAAACTTATTTAATACATAAAAATGTAGTCTTCAATCGTTCGATTTTTTTCCGAAAAAATAGCCTTTTTATAGCCAAAAAACGGCCGTTTTTTTCGTTAAAATCGAACCATTAACTTTGACTGTCCGCCATTTTGTGAAAAATGAATATTTTTTAAAATCCTTCGATTAAAGACTAGTTTATACTTATATTTGACTGAATCCATCCGCATTTTTTTTTCAGACGATCCACTTCGCCGCAATGTTGGTCACCGCAAACCGTGTATATAAAAACATTATTTCATTGACGGCCATTTGCCACTAAACAATGTAATATTTTTCGATAAAAAAATTACTGAAAGTTCTTCAAGATGTGTTCTTTAAAATGGTATATTGATCGATTAAAAAAGTTTTGTAGTTTGCTTTAAAAAAATTCATGAAAAAGGCCTTTTTTTGCGCTACAAGTGGGGGTAACGCCTTAATTTAGATAGTAATAAGCCAAACTCCCATGATTTTGGCAAAATAGTAGAAAAGATGAGACCTTCGGCGATGATGTGTTGGCTCTCATTACTATTTCGCTTAATTTATCATTTATAGACCGAAATCTACAACCAAGCCAGCCGACAAGAGACCCTAGTATGGTGAGATCCATCGTCCGAGTTATAGTCGGAACCAACCAAATGAGCCATTCTACCGCAATACTAAACAGAGAAAAAGATATTCCGAGCTCGCGGATATCGGTTTGTCGTCGGAAATCGATTTTTATGAATGCATCACCCACTGACCTTTTATAACACGCATAAGAAAAGTATACATTGCAGGCCACAAAGCCCATCATAGCGAGAAACGTTGTCCATACGCAGGTGCGAATCATTCTCGTGGACGAATCGTGGTCGAACGGACAGCTCATTTTTTCCAAAATTTTATTCTGCTCCGATAACTCATTGATTGATTCGGATAACTGCATCGCATTGGAGGGAAACAGTGTTCATTTTTCAAATGTGCACTTTTGAATGACGTTATTGAATAATTGCGGTACCTCTTTGACGGCGATGATTCTCCAAAGACTGCTGAAACTCATGCACAGCAGACCCGAGATCGATCTTATCAAAATTGACGAAGCCATCACCGACGAGAAATTTCTGATTGAATAAATAAAAGAATCAAATCCAATTGCAGTTTGCATTTGGTAATACGCAACAAGTTGTACAAAGCAGTAATTTTCAAGAGCGATACCTAAAGACTTGTGCAGATTCAACAACTGTGTAAGTGACATCGCCGATAACGACTGCGAAGATCAGAATATTGCATATAACATAGAATTTGCTCAATTCGTATCTTTTCGTGCCTCTCCGATCGTCAACGGTCATTGGAAAGATCCCCAGCACGCGCCATAACCAAGCTACACTTTCGAGGACTTCGTAAAAGTCGTGGACTAGACGAGTTCTACCTGCCACTCATACGAAAATCGCCATGTTAAATTCTTAAAGTAATCCTATCGCTATATTCATACCTCATCGTATAATCATACCACTGATCATAGTTCAGATTTGTACAATTCATATTTTTAACATATGCAACAAACATAATTTGTAATAACGAGAATCTTCCATGTGTAAACTGTCTAATGAATGCTCACATTTAATTAGAAAAATGAAAAAATAGTTATGCCAACGATTCGCGCAGTATTTCTAGGTTTGATATTTGGTAACATTGGTTCTATCTCCGTGTATTTTTATTCAACCATGCGAGATTAATTTCCACGCTTTTCAACGTCGATCTGTCAAAACAATGTCAGGTCCGGGAAATATAAAGCATTGTATTCGGGCCACGACTGGTAAAAAGCGTGGAAAATTTTTGTCGGTGAAATATGTCGGTTGAAAATGAAAAATGTGTGGAAATTCGAGTGAGTGAAATGAAGTTAGGACTACAGTCAGCTATTGCCTTGTTGCCACGTCTTTTTATCGTAGCAAATGGTAATAAGTCCAATACCGGAAGTTCAAATTAAACTTGTAAATATATGAAAATTAGGTCAATGAGCGTGATTTTGTCTAAGAGCATTGGATTACCACAAGTGTTAAGTATGTAAATCTGACTATTTTTAAGAATCTGACGGATTCCCATTATTATATACACTTTCGTAGCGACCGGAAATTGGGTTTTTGCATGTCGTCTCGGAATTTCTTCACAAAAATACGCAATTTCAATTTTTTCTCTGTAATTCGTTGACAATCGGCCCTGAAATTTTACAGAGACGATTATTAATATATTTAGTGAAGCTAAAAGAAAAAGATATGAAAATCCTGTGTATTGGAGCCTGGCGATAGTATTACCTTAAATCGTAAAAATCTTAACGATTAAGGAGTTTCTGGACAATAGACGATATTTTACCATTCGATTTAAATTTATACAGTAAATTCTTTGTCATATACCGAATGCATCCTCCACATTTTAAATCGGTCGTCTACACCGTTTCCATAAAATTTACAATCGAAGAAATACTTTCTAGCATAGAGGGATGCTTACGCTCATAGCTGAATGCAGTTTGACGCACAAAATAGTGTGAAAAAAATTTTTGAAATGTTATGAAAAACTGTCAAATCACTCAGTAAATTATAACACTGATGACGAAATTGTCCTTATGTATTGAGGCGTTGCCCCCACTTGTAGCGCAAAAAAGGCCTTTTTCATGAATTTTTTTAAAGAAAACTACAAAACTTTTTTAATCGATCAATATACCATCTTAAAGAACACATCTGGAAGAACTTTCAGTAATTTTTTTATTGAAAAATATTACATTGTTTAGTGGCAAATGGCCGTCAATGAAATAATGTATTTATATACACGGTTTGCGGTGACCAACATTGCGGCGAAGTGGATCATCCGAAGAAAAAGATGGATTTAGTCAAATATAAGTATAATCTAGTCTTTAATCGAAGGATTTTAAAAAATATTCATTTTTCACAAAATGGCGGACAGTCAAAGTTAATGGTTCGATTTCAACGAAAAAAACGGCCGTTTTTTGGCTATAAAACAGTCATTTTTTTCGAAAAAAAATCGAACTATTAAAGACTACATTTTTATGTATTAAACAAGCCTGCAAAATTTCAAGAAGATCGGTTCATTAGTGTTCGAGTAATCTTGGTCACCGACTTCAGAAATGCCATTTTGAGAAAAACGCGTTTAAAGTTTCTCTTTCAACGCTCTTTCAACGCGGATTCTTCTCTTTCAACGCTCATATCTCAGTCAATTTTGTTCGGATCGACTTGAAATTTTCAGGACATATTCTCAGATACTTATACTTCAAAAAAATGCAATAAAAAATCGATTTTTTTCAAAATCGCAAGTGGGGGTAACCCCTTAAATGAAAAACTGTCAAATCACTCACTCGGTACATTATGACATTTTCGTCTTCCCTCACATTATGACAATTATGCATTTGCCTCTGTTGAAAAGCGTTTCTTCGTTTGTAAATTTTATGGAAACGGTGTAGGCGATCGATTTAACTGGCTACATCTACAGTCGAACCTCGATATAACGAACCTTGATATAGCGGAATCCTCAATACAACCAAGGTTTGGTCATTCCCTTCCAATAGCCACCCGAAACCTTGATACAACGACAAAGTAATATACATCATGCTCTAATAGTTAATTGCTTGTAAAAATTGCTAAAAAAAATGTTTCTTTCTTGAAAAAATATCCCTATATTTGTAGTCCTAATATATTTTTTTTATCTCGATATACCAAAACCTCAATATAACAAAAACTCGATATAACGAACTCCCTTGGAGGTTCGTTATATCGAGGTTCGACGGTACCGAGGTGGCTGAAAAAGTTCCATTTTCCAAAAATAATTTTATTTGATAGTATCGGCTTTTATATAGCTATATTCCCTGAAAATGTCACTGAACTATTCCAAAACCCTAAAAATTCCTTGCTATCCTACAATTAAATGAGCTGCAGCGTCTAACAGTCGACCGGCGGCGAGCGGTGGCAGCTCCATACGTCAAACTTTGAACATGTTTTTCTCGAAACACTATTTTCAAAGTCGGTGGACATGATATCTCGAGAACCACTTAATAGATTGTTTCTAAATTTACAAGAGATATAATGAGAAACATTAAAAAGTCGTTGACGATTTCACTTTTCCAAAATCGATCTTCAATTTTTAATAGTTACGCAAAAATGACGACTTTTTCATAGTTTTTTTATGCTCGAGTTTCAATTCGTCGGCACTTTCTTACAAAAAAATGATTTAAAAAATCGGCGATCGTCAACGACTTCTATTTATTGTTAACTTGAATAACCCGTTTGGGCTTTAAATTTTAGATCGACCGTTTGAGGTGGAGAGTGTCCACCGCCAGACGTCACGAAAAAAATTTCGTCATCTGACTGCGGTCAATGTTTTTGTTGGTTTTCTGTATTGTTTTGTGATATCTTTTAAGCTCCCAATATATGTGCCTTTGTGTTAAAAAATATGCGTTTCATTATCACCAACCATTTGCCAGAAAAAAATCGGAATCTGGCTTTTTTTTCGGGTCTCTAGGCAAACGTAGCCCCTTAAGATTTAAGGGTGCAATCAATGAATGACAAAGAATTTACTGTACAAATTTAATCCAAATGGTAACACATCGTCAATTGTCCCAAAACTCCTTAAGGGGTTACATACAGTTAAAATTTTCGAAAAATCGATTTTTTCGATTTTTTATTATTTTTTTTAATTCGATTTTTCGATTTTTTATTATTTTTTCGATTTTTTATTATTTTTTTCTCGTAATGTACATATATTAAAGTACACACACAGAAAATTTCTTGTCAATCCAGCCAATATTTTCGAAGTTACACGCACATTTTTAATAACGTCTCAGAGCGTTCGAAAGTGCTTTTATAACTTTAAACGCGTTTTTCTCAAAACTGTATTTTCAAAGTCGGTGAGCAAGATTTCTCGGTAACCGATCAGTCTCAAATTTTAACACAATATTTTAAAGTATATTTTTTAGTAATTGATCGAACGTTTTTTCTCACCGATAAATATTTTCGATTTTATAAACAATTTAAGGCCTAAAGTTTTGTCAAAAATCGAATATTTTTCAGACGGCGCCATTTTGTCAAAAATCGAAATTTTGCTTATTCCTTCGATCAATTATAAGCTAATCCATTATATTACCGAAATATTTTTAGTTTTTTTTTCATTTTAGATGATCCAGTCCAGAGATACCGTGCTCACTGCAAGACGCCTTTTTTAGAGGTGTCCTGGAGATCAGCTATAGCAGCTTTCAAAATAATTATTTTTACAAATATGAGAAGTTAAAATACAGTTTAAAGTTACCATAATATGTATACAAATTTTTACGTTAATAGATTTGAGGGTCTTCTCGAGAAAAATGATTGAAAAATCGATCTTTTCGGGCTCTTGACTGTATATTACCCCTTAATCCATCGTTCCACTGACTCGTTGCCCAACAAGTTGGCGATTCCAACGGTGCTATAAAACTGCTTGACACTTGAGAAATTTTCTTGCCCATCGTGTCTATCCGCGCTCTCGATAACTTCTGAAAAACTGAACTTTTATTCAAGCTCGTGTTCTTCTACTTGTCGAAACCCTTTCCCTGTGTTTTTCCACCTCCGTATGCAAATTACTTTATTATCGCTGCAGCGCTAAGGTGGCCTCGCTACCCAACCTTTTCTTTGCTGTCAAAACAACATCAACTCGAGTGCATTCGAGCACGTTAATGGCATTGCTCCTATAAGAAATTGCGTTGTCGCTTTCATGGTTGTGACATATGTGTCTCGTGTGAAAAATTGAAAAAAACTTCATTTCATTTCTCATCGCTTCTAGTGAATTTATTAGTGACAGAAGCTCCACATGTCGACCACAAATTGTTTCAAATTGATCCAAGCTGATGACTCCTCGTTGGTCTCCTCTTCGTGGCCATGTCCACAATAATAATAACGGTGCAGTCAGCTTCTCCGCGAATGTCAAACTTCACTTTATCTGTGATAAAATTGGGACGGAATGTAGCCTCAATTGAAAAGGAGACGGATAATGTCCCACAACGCTTCGAGCCACGAACGTGATGTCGATAAATTCGCGATACATTCGCAATTTCAGTCTGCCGGACGTCCGAACAAATCGTCCAAATTCGGCTGGAATTGGATGAGAATCACCAAATAAGTGGTAATTTTTCCGACCATCTGGGAAGAAGATTGAGATTATTGATGTGACTCTTCGGGAGAAAAATATTTCGTGAGGAGTGGCCGTATACCGTTTGTAGGAGGGTCGAATTGAGGGGAAAAAATCCCTTGGCGGTAAATTGGAGTTTCTGGTGATGCAACTGTAGGGAGAAAGATTTGACGGCTTCGTACAATCGCGAATCCGTTTTTTCCACACGAATCTCGTGAATCAATTTTCCAGCATAGGTTCCCTTGAAGAAATATCACTTTTCAACATTAGGCGGTCTCGGGGTTTAGGAATTATCAGGAAAAATCCTCATTGCTGTGCATGAGATTGGGCGCAGCGGTATTCGATATTTATTTTAATAAAAATACTCTGGGGAGTCTAAGGAACTGGATATAGGGGAAAGGTGTACGAGTTGATCCTAAGGGGAAACTATTAAGGCGATCTTGTGATATTCATTGGTAAAACATAGCGCCCCGCCCCCCCTCAACCGCGTTTGTCAGTTCATGATGGCGGTGTGAGCGACGGGCTTGTTTTGACAGAAAAAAAATGAAATTGTGAGCTGTTGATCTAAGGCAAGGTTGCCTTTAAGGTTGTTATGGGGTTTAGCCGTCGGGGGTGAAGTATGAGGGGAGCGTCCTATGCTTATGCACGGAGCCCATTACGGGGTTACCCCCACTCGCGATTTTGAAAAAATCGTTTTTTTTATTGCATTTTTTTGAAGTATAAGTATCTGAGAATATGTCCTAAAAATTTCACGTCGATCCGAACAAAATTGACTGAGATATGAGCGTTGAAAGAGAAGAATCCGCGTTGAAAGGGCGTTGAAAGAGAAACTTTAAACGCGTTTTTCTCAAAATGGCATTTCTGAAGTCGGTGACCAAGATTACTCGAACACTAATGAACCGATCTTCTTGAAATTTTGCAGGCTTATTTAATACATAAAAATGTAGTCTTTAATCGTTCGATTTTTTTTTCGAAAAAAAAATGGCCGTTTTATAGCCAAAAAACGGCCACCCCCCCCCCCCCCCCGAACCCCTCACGTAATTAATGGATGCCCCCTTAAACGTGCGTTTTCGAGCTCTTTTTCCACATCTATTTGTAAAAATATGCATTTTTGAACATTCGGTGATTACATTAAACGTTTCCATTACTTTGTATAATTATTTTCTATAACTTCTTCTCGCTCAATTAACGCGAAACGAATTGGCAACGTCGTAAATCGTGGTATATCATAATGCCCAGGTTGGCAGAAGTGTCGCGAAGTTAGACAATATCGGCCCAAGGAGTTGTGAAAAATGAACGTCCGTCCGAGTAAAAAAACATCTATTGGAAAGAAAAAGTGTGTACTAAAGCTGTCTATAATCTCTAAGAAATCAAAAACTTCAATAATTTTCCGATATTCTAAAAAAAATGCATGTATGAAAAAAATCAGCGTTTTTTTTTGTCTTTGCCTAGAAATGTCTAGAAATGTATAATTTCTGAACATAGTTATCAAATTAATGTTAAGTAATTATTACTAATTAAGAGAATAAGTACCAATAATATTCGTTGTTAATTATCCTGACCGAGTAGTTTGAAGTTCCCGGGCATAATTACCGAATACTGATAAGAGAAGTAGCATTTGTGCCGTCTACGACGTTGCCATGATTGCACAGTCTAATATTTTGTGTGCTTGATTTTCGCACAAATTCGCTATCAAAAACATTAATGATTTTATAACGGTACTGTGAATCCTCATTTTCACGGTACCAAGGGTCAGTCCGATAATTAGTCGAACCGTATATATTTTTTCAGCTCCGTAATAACATTCCCTCAGCAGACATTAATAATGTACTGAAAAATGATCGGAAGTTTTCCATAAGCGTAATGTAATTAGCCCACGACATACGTTGAGTTGCCGAATTTTTTTCTTGTCAAAAACGGTACTGTTGATCGTATTCAAACTGCATATGATGATCAGCAAAGAGGTTATAGAGGTCCAGAAAAAATTTCAGCTCGGTGGTAACATGTTGACTTAACCCCACAAAAACCTTAAGTTTAAGTAACTTTTATTGTATACTGTCAGTTGCAATCATTGTTGTGTTTGTGGCTTCGTGATATACTCGATTTGGATTTTGGTTGGCGTGGTAACAGTGGAATACTTATATTTTGTGTTACCGAGCAATGAATGAAAAAGTTGAATTTGTGGCAAGATGAATCCCCTCTAGGTATACAAAATGATACATAGGTATGCAGGATCATCTTGTACATAAATAACGTACTAACTTTATTTTTGTTTAATAGATTGCCTACTTATGTTCAAACTACACTACTAATGGATAATTCATTTCACAAATAATAATTGATATACCTAAGTGATTTAAGACTGCCTGTAGAAGACTGGTTCAGATTAGTTCTAGTTTGGTGAGATAAAACTTATAATACAATTTTTTTTCAATGTTCTTTTTTCAAGTCGCCTAGATGCTTTTGAAACATTGTAAAAAAATTTAAAAAAATGTCAACGTATTCAAAACAAAACACCGCAAAATTTTCCCTTCTTAATATTTCGTCTTTAACTCAATAGTTTTCGAGATAGGCCAATCAATTGTTCGGAAGATTCTGCGAGGTTCGGCCAGAAAAATTTCAGAACAAATTTCTGAAAAATTGTAAGCGAATTTGTAAATCGTGATCATCTCGTGCACCTTTCCCACAGTGAAGTGCCAAATGCGCGGTAAAAGCGAACTGAATGGAGTCCCTGAAGCCCGCAAGGGCAGATAAAGTAAAATTAAATTGGGTGGAAACATCACTCGAACAAATCTTCACCAATCGATTAAAAAAAATCACTGTAGATTTAAAACTAGCTTCTATTACATACCTTGAAATCACATGGTTTTTTTTGTTTTAAAAAATTATCCGACGATTTGTTCCCGAAATTTTCAACCTTTTTTTCTACAACGTGCCATTTTTGTAAAAATGAATATATCGTAAAAATCCTACGCACTTCTGTAGCAGTTTTTATATGTAATTAAAAAATGTTGGTTTTTGATTGCAGGTAAAAAATTGCGTGAAATCCATTCCGGCCCGTCGACTTTAAAAAAAAGGCTTTAACGGAGAAATGCAGCTGCCATTTTGTTATTAATTACTACGAGAAAATTATTTTGTATAGTTCATTAGTAATAAAATAAAGACCTGCCCACAGAATTTCGATGCATGTTCATTATTACGCTAAAAAAATTGAAAAATGTGGCTATTTTTATTTGCTTTAGAGTAACCTAACTCTTACAGCATAATTACCAAAACGAACTCTCGCTTTTCTCATTACGAATTACTCCAACTTATTGTTGTAGTGCAACTTCGCAAGATTTACCTGACGGAACGTCCAATTACAAATGATTATGATAACGATTATCGGGGCGCTCTGCATAAATTCCCAATGAATGTACGTAAAAATTTGCTTCATATCCGTCTCTCCTTTGCGTTCGACTTCGAAAAAAATGTAATAAAGCGTCGTGCTCAAGACAATAAACGCAGCCATCACGTTGATAATCTGTGAAGGAAAATTATTGATTTGTACGCAAAACGTATTGAATAGGTGTTATTAAAAGGTTAGGCCACAATAACGGGTATAAAATCATGTGCGAATTAAACAATTCTTTTTCGTATGAAAAAGTGATTCACTCATAAAATCAATTACACATCTATTTAGTATGAACATCAAGCTGTTAGACTTTTTTTTTCGATGTACAAAATTGGCGACTACTAATATTTTCTTTTGTTATGTTTTTTTGACGTTCCGCGGTGTGACATTCAGCCTCCACAATTTTTTACCTAGAACAAAGAACAAAAATTCTCGCCAAACTACATTAGAATACCTAGAGAAGTACGTACGGAATTAAAAAAATATTGTTTTATTCAAAAGTTGTAGGTATTTGAATTGAGTTGTAGGTATTTGAATGAATTTTCAGTGAAAAATTTCGTATAAAACTGCTCATAAAATGAAAAGTTTTCGATTAATGAGCAATTCCGTACGTACTTCTCTGCGAAATGCAATTAGGAACATAACTTCTAAATTTGAAGTAAATCGAGTAAAAATTGTTGAAGTTATTTGTCACACCAATTGGAAAAAAGCTGTTCCGAGAAAAACGCGTTTAAGGGAGACTTTGTCCTTGGAGTGCCATATTTCAGGTGTTTACCATTTATTTTTTTTAAAGGAAACGAGTAAAGCTTTTTGAGTGCGGTTTTTTTCTTGCTTTTATTCATGATATACAGAACGTTAAAAAAATTTTTTTTGAAAAAAAAAACCAAAATGGCGGCCGTTGCAGCTCCGCGAAAACAGGTCCTCAAATCGCGGGAGGTAAACGGCTGACATCACTGCCCCCTCTTTGTTGATCAGAAACACAAATTCAAAGCATATTATCAATCTGTGACCCTTTGGTCATGGAATGACGGATGGGTTTTTCGTTTAGTACAAATTTCGGAAAATGGCGGAAATAAAAAAAAATCGAATTTTCGCGTTTTTTTTTCGCATAAAAAGATAAATAATAAATGCAAAAATATATCTATCGAAAAAACGATCCGTCATTCCGTGAAGACATATTTTCTGATTATGCTCTCCAAATTTCAGGTCGATATGTTAGTTACAGCGGTCAGGAGAATGTCAGCCATTTTTAAAAACGTGTTTTCGAGAAAAACGCGTTTAAAGTTTTGTAATGTGTTTACACAAATGTGTTTATAATTACCGCTAATCGGCAATGCCTGGTCCATAGAGGCATCCCTCTTCTTCTAGCTGCTCATGTTGAGCCGCTAATATCTCCCGCTCCATTTCGAGGACAAAGTCTCCCTTAAAGTTCTAGGTACTCTATGGTCGTGCCAGAGGTCGGCATATGTTATACGCTCAAAGTCGGTGAAACAAATTTTCTCGCTATAAATCGCTATAAATTCTTATGATGATAAAGCACCGTTTTAGCGGAGAAAAAATCGATTTTTTGAAAATTCTACTGTGGCCCTACCCCTTAAGGCGGTCATCCCAGGTAACAGGACGGAAAAAAAGAAACTTTTTTTTGAAAAAATTGCAAAAAATGTATGCGCGGACCACGAAAAAGGGAAAAAATAGCTATCACATGCGATGACCCCGTTAAGGGGTCTTCTCACTTTAGACGCTGAAAAAGACTATTTTCATGATTTTTTTTGACGAGTTTACATTATAGATATTTATATAAAAGTTGATACATTTAATAAATACACTATCGAAATACATTTCGAATTTTTTTTTTATTGAAGTCAGTATTTGTAGACGAAAATGGTAGTCAAAAAATTGTCCTAAAAAATTCTAGGTCTGCGCTGTTGATGAAATCTCGGAGGTGGATCATCCGAAACAAAAAAATCAAACGATTTCAGATTCAGTATGTTAATGGCTATAGCGCATATCATACGATTTTTGATATATGCAAAAATAACGAGATGGCGGACATTTAAAAAAAAAACGTGGTTTTTTTCATCGTTTTTTGGCAAAAAATACTAAACGTCAAAATTTCAAAAAATCCTTGATATGGGCCATAGCTATAATTGTACAGAATATACGGTTAAAATTTCATAAGGATCGGTTCAGAAGTTTTGAAGATGTGATCTACAAGTCGTAAAAAACGCGTTTTAAGTTTGTTTGGGTTTCATAAATACATAAATTTTTTTTACGTATTTTGAAAGTATATTTATTAAGTGTAACAACTTTTATATCAACATCGATAATATAAACCTATCAAAAAATGCATGAAAATAGCCTTTTTCAGCGTCTAAAGTGAGAAAACCCCTTAACCAATAACCTCCTAATCGTATGATTTCCTTTCCCTATGTACGTTTCCCTAAAAAAAATATGCCACTTACGATATTCCAGTCGAAAATGCGATTCACCCGCTTCCCCAGTGCGCAAATATTGAAATGCGCTTTCGAAAGAACGCGCAAATTGTCGGCGCAAACGTCCGACGTTATCAGGACCTGTGAATGTTTTTTTGTTTTACTTTCAAATTTCGCAAAACACAAAACACGAAAAATTGTCCCAAAGCAACCTTAGGCGAAGATGCGTTGGCCCTCGTCACGACGGTACTTATTTTTTCATTAACAGCACGAAACTTTAGTCCGAGCCAGCCAACGAGTGACACCAAGATGGTCAGATCCATTATCTGTGACAGCAGTGGCACCATCCAAAATACCCATCGCAATGACATACTATAAAAAAAGCGACAACGAAGAAAGTAAATATTCGTCACAATACGAAATTCTGT
Source organism: Ophion ellenae (assembly GCA_963210295.1). Classification (NCBI taxonomy): domain Eukaryota; kingdom Metazoa; phylum Arthropoda; class Insecta; order Hymenoptera; family Ichneumonidae; genus Ophion; species Ophion ellenae. Next base: position 17,862,021 of record OY723392.1, read on the forward strand.
AAAACTTTTCAAAACTTACCCGTTTCCGTCCGCAGTAGCGATAAAATCGTAAGCCGTAAAAAACGAGAAGATTGTCAGAGTCGTCCACACGTATCTGCGAATCGTTTTGGCGCTTGATTCGTAATTACATCCACAGCCTATATGCTCCAGAATAATGTCATGCTTCGATATGTCGTTGAGAGTTTCCAATAACTTAAAAAAAACACACCAACGCACAGACATTGTTGCATTATGAAATGTGTATTGGCTCCGCGCAAAGTATAGAGTGGGGGCAATGAAAGCGAACGCAGCGCCTGCAGTGGACAAAATTCCAACAAACTTGGCTATTTATGTGCTATATCTGTACGAGCACTGGACAAGATTTTTGCAATAAAAGTTAAAAAATTGTTCCATTAAAGATGTGGCTACTGTGTAAGAAATTGCAAAAAAATACCGAAAGGAATTGTAAATGTAAATTTTATTGATTTCTTGCGGTCAAATTGGAAGTTGGAACAACGCAACAAATGGGTAGCTGTAGTTTTTCCTTCAAAGAAGCTTCGGAACGCTCCGAAGAAATAGAGGTTTGCCTGATGACACGAGCTCGAATTATTCATCATTTTCAATTCCTCGAATTAATTTATTTTTTACAATAACTCTGATTGATTATTTACAAAATATAAGCCAAGTTTAAACTTGCGTTTAAACTTGGGTTATGTTTTGGGTTATATTTTTCGGATTTTATCAATTAGAAATAGAGGTTTGCCTGATGATACGAGCTTGAATTATTAATCTTTTTCAATTCCTCTAATTAATTCATTTTTCACAAAAACTCTGATTGATAATTCACAAAACATAACCCAAGTTTAAACACAAGTCTTATGTTTTGTGAGTTACCAATCAGAGTTATTGTGAAAAATGAATTAATTAGGGGAATAGCCATTTGCCATCAGGCAAATCTCTATTTCTAGTTAAGGCATTACCCCCACTTGTAGCGCAAAAAGGCCTTTTTCATGAATTTTTTTAAAGAAAACTACAAAACTTTTTTAATCGATCAATATACCATCTTAAAGAGCACATCTTGAAGAACTTTCAGTAATTTTTTTATTGAAAAATATTACACTGTTTAGTAGCAAATGGCCGTCAATGAAATAATGTTTTTATATACACGGTTTGCGGTGATCAACATTGCGGCGAAGTGGATCATCTGAAGAAAAAAATGCGGATGGATTTAGTCAAATATAAGTATAAACTAGTCTTTAATCGAAGGATTTTAAAAAATATTCATTTTTCACAAAATGGCGGACAGTCAAAGTTAATGGTTCGATTTTAACGAAAAAAACGGCCGTTTTTTGGCTATAAAACGCCCATTTTTATTCGAAAAAAAATCGAACGATTAAAGACTACATTTTTATGTATTAAATAAGCCTGCAAAATGTCAAGAAGATCGGTTCATTAGTGTTCGAGTAATCTTGGTCACCGACTTCAGAAATGCCATTTTGAGAAAAACGCGTTTAAAGTTTCTCTTTCAACGCGGATTCTTCTTTTTCTACGCTCATATCTCAATCAATTTTGTTCGGATCGACTGGAAATTTTCAGGACATATTCTCAGATACTTATACTTCGAAAAAATGCAATAAAAAAAATCGATTTTTTCAAAATCGCAAGTGGGGGTAACCCCTTAAGAAAATCCAAAAAGTATAACCCAAAACATAACCCAAGTTTGAGCACAAGTTTAAACTTGGGTTATGTTTGGTGAATTATCAATCAGAGTTATTGTAAAAAATGCATTAATTAGAAAAATTGAAAATGATTAATAATTCACTCTCGTGTCATTAGGCAAACCTCTATTTCTTTGACGCCTGTTCACAAAATATAACCCAAGTTTAAACTTGGATTCAAACTCCAAACAAACCTAAACAAACACAAGTTTATATTTGGGTTACGTTTTGTGAATTAGTGAAGGACAAAACATGACCTAATTAATTTTTTACAATGATTCTGATAACTCACAAAACATAACCCAAGTTTAAACACAAATTGAAACTTGAATTATAACGCAACCAAAAGCAAACACAAGTTGAAACTTGGGTTATGTTTTGTGAATTATCAATCAGAGTTATTGTGAACAATTAATTGGGTCATATTTTGTCCTTAACTCTTCTACGTCCATGACACATTCAGCAGATACGAGTTTTACTGAGATTGAGGTTGAGGTTCGAAATTAATATTGTGAGTTATACTTTCGAAGCCGGCCATCAAAATTATGCTCATTTCGGCCAAAAAAGAAGATTTTATTTATTATATTATAAAGTGTTGCAGCAACAATATACGTTTGTTAAATGTTAATAAAAGCAATTATATGGCTTCGTTTTCTCGTCGTATAAAAAATTACAAGAAAATAAAAATATACATTTTAAGAAAATGTTTTAAAACACTTTTTGCCGTCTTTGGCCAGGCTAATTTTTAAGAAAATGTTATCCCATGTGACAGGCCCAAAAAATTGGATTTTTTTTCACAAATTGCAAAAAAAATGTTTGTGTGTTATATGGACCCGGTAGCAGAATAATGGGGTGAGTCAACATTTTTTTTGTGTTAATCGTACTTGTTTTTTTCTAATCTGTATTTTTCAAACTAGCTTCCATGACGTCTCAAAAACTATCGAACGGATTTCGCTCAGATTTTTATGGTATAGTCAGCACATCTATAGTTTTCACCCGAACTAGAATATTTCTGATAACTGCCATAGTTTTTTTTACCTGGAAAAGTTGAAAAAAATTACGAATTCGGGAACTTAACTTTTAAAACCATGCCAAAAATTCAATTTTCGATACTTTTACTTTGCTCTAGTGCCGACGATAGCCTCACGTCCATGGATTAAAATGCCGTTCGATTTTTTTATTTTACGTAAGTAAAACCTCCGGAATCATGGCAGCCGTAAACCAACTGTTTTTTACACTGAGTGTCTTCCGAACGGTTGTAAAGTCGATTCAACTCGTTATTTGTGTTTGATAAAATTTTGAGAGATAGTAAAGATGTTAATTAATGTTTGGTGAAAATTCAAAGACAGTGTCTTTTGACGGTTCATCAAAACAAATTCCCAAAAAAAGCGATAAAATATAGCTGTCACATGGGATGACCCCGGTTATGCGAAGAAACTAAATGCAATTAATGCGATTTTTATTTTTCTATTTAATTTATCACACTATTATAACCACAATTACAGCGCCTTTTGCAGACCCGACGAAAATACGAACGCTACGCATCTAGGGTTGCGCACAGAGCCAATAAGCGAAAAAATTAGCCGCTGAAGATAAATTTCACAGAATGCAAAGTCAATTACCTTTTTGTAGTGAATGATTCTCCAAAAACTGGATTGCATCATGCAGAGTATACCGGCGATCGCTCGTATCGTTAACGTTATCGAGGTCATCGGTAAGTGATGTCTAATGAAAATTATACAGGTACACGTAATAATAGGTGACAAATTCCATTCGAATGTATATCACGGTGAAATAAATGTATAGAGTATGGAGGCACAAATTTGAGCTCTAATTTTTCTTCCTTTTTCTCACCATCCAATTATCTAATTTGGAGGGGAAAAAAAATTTCACGAAAGCTGCTAGCGATCAAAAAATATTTAGAGGTCGCTCAAGCGTCCCAAAAATTCAAATTTTCATTAAAAAATCAATTTTTTCGGTAATTTCTCACCCACGGATTTTACGCTTTATAATTTTTAAATTAAGCTCGCGAAAGCTCTAGTTGTCGTTCAAGAGCTTCGAAATTTTCCATTTTTTAAATTCTTCTCACACATAAATTTGACGCTTCGTAAAATTTTGGAAACAATTAATCGTTTTTCTTGAGAACCAGATCTTTTAAGTTAACCTCACATTACTAATCCAAGAATGATAATCTTTGTTTTGATGAAATAATTCTTTGAAGCTTTCGTCCGTAAACAAAATTATAGGTCTCCCGGTTTATCGGGTTAGAAGAATGAGGTAAATAAAAAAAATCCGTTTCTAAAGAAAAAAACGGATTAATTGTTTTGAGAATTTTACAGTGTTCCATTTTTTAGTGAGAAGAAAAAAAAATCACGTCAATTGAAAATTTCTAAGCTCCTGAGCAACCGCTAAATATTCATAGGGCGGCTAGAGCTTTCGCGAGCTTAATTTAAGAATTATAGAGAGTCAAATTCATGGGCGAGAAGTGAACGAAACAAAATCGATTTTTTAATGAAAATTAAAAATTTTGGGAGGCTTGAGCGATCTTTAAATATTTTTTGACCGCTGACAGCTTCTACGATAATTTTTTTTCTTCTTTAAAATAGTTAATTGGATCGGGAGAAATAGGAAAAAATAGAGCTTAAATGTGTGCCATCCTAGTGTAGAGCTATGAAGAGATGTATACCTGTAGTAGGGCCCGGACTGCATTATCCCGTCAACAAAGTTTAACACGACCAAGGCGAATATCAGTAAGCCGTAAGCTGCATAGATCTTGTTCACGCCATACCTCTCCATGCCAACGTGGCCTTTGAGAGTGATTGGGAAGATTGCAAGTAAACGCCAGATCCACGCTACCGTCTCCATAAATCCGAAGAAATTGCACATTCTTGGCCTTCCATCTGCCCTTCGTATATCCATCACTGTATCGATTTTGGGATAAAGTTCCGAAAAGCCCATACCGCCGATTAAGTTGGAATTTCGTGTACTCATATATTTTTAATCGCTGATCACGAATATCATAGTGAAAATAACCGCAAATTTTGATTTTCCAGGTCAAAACTATAAAAAACTGATTTTTAAAAAGTTTTTCTATTTTATTTTAACTAATGTTGCTCTTAGAGAAAAATGTGTCCTACACAAGTTGTAGCCTATAAAAAGATTGATCTTTTATGTTCTATACAGGTTTTGTCTAGAACCATTCTGTTTCGAGAAAAATGGGATAATGCCCCAACAAGTTAAACTTCATTAGTTTCGATAGTATCTATTTACGCACTTTACTGCGGAAAGATTGGAGTTTAGTGTTTAAAGTGCTGTTTAGTTTTTAAACCCAAACAAACCCAAACAAGAAAAGCAAACAATAACATTTAAAAGAAGCCGAAAAGACAGTAAAATATATTAAGAAGCAAAAAAAAACAAAAAATGAAGAAAAATTAAATAAAATACAAAAAAGGAAAAAAATAAACATGCACTTTAAAGACATTTAAAGTACATGATTTAAAGACTTAAAGAAATTTTTTTATTTACATTTAACGACTTAAAGATTTAAAGACATTTAAAGTGCATGATTTAAAGACTTTAAAGACATCCAACCTTCCCGCGGTAAAGTGCGTAAGTAAATAAGACCGAAACGAATGGAGTTTAGCAAAATGTAATTATTGGAGCATTATCCGATTTTTCTCGGAACAGAATGATTTTAGACAAAAACCGTATACAACATAAAAGATCAATCTTTTTATAGGCTACAATTTTTGTATGAAACATTTTTCTCTAAGACCAATATTTATTGAAATAAAATAGAATAGAGTTTTGACCTTGAAAATCAAATTTACGGGTATTTTCACTATGATATTCGTGATCAGCGAGACAAAATACATGGGTACACGAAATTCCAAATTAGTCGGCGGTATAGGCTTTTCGGAACTACACCCCGATTTTGCATTGTTATTTTTATCCACCAATTATATCGGGGACGATTTTTTTGTCGAGTCTTTAGAGAAAAAAATCAAATTTTTATAGAGAAAACATTTTTTGTTTGCGTGTCTCACTGACTTTTGGCCCATGATTTTTGTAGCTTCGCCGGTGCCATCGAACACTTCGACGATCGCGAATTTCTCTCGGGCATGATTTATATATCTTGGCGATTCTCGAGGACTCTTCAGGTACGACACTGTACTCGCACTAGGTTTTCCCGCGCTCAATGAATACCTCGGTACTAAGAGGCATTTCAATGGCTGTAACGTGTGACACGACGTTGCTACGAGACGATACTTTTACCGACGAAACGAAATTATCGTGAGTGCACTCGAGTGAGATCGTTCCATTGTAACAATATCAAATAATTCGAGCTCTCACGGACGTGACAAATGTCTTTTCCATTAGAAAAAAGGAAACTAAAAACTATTCTATTAATTATTTATTCGTCTGGAAGGTTCGTTTGTGCAAGAGAGGCGACGCTCGTCAATGAAATGAAGCGATTGTCGGATCGCTAAACGGTCACTTTCCGATGCACTTGGCAAAAATTGTCGCGAAAATGGTCTTTCTAATTAAAAAAAAATGATTTATAATCTAATATAATTTTCAAGAATATTTTATCATTTATTATAATTTATAGAAGTAATTTTTATTTAATATTATTTATAAACCGAATTTTTCATTTAATATAATTAATAAAACTATTTTTTAATGTAATATAATTTATATAAATATAGCTGTATTGCCGTAGATTCGTTTCAATACATTTATAGACCAGCATCGACGTAGAAATAGCGATATTCCTCTCTTTCGGATATTCCCGAGGTCCAAAAACTTATTCCAGGCTTGGTTCAAATTGTATGAGAATTACCAGATAAGTAGTGATTTTTCCGATCATCTGGCAACAGAAATTAAAAAATTTGAAAGATATATAAATAACTTACGGTTGTTTCTGTCGGAAGAAAACAAAACTTACCGTTTGTAAAAGAACTGAGTTAATGGGGAAAAAGCCACGGGCGGTAAATCGGAGATTCTGATGATGCAGCTGCAAGGAGAACGATTTAACCGCCTCGTACAATCGCGAATCCGACTTCTCTACTCGTATCTCATGAATTAATTTTCCCGCGCAAAAGCTCTGTCAATGAAATTCGAGTATATCTTCACCTCCGCTTTGTCGTATTCCGGATACTTACAATATGCATTTACCTGACGCGATGTTAAATTGCAGGCAATAACAATAATTATAATCGGAAAAATGTGGAAGATTTCCCACTGGATGTAGGAAAGAATTCGAATTATGTTCGTTTCACCGTCCCGATTAAATTCGTAAAAGATGTAATAAAGCGTTGTACTCATAATAACAAAAGCGATTATGACATTAATAATCTGAAATCGACAAATGTTTTTTCTCTCATTAGGCACGAAAATCTTTCTATCTCTGTATTCAGTCAGTTTTTCGAGACTTTTTAGTCTCGACTACTTTTTAGCAGCTATAAAGGCGGGATATACATTTACAACGATAAAAAAATCGATTAATTTTTTTTCTTCTTTAAACGATGTGACTATACATGTAGAATGTTTTTCTAAAGTTTCAAAGCGAAATTCGAAAAACTTCGACCGTTACAGCCCGTTAACGTTGTGCCGCACCGCTCGGATTCGGAGCGGGCGTGAACTTCAAACCGGATTTCGTTATCCATCCTTGATCAGGATTTTTTATCAAGCCCTGATCATTTTTGAAACACAATCCCTGACTTCGGCCTGGTCAGGTAAAGGATCAAGGCCTGATCAGGGTAAAAACATCAAGGCCTGACCAGGGTAAAAACATCAAGGCCTGATCAAGGTAAAAACATCAAGGCCGGATCAAGGTACAAAATCGAGGGCTGATCAGCGTAAAAAATCAAGGCCTGATCAGAGTAAAAAACCAAGGCCTAATCAGTGCTCCATTTTTTTAAGGCATCATCAATGTGAAAAATCGTGGCCTACTCAGGATGATGAAATGAAGCCCTGCTCAGGAAGTCTTATTTATTCCTGAAATAAAAAGTACCACCAATAGAAAAGTATCAAAAAAGGAAAAGGCATGAAATTATAAAGAAAGCCTTAAATGAAGTACAAAATGAAATCAAATTAAAAAAAAATCAAATAAAAATTAAATCAAATTAAAATTAAATTAAATAAAAAATATTTGGTTGGCCTACGCTGTCCACTACGATGAATGTGATGACATCGGTGCAGGTTAGCCCGGACAGCGTAGGCCAATTGATGAATGTTATGCCATTGGTGCAGGTTAGCCCGGACAGTGTAGGCCATCCGATGAATATGATGCCATCGGTGCAGGTTAATATGATGCCACCCGAAAAATGGTAAGTCGACTGCGTAATTCAGACCGGTGAATGTGATGCCATCGGTGCAGGTTCGTCTGTACAGCGTAGGCCAACCAAATAGTGGTAAGTTGACAGCATATTACAGTTCAGTGAATGTAATGTCTAGTCGAAGTGCATTTCGAATCGACTAACCTGCACCGATGGCATTACGTTCACTATGAACTGATCTACGCTGTCAAGCTACCATAATTTGTTTGGTCTATGCCGTACAGGCTAACCGGCTCCGATGGCATTACATCCACGGGACTGAACTACGCAGTCAACTTACCATTGTCTGGCATCACATTCATCGGTGCAGGTTAGCCCGGACACCGTAGGTCAACCGAACAAGGGTAAGTTGACTGCGTAGTACAGTTCAGTAAATGCAATGTACATTCGAAATGCATTTCGAATGGACTAACCTTCACCAATTGCATTACGTTTACTGAACTAAACTCCGCTGTTAACTTACCATTATTCGTTTGGCCTATCCTGTCCGGGTTAACCTACACATGATTATTTTATAGTCATATGTTAATTTATAGTCATAAATTTAAAATAAATTCATAGTCATAGATATGAACTAATTTATACTAATAGATATAAGAATTTTAAAAGTGTTTGAAAAAAATTAATTGTTATACTAACTTATGTATATGTCTCGTGCTTCTCTTGGGTATCTCTAGCATTTGACAAGATGAGGTTGGGCACGTGATTAGCGCCAAACTGTACAAGTCCAGTTGCTTGACCATCGCCAGATGCTAGCCGGGTCAGGCGAATTGACTTGAGCCGTAAGTCTAGTTGGTTGACCACAGCTCGAAGCTGGCCGGATCAGGCAACTGGAGGAGACCGTACATCCAGTTGCCTGACTATGGCCTGACACCAGCGGGATCAGGCAAATTAAGACATATCTTAAGTAAGGCCTCCGTGCTACAACGTGATCAGGCCTGGATCAAATATCAGGGAAGCCTGACTATATTTCTACTCGGGTAACTGAAAAAATGTTTGAACCGTCATTTTGATGATGAATTAATTGTTAATAATTGTTTTGTATACTTTAATATACTATTAAAGTATACCTACAGTTTGATAATTGTAGAATAATTATTTTTTAGTTTAAAAAATCCTTCAATATTGCTTATTTTTTCCGGTCTAAATGTATATCCCGCTTTAAGGAGGTTGGAGCGGGCCAATTGGAGTAAGTTGACGCAATTGCGTCAACTTACTTACTTAGTACTTACTTACGGTTTATGCACTTTTTTCAATTAAACTCAAAAAATGCATACGACGTATAGATTTATTCTGTGAATGCTAATTTTTTATAAAATATATATTTAAAGGGTAAAGTGATGCATTTTTATATATTTATTACGTGAATAAGATAAACTTTTGTTTTGGGAAAAAATACCAACTTGAAAAAGTATAACATTGTTGATGATTATTATGAAAAAACTGCGTCCGTGTATACAACTCAGAATGAAAGTTTGAGTTGTTTATAATAATGCCGATTCCTATTTATGTCATGAGTTAATTTGTTATTACCATTAATTAATATTAATTGTTGCCGAAACACGGCAACTTCGCGAACACTGGGATTGGCAGCGATGCTCTTCATTCGCCAGTCAAGATTCGCAATCTTTTATCAAACCTTGATGGTTCAATATTGAATATATACGGTTTACGATGGGCAAGATGGGGTTTCCAAATATTCACAAAAGGTTAGTTTGTGTTAATCCGTTGTTAGAAATGGTTTATCTTCGTGCTAAGTAGCCAACAAAAATGACAGCACCCGTAGCGTGAACGATTTGCCTATCTAATCGCATGTAAAATCACATGCATTAAACTATTTTTTATCTCTGGTGTTTAATGGTGGGAAAATTTCAAAAAATCGGAAAAGCTCAGTACAGTCTAGACAACAACACATATTTTTTTCATATTTAATCTTGCATTGTGCCTAACGCTCCAACCTCCTTAAAGGCCACGTGCCACACGTCTTCGACGATGATGTCAACGATCACATCATCGATACGCTAAGTCATTAATTATTCATGTAATTAATCGATCGGTTATTTTTATCGACGATACAATTTAAATATGTATTATACTCACAATATCCCAATCATAAATGCGATTAATTCTTTTACCGAGTGCACACATTGCGAAATGCAGCTTCGATAAAGCAAGCAAATTTTCAGCACAGATATCGGATGTCACGAGCACCTGGAAAATTAATTTTTCCTCGTTTCTCACATTCAAAGTAGGAATATCTCCCGAATGAGGCATGAAATTACCTTCGGCGAGGATGCGTTAGCCCTCGTAACGACAGTATGTATTTTCTCGTTTAGGGTACGAAAGTTCAGTCCGAGCAGGGCCACCAGTGATACAAAAACCGTGAGATTCATCACCTGTGTCATCAGGCCAATGTTCCAAAGCACGTACTCTATCGACATACTGGACGAAATCAAAGAAAAGGTGCAGAAAATCTTAGACAGTATGAAATTCAACATAATGTAAGACTGACATTTGATGATAACGCCGTGCAGCCGTGATATCATAAACCATTAAAGATACGACGATTACGAGCGACGTCCAAACATAGACACGAATAGCTCTGACCCTTGACTTGTAATTTGATCGACAATTCATTCTTTCCAAAATAAGGTCTTGCTCGGGCAACCTGGTAACCGATTTTGCCAGCTACAATAAATCGAAAAAAATGGAAGTTCATGGGAAAAAAGAAATTCGTGCGGAATTTGATGATACTGACAATATACCTCCCTGTAGTGTTGGATTCGACAAACAGTGGAAAGAAAGACGCACCCGATATTCCCAATCGCTCTTATTAAAATCGTCGTTGAAGTTATACGGAAGGCACTTTTCCTATGGGGAAACAAATATAACCGTGCGATCTCAGACCCATTTTCACACTCCATAATAGTTTTGTGGGAAATTTCAACTTTTAAATTTCGATTTCAAATAAAATTCAACTAATAATTGAAACAAATAAAAAACACTGTTGTTACGCAAAGTCATTAAATTTTTAATAATTTAAGGGACGTTTTTACTTTGTTGGGCCAAAAAAATTGATTTTGCTGTATCGGAAAGAACCAATGCTTAAGGGGTAATATCTGTTTGAAGCGTAAAACAAGGGAATTTTCTGGATTTTTTTTACGACACTTAAGGCCAATAAAAAAATTCTTTTCACCGTTCGTTCATTATTTATTGAGGTTAACAAAATTTTGTTTTTTCAATTCCAAAAACAAAATAGCGGTGTACAGCACTTCGGACCAAGAATATTTTTTTTCAAGGTACCAATCGGCACTCAGAAGTGATGAACATCGACATACCAAAGGAAATAATTTTTTTTTTCATTATCAACATGGGTTTTGTCACAGAAGTACACGGCGATATTAACAAATATTGATTTTCTCGAATGTGGCATTAGTTTGAAAATTGACCTTTTACCGCAAAATCGTGCGTAATTTGTTTATAAAAACCGTAATTGTTAATTAACTATAAAAACCGTGCGATGAACAATCTATCTGAGAAGCTGCTTTTAAAATTTCAAATTAATATGATCAAAATTGTTCGAGCTTTACCACGTGCCAATTTAAAAAACAAGATTTCGAGAAAGACGCAATTGAAAATTGAAAATCATTAACCTATGTGAAATTAGTTTTACTTCCCTTGTTGTTCATATATACTTTATCACTCATTTTCAAAATCGTAACACCAACGAAAATAAACAGAAAACTGTTTACAAATAGCAAATGCACAAGCAGTGGCACGTGCTCGCAATGAGAAGCCGAATCATCATTTCGGAGCCATCTGACGTGTTTCGAAAATCAGCTTCTACAAGTGTTTAAAAAAAAATTAATCGAGACATGCTAATGAATGTTATCCTTGAGATTTTTTTAGCAGGTCAGGTGTAAGTATGAAACTTTTTATTGTATTCGTACATAAACTTCATTTTAACTTTAAACGCGTTTTTCCCGAAATCACGTTTTCCAAGTTTGCGGAAGTGCCCCTACACGCCCTAGATGAGCAATCGTTATGAAATTTGGCAGGCACTCGTACAACAAACGTCTTCAATAGTTGAACTAAATCAAAAAATCTGCAAACATTTTTATTTTACGAACAAGGAACTGCAAACATCTTTGGTAAAAACTAAAGTTCCTCTTCAACCGCTCACTATTTTCTTATTTTTCAATTTTTCTCCTTGATTCTAGTTCGACTTATACACAATATTGTACAAAGTAAAAATATGTTTGATTTTTTTGCTTCAGATCACCGACATACATGGCTCTGCCCACTCCCAGTACCATGTATTGCCAAACTTTAAAAAATATTATCATGTTCAATAATCGAAAGTTCGAAAAATTTTGGCCCAACAAAGTAGAAACCTCCCTTAAAACAAACAAATAATTTGAACTTTGAATCAAATACCTGAAATAATGATCGAAGTTTATCATAACGTAAGTAAAATTGCCAGTGCACACTCCAAATATTAGTAAGCTGTAAACAGCGAAGAATTTGCTTATATCGTATCTTCTCATGCCTAATGGACCTTGAACTGTGAATGGAAACACTCCCATAACACGCCAGAGCCATGCCACACTCTCCAGATCCTTGAAGAAATCGTAGGTTCGCGTTTTCCGTCTCCCCACTCCTACACTCATGTCTGGATCGACTTTTCAATAATTATCGACGTGATAAGTTAGGCATTAATACATTAATCGTTTTGGGAACGAATCGTTTTTTTTTAAATAGAATCAAACGTTTTTAGACGGTGATATTTCAATGATTTTCAGTAATGCGTCATCCGAATGTTCTTCAATTTTAATTGCGCTGCCATTTTAATCTTCTCTTGCACACAATTTTTGGTTTTTCGACCCTCGAGAATTTATCCAAAAACAGTCCTATTTTGTACTCCGTTTTTTTGTGCCTTAAAACAATTTTTCCAACGCTCGATATTTTCGTCTCTGCTGCAAGATTAGTAACGCGAGATTACGGGGGCACGGTTATACTTGGATTGAACGAACATTGCCGGACGTTCATTGGAGTGAATTCACGTCTTTCCGATTCTATCAAATTATCGCCCTAGTTCGTTCTTGCCACCGCGACAAATTGGTCTCTTCACAGTGACGGATAGGTAACAATGTTGCGCTGCGTCATTGATTGCATTAAGCGAGTCGGTACACGGAGATAGGAAAATTTGTAATATACGAAAGTGGCCCGCGCTATTAATCAAATTGCTTCAGCGGAATTGCGTCTATCCAATTGCAAATCGGTTGTTTTCTCTCTCATCTCACTCGCCACGTCGTTGTTGCTGTGGACGCGATCGTTGCAAACATAATAATCATAGGCTATTGATGACGAATATAAATATATGTCAAGCCAAACCGAGCGCTTTTTTTTATAATATCGACCCTGTCGCCCTTTTCTCGATAATACTTTTGTTTTATCAGCCCTTGTAGAAAAAAATCCGTAGGGGAGCTGTGCTTTAGGGGGAGATACCTTTAGGCGAGAAAAAAGTTTGCTGATTTTTAGATATTTGTTTATGAGGGAACTAGCTTTTGGCCACGACTTCATCCGCGTGGATCTCGAAATTTTTGTTGAAATACTTTCCAACCCCTTAAGGGATGAATTGTTCTCAACGCCAAAATACGTAATTCTGAATTCATAGCCAATAGGCTGAACAGCAATTTTAACGGTTCTTACTTAAACATACAACGGGACTCCCATGTAAAATTACACTCACGGTCTTACCTCCCTCAAGGGTTGATTTTCCAAAAACGCTGAAACAAGTCATTCTTAATTTTCAACCAAAAGCCTAAATACGAAGTTTTATCGGTTAACTTTTAAAAGGACGAATTTAATATAAACATACATCCTCTATTTTACCCCCTTAAGGGAAGAATTTCGTAAACACACACAAACCTTCTCCGAGGGACACTCCATCTATTGGTGAAGACTTGAATAAAATCCGTTGAACACTTTTTGAGATGAGCGCTTTCAAACAGACGCAGGCTGACTATACTATGTAGTGATAATCATATTATCCATTATCATCGTCAGCAGTTCTACTGGCTGACACCTGCCGCGCATGCCTGATTGATCTTCCAATGTTTGATTTTTTGGTTTCGTTTCAAATAATTTCCAGTATTCAATGTTTGGTGACAGATGGGCCGTCCAAAGATAGTTTAGTTGTGTGCGACACAAATGTCATTTGCCTATAAACAAAAGAAGACTGGTTATTCATGTCGACGCCCAGCACTTAACACAAGCCGAATGGAGTTGGTATTCCATTTCAAACTCACTCTCCAATTACTAATCACAGTCTCAATCACTATTTGTTATTATTGAGGATTGAGGACAGTAAAAAGCACAAATTATTTTGATTTGCCGTCGATATAATTTTCGTTGTAATGCCAACGAAAACAATGTTGTCGTTGGTGCCGCTGCTTCTGCAACTTCATAATGCTTTGTACACATGCGCAGCGTGTATGGTAATGTGATTTCAAAAAGTTGTTTCGCAGCGCTATCTAGTGGTGAGTTAAAGCAACATTGATATCGCGAAATCAATGACTAACTATTAATTATTCAATGATTGATTATCTGGAGTTATCAATGACTAACGCATGAATCTATCGTTGGAAATATTCTCCATTACTCAAATACCTATACCAATTTTTATGCCGATCGGTTACACGGGGTAGAAGTTGATGCGCTGCAGTGCCATCTAGTGGTGCACAATACCTATGTGTACCAATTTTCATGGCGATCCGTTGAACGGTATACAAGTTGATGTGCCGCAGCGCGATCTAGTGTCGAGTTACAACAAAGTGGATAGCATAAAAACCTTCTCCATGAAAAAAAAACACTTATATGTGCCAACTTTCATGGTAATCGGTCAAACGGTGTCAGAGTCTATACATCTCAAACATATACACCAACATCCATTTATATATATAGATTCCCTTACCATTTTTTAGACTTACGGTATGTTTTCTTACTACCGGTGGCCGTTACGTGGTATTTTTTAAATTTATCATGGAAACTGGCGGAGGTATGGCACGGTCTTCTAAACTGCACTTTGAAAACTGGCGTGACGTATAGCTAAAAGACTAATCGACCAATTTTGATAAAATTTGATATAAATCTTTCTAACCTTATTGTCTGAAACATGAACCTAAATTTTTTTGAAAATTAAAAAAGAAGAATATTCTTTATTGCACAATGTAGCCATTTTTTTTCGGAATTCAATCTTTTTTGTTTCAAAGCGTACCACTTCATCGATTTTCGAGATTTCTCACTTTTCCTTGGTTCATATTCTGCGTATGATTATTAATGAAAGAAAAATCTTCATTAGTTTTTTTTTTCATATAAGTTCCGCCTATGCTACCCGTCACACCGTCGACAACATCTGCCGCGACCCGTTTGGAAGACCGTGTCATACCTTCACCTTTTCAAAAAGTTAATTAAAAAAACAGCCAACAGTGAATTAAAATTACAGTAAAGTTAATTAAAAACAGCCAAAAGTAGTAATAAAACATACTCAAAAATGGTGAAGAAAGCAATTTCCTAACCCCTGCTTGCCCATCACGTCACAATCGAGGAGGCAATTAAGGATCATCCCCACCCCTAAATCCACCCTAGATTGTTCCTGCGGCAGGCGTGTGAAAAGACCTCGAAAATCTATTTTAAAAACATCATGTAAGTTTTCATTTTTTTCCTTACCTACACGTATCTCCTGCCTTCAGATGCAAAAGAGAACATAATGGATTGGCGTTTAGCACCCAAACATTTTAACGCGCCGCAGGCGACTTTACCGTCACTATAATAACGTTCCAGTAAATACCACTTGCTACAAACTAACCTTTAACCCAGAAATTAATGTATCTGAGCATCTTAAATTCAAATATATTACGCACGTCAACCTACGTGTGGTTTTTTATTTTTCTATTTTATACTTACATAGCTAATATCCTGAAACTGATTCTATTTCATTACAACAATAAATCTTTATGAATATACGCTCGGCTTTGAATTCATTCGACGTTATTTATTTAAATATTTATCGTAAAAGAAAGAAGTATGTCATTCAAGAGGTCTTCTTACTTTAGACACTAAAAAAGGCTATTTCTATGATTTTTTAAATAGGTTTATATTGTAGATACTAATATAAAAGTTGTTACACTTAATAAATACGCTTTCAAAATACGTAAAAAAAGTTTTTTAAAAATGTATTTATGTAACCCAAGCAAACTTTAAACGCGTTTTTCTCGAAACAACGTTTTTCGACGACTTGTTAATAAAATATTCGAAACTAATGAACCGATCCTCATGAAATTTTAAGCACATATTCTTTACAACTATAGATATAGCGCATATCAAGGATTTTTTTTTTAATTTTGACATTTACTTTTTTTGCCAAAAACGGTGAAAAACACGTTTTTTTCGAAAAATGCCCGCCATTTTATTGTTTTTGCATATATAAAAAATCGCATGATATTCATTAACTATAGTCATTAACATACTGAATCTAAAACCGTTTGATTTTCTTGTTTCGGATGAACCATCTTTGACATTTCATCAACAGCGCAGACCTACAATTTTTTAGAACGTTTTTTTAACTACCGTTTTCGTCTACAAAAAGTCACTCAAATGAATAAAGAAATGTTTTTTTAAACGTATTTCGAACGTGCATTTATTAAGTGTAACTACTTTTATATCAATATGTATAATTTAAACTTATCAAAAAAGTCACGAAAATAGCCTTTTTTGGCGTCTAATGTGAGAAGACCCCTTAAGCACAACTCCCCTATAGAGGCAAGACTTTTCGATAAATGACAATCGCTCCGTGACAATTGCCATTTCTCCCTGCCCCAATACTTCCACCTAATTAGCAGAGATCCTTCAACCTGTATAAGGAGCTTCCATTAGATACAAAAAATATATACGGCAAATCCGAGCGAAAGAAGGTGGCTCACGATACAGTCTGCTACGACGCTGATCGATCGTCTTATTTGTTTCTTGCGGCGAAGTAAAAACGGAGAAAGGTAGAGGGGGAAGTGATCAAGGTATAAAATTAGAGATAATTGATCCTAGGAAGAAATAACGTTTTTCGCTTACTTACTCATTCATTTATTTTCGTATTGTCGGACATATCCAATCTTTATCAGAGAGCCACGAAAACAATTTGTGTTCATTCATTCTCATTGTATGTACGAAATTATTGGGTGTTCAGTATGTGTTTTATTCTACTTCATTTATGTTAATTTTAACCGAAGAATGGGTTACATTGAAAAGTACATGATTTTTTTCGAAATCATGCAATAGGATCATTTCCATATTCAAATCCTATGATAAGGGTGACGATAATTGCGGAACGATGTAATTTTTAGTGGGGATAGACATCCCGACAGAAAATTCTTTGAATAAATTAAGGGGTTGTGCCCGGTTGTAAAAGTCAAAAAGTCACTTTTTTCAAAAGTAATATGTTATGACAGTACACCATCTTATAAAAGTACGCAGGAAACGTCCAGGTGATCTGATCAAAATTAACAGATTTATAGGCTGTTATGTTGACGCTCGTCAGAACGTCGTTCGAAATTTAAACGCTTTTTCTCGAAAGTACGTTTTCAAAAACGGTAAAAATATCTTTAAAAAACGACTGCATCGACCATTCTGAAATTTTTAGAGCTATTTCTAGATGTAAAAATGTAGTATTTGATCGATTTTTTGCTCGGCGTATACTTCCGATTTGATGAACGAAAAATGCTAATTTTTTCGCAAAAATCAAGGCTCTCACTTTGAACATGCGCCATTTTGTTTTATTTTGATATTTCAGTAATTCATTCGATAAATCGTAGAATAAACTATTATACTAAAGAAATCTGTTTTAATTTTTTGAGTTTGGATAGCCTGATTCAGAAGGGCATTGCGCGTTTATCTTTAGGTACGTGATAACGAGGCTGTTGATCTCAACAAACAATAAACGACCAATATGGTAAGAATTATGAGAATAAGACCGTATGGAAGTAGTTGAACGAAAATAAACGATAATATCAAATAATCGTAGGATGGCGGGTAATTGAAAATGACACGAGGCAAAATTCTAAAAATATTTGTGGACCTGATCGCTGTACAAAGATAATAATTCAATTTACGGCCCGTCGTTTCTCACATGCTATGTAAAGGAAAAAGTCTTTGCCGCATGGATATAAGTGAAGCAGCTTATTTGGGGTGTAATCCTAATAAAAATTAAGGTGGAAGATACCTCCAGGAAAGGAAAAAAGTTGCTGATTTTTTGTAAAGGAAAGATTTCTTTACCATTCATGAGAGTTAGAGCATGTTTTATGACTACCTTTGGCTGGTGAATGGTATTTTTTTATTCATCTTCAAAAATTGTGGAGGTATCGCACGGTCTTGTAAGCTGCATTTTCAAAACTGGAGTGACGCATAGCTAAAAAAACTAATCGACCCATTCTGATGAAAATTGATATAAATCTTCCTTATCTTATTGGCTACAAAGTGACCCTAAATGTTGTAACGGATTCTTGTTGGTTGCAATTTTTTATTCAATTTTTCTTTCCTATTGAACAGCGACAGCCCGCGGGCGCACTAAACATTTCTTACAGTTATTATTTTTGAGGCAAAATTCCGGTGCGATTTACGGATCGCTTCCGACAACATCAATAGATTGGGCGACTTATGGCTTGCTTGCCGATTATATTTTTATCATAGCGTATAATTATGCCACGTGGGCGAATTACGGCTCGCGTGCCTACAATGCATTTAAATGTTTGCGTGGATTCTGAAACGATATGGGAAAATGACGGCTCGCTTGCCGACGACACATTGATATATTACCTTAAATCTAATCAAACGGGATGGCATTCCCTCATCGCGACGTTCCAGGAAAACCCCGGAGGGCTCTGGCCTCTCATGGCCTCCGATTTTACAATGAGGATGGTACTTACAATTTTCTCGCTGAAATGTTTTGTTTTCCATTTACTTTATAAACGTTCGGAGATTCGATGTGCAACGAGACGAGGTCCTTTCGATCGGATGAGTCTATTCTTGCCAATAGTGGAGATCCGATGATCGACGGTCGGACTGGTCGATTTGTGCCGGACGACTAAACGAAACGACGCAGGTGATCGGACGAGCCTATTCTTGCCAATAGGGGAGATTCGATGGTCGGGACCCATGTAGGTTTCGCCAATCGAACCTTAACAGCCAATACTTGGACCAATGTTGGCGGGCCGATATATAGACCGTATTGACTAGCCAACATTGGTTTGCCGATACGAGGCCAATGTTCGGCCAAATATAGACTCGCTAATCATTGGCTTGTCGATGCGAGGCCGATGTTTGGCGAAGTATAGACTCGCCAATCGTTGGTTTGCCGATACACGGCCAATGTTCGGCCAAACATAGACTCGCTAATCATTGGCTTGTCGATACGATGTCGATGTTTGGCGAAGTATAGACTCGCCAATCATTGGTTTGCCAATACGAGGCCAATATTCGGCCAAGTATAGACTCGGTCATTATTGGTTTATCGATATGAGGCCGATGTTTGACGAAGTATAGACTCGCCAATCATTGGTTTGCCGATACGAGGCCAATGTTCGGCCAAATATAGGCTCTCTAATCATTGGCTTATCGATACGAGGTCGATGTTTAGCGAAGTATAGACTCGCCAATCATGTATTGGCCGATACGAGCCCAATGTTCGGAAAAATATAGACTCGCTAATGATTGGCTTGTCGATACGAGGCTGCTGTTTGGTGAAGTATAGACTCGCCATCGTTGGTTCGCCAATTGAGGCCAATGTTCGGCCAAGTAACGCATGATCCAACCGTAATTCGCATCTTGACGATTCTTTGTTTCGCGTCAAAGTCATTGAGAGACGAGATAAATACTTTTTACGAAACTGGTGCGATGGTCTAGTGGTTAGCGTGCTCGCCACTAAACCAGCGGACCGGGAGGTCCCGGGTTCGAATCCCAGTCGCGTACATTTCGTCGTGAAATGTTTTTCTTTGGCATTTCGCGGCGAAATAAGACTAGTTCCACGACTGGGGGGCGAACTCGATGACCGGCTGTATTGGTATAGGTTTTCCGCAGTTTCCCTATACCCATGACAGAAATGTCATGATGAATATAATACAGAGGGGAAAGTCGGCTGCGGCCGCAACAGGGGGGAACAGGGAGACAGATGGAGACAAAAAGGAGTAAACAGTGGAGGAAAGAACGGTCATAATGATGGGAAAGAATAGGTAACAAACGCGAAAAGCATGTACCTAAGGAAAAAACAAAAAAAAAAAAAACTTTTTACGAGTCCATTGAACATTAATCTTAACAAATATACTACCAAATCAATGCACTTGATGTTGGACCATTCTTGAACGAGCTCATGCGCGATACTCTGCCGATTTTTATGAACCATCCTGCACTGACAGAAAAATTCTATTAATATTAACTAACCGCGTCTATTTATTTATTTTTTATTAGAATTAACTATATTTTTCGTGAAATCAAATTTTTCCTATTGCATTCCATTATTGGAATTATTCATTTTCAATATATTTATCTATTCAAATTAAACTTGAACTAATGAACTAATGGTCTATCTTTATTGCAACACACAGATCAAAGGGTTGTGAGGGTAGAGAGGGTGGAGAGAGAGGAATTATATATATATATAGGTTATGTTTGAAAATTCTATAACATGTCATTCGATAAAACTCTCTAATTATCACAATGATATTAACCAATTGATATAGTTTATGTGTTACAAATAGTAATGAGCATCCATTTGGCCTCTTATGCCATATCTGCGATTCAGATGTTACAAGCACTTGGTAGCATAGGGGCAGCGTACACAGTTATGAGTAAGTAAGTTCAAGGTCGAGTCCCATATAGGTGAAATATTTTCTTCGAACTAACCGTTTCAGAAGACCAGGTAATGACGAATTACAATACAAAAATAGTTAATTTTTTTTTTTGGCAGTGCAGGACCAATTTTGGTGATCTAATTCGGGTCACAATTATCCGCCAAGACTCGGTCGATAATCGGGCCAAGCTCGAATGCCAATGATGGCAACTTGACGGGGACTTATTGCTGGCCGATTCTCGAATGAACTCCTACGCGATGCTCGGCCGATTCTCATAAGCCATTCTAGGGCAAATATTGATTGCGAATAACCGGCCGCTCTTATCATCCGAGCCTCGGTCGATGATCGGGCCAAGCTCGAGTGCCAATGTTGGCAAGCTCGGCGTCGAGCATCGGCCAATCGTTGGCCACTACCGTCACCCTACATGGGGAGCTCGGACGGTCGATGTGTACCGAGCGACTAGACGAAACGACGCTGGCGATCGGACGAGCCTATTCTTGCCAATAGGGGAGATTCGATGATCGAGAGCTCGGACGGTCGATTTGTACCGAGACTACTGGACGAGACGACTCTTTCGATCGGACGAGTCTATTCGGCCAATAGGGGAGGTCCCAGGATCGGATATTCCCTTGGAGGCTCGTTTTCGAGGTTTCTTTGGCGATTGCGTGCCTTATCCTCGCGATTCGCCTCACGTCCCTTCGTTGGAGGATGCCGGACGTAATGGACGTTGCGGGCGACGAACTTTCTCCGATCTTTTCTTTGCAGATATGTGCGGGTATCGTCGAGATAATGCGCGAAATTCGAAATACCGATGCCCGGGCCCTCGGCCCCTTACAATATTTTTGAATATAAAAAAGACATGTTTTTTATTGCAATTTCGGAATATTCGCAAAAAATTCAATCTTTTTGTTTCGAGGCGTATCGTTTCATCGATTTTTCAACATTTCGCACTTTTTCTTGAGGCACTTGAGCGACGCACGATTGATCCGCTCCACGGATGACCCGACCACGGTTCATCGGGGTTTTACTGTACAATCAAATAAAAGATTTTGCGAAATGTTCCAGTATTTGAAAAAGTGCGATAAGTCATGGCCCCTTAATTATTACGGATTATGACCATCAAGCGATCTTGTTGCACATCGAACAAAATCAATCGCACATATGGTGTTGAAGTTTGCATCGGTGGAACCCAACAAAAATCGACTTTATTGCATTGCTAGAGCCTTATTTGGCGCATTTGGGCTACAATAATCATTCAAACGTTCTTCAGTATCCTTATTAGCAATCTACTGTTACATCCTAGCGAATGTGCCTTCTCTCGGTTATTCCCAATATCCTCATTTGCCGCCATAAGCGTATTAAATGTATAAATCTAAGAATAAGACGCGTAACAACATTAAACGGAACTTGCGTACGTTCCGCGAACATATTTTTCGTTTATTTTATTCAGTCGGTCCGCCTCGTGTTATAACCTCGCATTTCTTCAAGGCGTAAATATCAAAGTCCCAGAAAGAAATACGAGGCACCACTCGAATGATACGAGAAGACTTTGCCTCTAGCCTAAATAAGTCCCGGCCGATAATTATTTAGCATGGTGCCGACAGGAAGCGAGAACTCGCCGACGCTCGATCTCCTCGCGCACCCGATATAATCCTTACCATAACACAGATCATGCGCATGCTTAGGTCATATCCCATGCGTTTTTCGCCGAAACACGGGACAAAGGTCTCGTACCTTCTACACGTGCAAACTCTACATAAGGAATGATCGAGATCGATTCTGCGAATCATGAATGTCGCGACCAATCACGCTAAACCTTAAAGTTCCTTCTCCCACTATCGAACCCCTCCTAATTTTCATATCAAGAAAGACTTCCTTCCTGAAGTCAGTCTTCCAACAATTGCCATCGCGTTCAGATCAAGTCTTCCAACAACTACCATCGACTCAAGTTCTTCTATCAAGTCTAAATCTTAGTCTCCCGACAGTCGCCATCAAATACAGATCTCAGTCTCGCGAAATCTTCAATCAAAATTAACTTCACTTCTTAATCTTGTTCTGACAGAATTCGAAGTGTAGAACCGGTATCGTAGAGGTTCGAATATTACACATCTTCGGGTTTTGACCGAAGCGTTGTATAAAAGTTTAGTCGACTCTCGCGGCCTCGAGTCCATAAAACAGTTCAAGTGCTATTTACTACGCGCATATACACAAACACTCTCAGCGCCCCAAGAATCTGGTGCTGGTGACCGCTTTCCGAACGGTAAGCGTGGCGTCCGTCAACGAGGCCCTTATCTGCGAGCGACAACCGATACTCTTGCGAGCGAGCGTACCTTCACACTGCTATACTCACAAACACAGCGACCAATGTAAGCGACAAATTTCATTTTATGTTAATCTGATTGTTCCCCCGGCTTCATAGTTATTTTCATTGTCATTTTGTCTGTATAAGTAACCTTATTCATCCGATCACTTATTTGTAATAAACCTATAGTTAAGTTTGTACAAATTTGTCGGATTATTTCTCGATACTAAATCACTGCATGATTTCCTAATCTCAACTCATTCCAAGCACTGCCCCTTTTTACCCTCATCCCTTGCTATTGCGCTTGTCGTAGGCAAAAAAGGAGGGAATCAAAAAAATATATGCCCACGTCCCTTCCCGACGTGACACTACAACATGAATTCGTAAAAAATGTTTTCGATAATGATGATAATTACAGAAAGTAAAGGATTTTCGTTGCATTCCAACCCTTGCACATGGTAGTCATGATGGCGACGACGAGTATGATGAAATTCGGAAAGGCGGTATAGTCGAGATTGTAGAAAAGCCAAACGGAAACGTCCAACTCCTCGGGTGGTCGAACTAAGTAGGAACAAAAACATCTACATCTCGTTGAAGAACAACCCTGATATTCCGGGTCTTTTTAAAACATTGCCATGAGTCCAAGGGCTCGGCAAGAACTTTCAAAAGGGTTTTTGTATGCGGCAGAGTCGGAACTACGAAAATGCAGGGGTAGTCCTGATGGTGATGATCACGCAACACTCTGATGTATCACTACTGCGATATGTGACGGCCATTTCAGCCATTATGCCCATCGGAGTATAACGATTTCACCACAAATCGCTCCATACTCATTCAAATGGTGAATGCAGCCCTCACACTTCCCGCAAGATTGCTAAGGGCCCGAGGTGTTTGTTGAATTAACGATATATTCGTTGAACTTCTTCGGCCGCCGCAAATTTTCGCTATTGTCCAACTGCATCATAATCGTTATGTAAGTACAAATCGTTCCGGCAATCTGATAAATCAAAGGAATAACTTTATGCCCTTACGAATCGAAATATTAACGAATCATCATAAGTTAACGATATTTTACTCCAACAGATTATGGCCCTCTTATTTTGTTACCGTGTGCACCATCGAGAGCTTTATTTGATATCGTCCCTGAAAAAAATAACTGAGGCAAAAAAATGTAACAATAATTCCCATTTGCAATGTAATCAGTGTGTAATATGCGGAACAATATCGGGTCATGCTAATAAACAAGTGTCCTTTTCTCATTAGAATCACGAAGAAATAATTACCGTGTCCATGTATTTTTGAGTATTCTTCAACAAAAGAGCTTGATGCAGCATTTGTCCAACTTGATTGGCGTCGTCAACATGAAATTCATATAATGTGGCGGTGTTTTCGAGAATGGGAATCGGCAAAATATAACCCGACCGGGTGTTTTGAAAAAAGAAAAGAAATCTCTTTCACCAATTGATCGTTTGGTGTTGCGATCTACCTTTTTTTAGGGAGGAGGTACCTTTAGGCCAGGAAAAATTTGCTCTATTTCATGATTGTTTTTTTAAAGGAGAGATTTCTTCACCATTTTTGAGACTTAGGGTATATTTCACTACTACTTTTTTCTGTTACACGGTATTTTTTTGTAATTTCACTTTATAACAGCTTAAACAACTAGTATCACAGCCCAAAACAATTAATCTGCTTAAACAACTAATATCACAGTTAAAAAGAATGACTTTACTTAAACAATCAATATCATAGCCCAAAACAGTTAATCTGCTGAAACAACTAGTATCACAGCCCAAAAAAAACTAATCTACTTAAACAACTAATATCACAACTCGCAAAATAATGAATCTGCCTAAACAGCTGACATCACAGCCCAAAACAATTGATCTGCTTAAACAACTAGTATCACAAACCCGAAAAGCCCAAGGTGGGCAGCCCCTTTGTGTGGGTATCAGCCGCAAAGGTGAAAAATGCTATCTTCCTGCGTCCACGTCGCGCCCGCCGGAAACGCTACTGTCGCGCCAATGTCCCTTGCGACAACGCAATAACGAAGCGGCTAATGGAAGCTCTGGCCGCAGCCGCATATAGTGGTAAGCGTCTGCTAGACAACCACTCATACACAAACACACTTACACCTCTGGGCGGCCCGGCAGAGGCCTCGTCGCGGGGTGAGTCTGGGCACCCTGTGAACGGGCACCGCCCAAGGCTGAAAGGGAACCCTATAGACGGGTATTTTTTCCGAGTGGGTCATGGGTGGAGCTGGCCCTATAAATGGGTATCGCCCACGAGAAAATGAAACCCACGGAATTCCCTCTGGCGAGACGTGAAGAGACAACGCAGAACTTCGAGGTGGAGATCTCTGACCACCTCACACCTACCTTACATAGAAGGGAGTAGACGGAAAAATTATGATGAACACATGAACCAAATCAACTACCCCAGGTGGCTACTCCCAGACAGGGGGACTCCACCCTGAGCTCCGAACGGGTTCAAGCCCCGGTGGCGCAGAGTCGCAGCAAGGATTCTGGGGGCTGCAGAACATGCAAATCAACAACAGGAGACAAGACGGACAGAGACAGCCACTTGCTGGAGGTTCACACGAGCTGGACGAGATGCAGCAGCGTCTCCAGCAATGTGAGCCTTGCGAGTTTTAAGAGTGCAACAGGCGGCAGCCTACTGACAAACGCGACGAAAAAGTGTCTTGAAATGCAGACGATTGCAAGCTTAAGGTCCATCTGCGGATAATCCTCAAGCGAGTCAGAGTCATGCAGGAAAAGACAAGCATACAGAAAAAAGTGAACATAGAGACAAAATACGGTGTTGAAGTCATCACGGAGGTTGCTGAGATCGCCCTGTGCAAATGCGAATGGCTCAGGGAACTGAGGTCAGCCAGACAGGACGAAAAGACGAAACTGGAGTCAACGCCGAAACGAAAACGTGACGAGTCTGACGTCAGCCCTTCCAACAGCCGGCGAAAAAACCGACGACGACTGACGACACGCAACCGCCATAGGGGAGCTGGCAAGTACAAACGAGCAAAAAGAAACGTAAGAAGAAACAAAAAACAGAACAAGCAGACGAACGAGGACAACAAAGTGGTCAGGCAGGACATACCGTGCCCCATGCCCCGGGGGACGGCCATCCTTGTCAAGCCACAACACAGCACGACCTACGTAGACTTACTGTGACAGGTCAAGATGAAGGTAGACCCCGCAACGGACAACGTGACGGTGATGGGCTACCGCAAGACAAAGGACGGAGGACTGCTGTATAAAGTACAGTCAGGACGAGAGGGGAGCCAAAACTTCCAGCGCTCCCTTCAGAGCGCTATCGGCCAGGAGGGGCGCGTCCGGGCCATGATTCCCAGCACATCGCTGGAGATTATGGACCTGGACCGCGTCACGACTCCCGAGGAGGTCGCGGCGATCCTCAAACAAGAGACGGGACAGGAAGGGGACCCGAAGGTGCACATCTTCGGCCCCAACGGATCCGGATAGTGCATGGCGGTGTGCGAGTTAGAATCGCAGAGAGCCATGCACTTACTGGAACGACAGCGACTTAAGATTGGGTGGGTCAACTGCCGCATCCGACTCAGGACGACACGACCAAGGTGCTACCGGGGCCTTGGCTACGGACACACAAGACGGAACTGCAAAGGACCAGACAGAACGGACTGCTGCTGGAAGTGCGGGGGCGGGGGCCATGCCGGCAAGACGTGCCAAAACCGACCAGCCTGCTTCCTGTGCACCGAGGCCAAAAAACTAGAAGTGGCGCATCGGCTGGGCACCGGTTCGTGCGCTGTCTTCAGGGCCGCACTGGAAGAGAGCAGGAACAAGACCAAGACATGACGAAGGTCCTCCAGGGAAACGTGAGCCGAAGTCAGACGGCACAGCTGCTGCTACCGCAAATAGCTGACGAACTTGACGCGACGATACTGATACTATCCGAACAATATCGTGACGTGACAACGCCGACGTGGCTCTCCAACGTCAAGGGCACCGCCGCCATCTGGGTCAGGGGGGGATGCCGCCCCCCGGATATCTTCTCGCGGTGCGGCAGACGACTTCGTCTGGGCAACGGTAGGCGCTCTGACGTATGTCAGCGTGTACCTAACGCTATACTGCACCATCGGGGAGTTCGGGGAAAGGGTGTCTTTCCTCGAGGATGAGCTACGGCGTATACAAGGGCCCGTAGTCATCGCAGGCGACTTTAACGCTAGAGAGATCGAGTAGGGAATGACCACGACGAACAAACGGGGACGGCTTCTGCTGGAGATGGCCGCGAGGCTGGACCTGGCAGTGGCCAATACGGGAAACACGCCAACGTACAGAAGACCGGGCTTTGGGGACTCCATTCCCGAGGGGACACTGACGTCGGACGGAACCCTCTCACAGATAAGGTGCTGGCCGGTGGTCGAGGGCTACGCTGCCACTGACCACCAGTACATAGCCTTTAAAGTGGGAGGCGACACGACAACTCGACCCCGACGGAGTACACCGCCGCCGCGGTGGAACCTCAAAAGACTCGTCAGGGACAGATTCTCCGAAGAGCTGATGGCAGCATCAGCTCCAAAGGGTAATGCTCCCGACGGACTGACTGGACGGCAAAGCGCCGAACGACTAATCGATGAAACGACGAAACTCATCCAACGGCTCTGTAAGAATACGATGCCACAGAAACGCTATGGACGAAACCGACAACATCAATACTGGTGAAGGGACGAAATCGCGGAACTGCGGAGGGCGTGCTTCGCCTGTAGGAGGAAACTCACTCGGGCGAGGGGGGACCCGAAGCAGAGACGCATAGAACTGCTTACAGGACCGCTCAGAAAAAAGTGACGACGACGATTAAGGACACAAAGGAAGGAAAACTTTAGAGGGAACTGTGCGACGATTAAGAACCCAAAGGGAGGAGCTTCGGAGGGAACTGTGCAACGAGGTGGATTGGGACCCCTAGGCACCGGCTACAAGTTAGTAACCGGCAGACTCGGGGCACGGACGCCGACCGGCGCGATGGACCCTCCAACGACACGGACGATCATCGACGGACTTTTTCCAACGCACGAGACGAGAACGCAGACGGAAGATGACGACGAACCCGGGGACATACCACTCTTTTCCGAGGAGGAGCTTGCGAGAGCGACGGCCTCGATGGAGGTCGGAAAGGCCCCAGGACCGGACGGCATTCCAGGGGAGATTCTGCGGCTGATGGGCAACCTGTGGCCGCGAGTCCTCCTGGACATGTACAACACATGCTTGACGACAGGGACGTTCGATGAGTGGTGGAAGGTGGCGAGGCTGGTGCTCATTGCCAAAGACCAGGGGGGCCCACACTCGCCGTCGGCCTACCGCCCCCTGAGCTTACTCGATACGACAGGAAGACTATACGAACAGCTCATAAGACCCAGACTCACTCACGCAATCGCAGCCGCTGGAGGATTGTCAGACAGACAATACGGCTTCAGGAAGGGACGCTCAACAATTGGAGCAATCCAAGATGTCGTGACGACCTTCCAACGGACTCAACAGTACTGCCATGGGGCTCGCCTGATGGTGATACTGGCGACACTGGACGTACAGAACGCTTTCAACTCGGCGAGGTGGGCGGAAATCCTGGAAGCGCTGAGAGCCGTTTTCGGGGTCCCACCGTACCTACTCCGAGTGCTGAGCGACTACTTACGACACAGACGTATTACGTACGAAACGACGGACGGACGAGAAACCCGGACGATCACGGCGGGGGTCGCCGAGGGATCAATTCTCGGACCAGACTTTTGGAATGGAGTATACGACAGTTTGCTGCGGCTGGAGATGCCGCCGGAGACTTTCTTAGTTGTTTACGCCGACGACGTAGTGGCTGTGATCGTCGAACGCGACCCGTCTCTGGCCCAGCTACGACTTAACCAAATGATGAGGCGGGTGGATGGATGGAAGACAGAACACATACTCCGACTGGCCACAGCCAAGACAGAACTTATGCTACTGACGAGAAAGAGAATACCGACGATAATACCGATGAATGTCGGGACAGAGATGATGGAGACCAGAAACGATATCAAGTATCTGGGGGTCACGCTGGATACGAAGATGACTTTCTGGTCCCACATAAGACTGACAGCCGAGAGGGCGGCGGAGAGAGTAAAATTTCTCAGCCGCCTGATGGCAAATACCATAGGACCAAGACCGAGTAAACGTCGGCTACTTATGTCGACGACCCACTCTATCCTTCTATACGGCGCCGAGATATGGGGAAAGCACTCTACGTAGCTAAATACAGACACGCAATGACGATGGTACAGAGACAAGGTGCGCTCAGAATCGCGTGCGCCTATAGGACTGTCTCCGTAGGGACAGTTCTGGCCGTAGTGGGCGTGATCCCGGTGGATCTCCTAGCTTTTGAGCGAAGGAGAATCTACCTTCAGAGTGCACAGACGGGACGGACAAATGCGGTAAGAAGGGAACAGCAGACGACGATACGACCATGGCAGATTAAATGGGCAAACGAGACGTTTGGGACATGGACAAAACGACTGATATCGGAACTGAAACCGTGGATCGGAAGGAGCTGCGGGGAGGTCAATTTTTATCTCTCGCAGTTCCTGACGGGACACGGCTACTTTAGACGTTACCTACACAACATGGGAAGGGTACGGACTGCAGACGGCAAACACTGCGGACACGACCGAGACGACGCGGAACACACATTCTTTATATGTGACCGATGGACCGAGACGAGACGCTGACTAGAGGCGACAGTTGGAGAAATCACGCCAGACAATATCGTTGGCGTGATGACCCAGGATAGCGAACGGTGGGCCCTCGTATCAACTTTCGTGGAGACGGTCCTTAGAAGAAAGAATGCAGATGGATGCTTGGGTGACTGAGCGAATGAGAAGGGCCGGCACTCAGTAGCCAAGACCACGACGAGACGATACGATCAGATAAGAGGATATGGACAGGATGTCCGGCCGGAAGTAATGCTAACGCAGTCCACGGCCGATCATCGGACAGAAGTGGTTCCCCCGTCCTGACCAAGAAATTTCGATTTTTGGGCCAGTGGAGACGCCCATGGTCTTTAAAAGATTTTTCCCCCTTTTTACCACGATTTAAAAAAAAATCACAGCCCGAAATAATGAATCTGCTTAAACAACTAGTATCACAGACCAACATAATTAATCTGCTCAAACAACTAGTATTACAATTCCAAAAAACAATTAATCTGCTTAAACAACTAATATCACAGCCTATAACAATTAATCTACTTTTCTCTCTAACCCTATTGGCTGAAACATGATCCTAGATGATTTTCGAAAGTAAAAAAAAAGTATTTTTTGATTGCAAAATGTAGACCTTTTTTTTCGGAAAATTCCATTTTTAGTTTCGAAGTCTACCATTTAATCGAATTTCAACATTTCTCACTTTTTTCTTGGTTTACATTCTGTGTATAAGTGTTAATTAAAGAAAAATCTTCGTTGGTTTTTTCAGATTGACCACGCCGACGCTACGTGTCACGCCGTCTCACAACATCCGCCGAAACCCGTCTAGCAGACCGTGCCATACCTCCGCTATTTTTGAAGATTAATAAAAATGCAAAATACCACGTAACAGCAAAAACAAACCCTAAGTCTCAAAAATGATAAAAAAAATCATTCCTTTAAAAAAAAATTATGGAAATCAGCGACTTTTTCCTCGCCTAAAGGTATCTCCCCCCTCAATTCTAACAACGGTAGATGTAGCGGAAAAATATGAATTGTAAAATTGAAGTTAAACGTAACTTTTGTTAGATTTTGCTGATTTCTTGGTTGGTGCGAAGTCAGCGAAGCGCAAGTACCTCGCTAGCAGTTGTATCGGCGATGATCACCAAAACGATCTTCGCGGTATCGCGGAAGCAGAGCCAGATGCATGTTAGGACAAATTCCAGTTGCTCCTTGACTCCATGGAATATTTGTTCCGCCGGGTAGGAAAGTATGTAAATATTCGCAGTCGTAATGATTACGTGGGCGAGCATTCCCAGTAGAACCGACAGAGCACAAAAGTTTGCAATCATTTTCGTAAGCGTTACGAGATCCGAATGCATCTGACCATAAATCCCCAATGGAGCTGGAGGCACGTAAGACTGCAGGCTACAATTATATTCAGAATGGTTAGAGATCGCACCGTGCACTGTGATTCCATAGAGTACTCCAATGTGATTTCATTTCAATATCACTGACCGAGTGTTGTGAGATTGCCGCTGTCCTTGAGGGCATCTCAACGTCGAAATCGGCTTATCCGATAAATTGTAAATTTTGTCATTCAAGCAATGAAAAAGCTTTCCAATTATTACCAAAGCAGGGCAGAATATAAACATCACATTATGGGTTCCGATACGAGGAATACTCAGTGGCATCCAGATATCGGAATTGAGCAGGCTAAAGTAGTAAATACCGCCGAAATCACCACAGTAGAATGCAAACCAAATTAAGTTAATGGAAACAAACAAAAATTTCAACTTTCGGAAAACTTTGTTTAAATTTTTATCAAGCCCAATCACTCGGAAAGACGCATCGATATTTTTGTACATTTCGACTATTTTCTCCAATTCGTTCTGTCGAAACGCAACGTATAACCAAGTCAAGATAGCCATGAAGCCTTCCATCAACCTCGCGAAAAAGTGAACAGCGATAGACATCGTACTTTCGTCCGGCTCTTTGCTATGAATACGTTTGTTCGAACTCCTCCAGTACAAAAACAAATAAAAGAGTATTAATGTCGTGTTGTACAACAATCCACCGCGCGTGTAAACTATTGTATTGTTTTCGATTTTCGATTTTCGATTTTCGATTTTCCAGTATATGTACATCCACTTCGGCAGTCGGAAAATATTTTTATCTCGCGACATTCCCATTCAACACACAATTAACTCAAACGCATTTTGCAATGATAACATTTATTAATTTCCGTTTTTTTTCAGGATAGCAAAAATATTTTTAACATGCTTCAGTTTTTATGAAAGTACAACAAACGTGAACATTCCCGCTTTATTTCTCGCTTAAGTCTTCCGCTTTTCAACCTGCGACGATAATATATATTATCGTTGCAACAAATTAATGCATGCTCCCTCCGCCATCACGTTGAAGTTAACATAGTGGATATTGGAAGTACGCCGTAAACTCGGCAATCTATTAAGTCGACGATGAGCCTTCATTCGCTTCAGTTATGCACTATCCTTAAAATATGAGTTAGGGGAGTTGCGCTTAAGGCCTTAGGCCACTCTAAAGGCCGAAAAATAGGCTTCTTGGGGATTTTTTTTTTCAGAAAAACTACAAAATAAATCGAGATTACAAAAAGGGTGTTTATTATACATATCAGTGACTGTATACAATAATTTTTTTGAATCGATTAATTTCAAAATGGTGGCTGTGCAGCGTTTAACTCACAATTGCATTTTTCAAGTTGACCGGAAACATAACTCCGCCAATTTTCAACCGATTCACTTGAAATGTTGAATATATCTTGAAAAATACATTGTCTATGGAAGTACGTAGGATTTTTTTAGATTGCATAGTTAGTTTGTTATTAAAAATTATCTGACTACATTTTTCACCTTCCAAAAATTTGCCTAAAAAATCGTATGTTATGTATGTGATCTTGCACAAGTCAACCGAATTATACTCAGATACATTAATTTCTGGGTTAAAGGTTAGGTTATAGCAACCAATATTTACTGGAACACTATTACAGTGACGATGAAGTGTTTCCTGCAAGCACGTTGAAATGTTTCGATGCTCAAAGCCAAATCATTTTTTTTTCTTCACAGCTTCACTCGCATGGCGCCAATATTTGGACAGATATTTAGAAGGTGTCGTCTCAGCTGACTATGTCATCTTGAGCACGCCTCCCCTACGTATGAATCATTCTGCTATTTTGCTTGCATCATTTGTTCGCGCGCCAAGATATGAGTCATCGTATATTTTTCATGCGTGAAATACATTTTTTTCGTAAGGTAAAGCGTAACGGATATTCAGATAGTATTTAGGCGATTTACGAATGGAGTCTTGACAGCTCGCTACCATTTTTCTGGCGTTTCAGTTCGTCCAATTGCATCATAATAGTAACGTAGCCGATAGAGGCGCTGCAAATCTGACATCAAAATAATATACAGGTGTAGGTCAATATGGACACATCTTTCAATGCCTATTACGGATTTATTAGGTGATTGCATATGAAAGCACCCGCTGGAAACAGATGGCGTTAGGTACACTATCTTCTCAAATCAAAAGTTGGCATTACACACTATGATAGGTCCATAGAGTCCCGCCAAAATGACATAGGTAATTTCTCTATAAAAAACAAAGCCCGCGGAAGACCATCCAAACAGTGGTGTTGGGTATTGGGAACTGCTGAAACTGTTGGAAAACATTACTGGGCAATAGAGTGCATAGTATAGACTGCAATTGATGCATTTGAAGCGAGCTCAGCACGTGTGTAGCAGTAGAAGAATCGCCACGACAAGTTGATTTTGTAGTGGTACAACGCCAGGCATGTTGCTTAAGGGGTAAGGCCACAGTAGAATTTTCAAAAAATCGATTTTTTCTCGCTAAAATGGTGCTTTATCATCATAAGAATAAGTTACTATTCGATTTATAGCAAGAAATTTCTTTTTTCACCGACTTTGAGCGTATATCGTAAGCCCACCTCTGGCACGGCCATAGAGTATCTAAAACTTTAAACGCGTTTTTCTCTAAACAGCTTTTTTCCAATTGGCGTGACAAATTACTTCAACAATTTTCACTCGATTTACTTCAAATTTAAAAGTTATGTTCCTAATTGCATTTCGCAGAGAAGTACGTACGGAATTTCTGGTTAATCGAAAACTTTCCATTTTATAAGCAGTTTTATACAAAAATATTCACTGAAAATTCATTCAAAAACCTACAACTTTTGAATAAAACAATATTTTTTAAATTCCGTACGTACTTCTTCAGGAATTCCAATGTAGTTTGACGAGAATTTTTGTTTTTTGATCTAGATAATAAATTGGAGGGCCTAAAAAAAGATAAAAAAGAAAATATTCGTAGTCGGCTATTTTGTACATCGAAAAAAAAAATGTATTTTCTAACAGCTTGATATTCATACTAAATAGATGTGTAATTAATTTTATGAGTAATTCACTTTTTCATACGAAAGAAATTGTTAAATTCGCACATGATTTTGTACCCGTTACTGTGGCCTAACCCCTTAACCGGTGAATAGGTACTTGGAAAGAGTGAACTGGGAAATGCCGCCCACCCACCGTATTCCCCGGATATCGCTCCTTCCGATTGCCATTTGTTGTGATCGATGCAGTCAAAGCTTACTGCTTAAGATCGACACTTCACCCCGTACCAAGAAGTAACAAAATAGTCGAAGAATGGATCGCCTATAAAGAACCTGAATTCTTCCTGCGTAGAATCCGATTGTTGGGCGAAAGAAGACCGAAAGTTATCTATTCCAATGGGCATGCTTTGAACTGACCAGTTCGTCGATTCGCTACCGAATCACTATCTTTCCTTTCGCCTGAAAATGGGCGGCTTCATATGCAACCACCTAATTTATATATATGAATGAAGCTCACTTCTACGGCTTGAAAAACACAAACGTCCACGGATTTTTTAGTTTTTACAATGGATCCAAGTTTTAATGGATGCGACCCGATCGATCGGTGCGATGGGGATGACATTGTTACGATCAATTTACCAGTTTCTCATTAGAGCCCTCGAGAAAAAGACGTTTCTCTGAAATTTATGAATTCGATACCTATCGGTGTCAAAATGGGACAATTATAAGATAACACCCATCTTCATTCTGTTTATCTGTCCTGATATGGTGGTATATAGAAGCAATGGCTTCCATTGGCTTGCAATGGAAGCAAAGTGGTTGCCACATTACTTCGCTTTGTGTTTTGACGACTCCATTCAAAGAGGAATTGTTAAACAGATTAGGACAATCAGATCCCTGGCAGTTTACATATCCACTGGATAACGGTTAAATTTTTCGGATGGTTGGAATTGGACAAAATTCTGCCAACTTTCTAACCGTGTTTTTGACCACTACCCGTGATTTGCTTAAGTTAGAAAGATGGGTAGAAAATTGGTTTGAAATTCGAATTACAACTTCGCCGAAAAGCAACCACTTGTAACCGAATTTGTAACCGTATTTATAACCACTATCTGTGATGCGCTCAAGTTAGAAAGATGGTTAGAAATATGGTTGGAAATTTGAAATCTAACCCTGCTGAAAAGCAACCACTCGTAACCAAAATTATAACCGTATTTATAACCACTATTCGTGATTCGCTTAAGTTAGAAAGCGAATAGTGATTAGATTATCGTAATGTTTTAGGGGCCTACATTCAAACGCATCACCCCAAAGGTAACTTCCAAATTGCAAACAAAGAAACTTGCCTGGTAAACGACCGAATACTTCATCTGAAGTATTCCAAAAAGTTCGATCCTCAAGGGGTCCTGGAGCAATCGAAGGGACCACATCTTGGCCTGTCAAAAGACAGAGTACATTTGTCAATTCCCCTAGAATCAAAGATTCTATTCGGACCATATAGAAATATCGTGCGACACGATTACCGAAATCATGCTTCTCGATGCTGGTTGTAGCGTAAGAATTTCGTGAAGAACATCTCCTGCCTTGTTCG
Source organism: Ophion ellenae (assembly GCA_963210295.1). Lineage (NCBI taxonomy): Eukaryota > Metazoa > Arthropoda > Insecta > Hymenoptera > Ichneumonidae > Ophion > Ophion ellenae. The sequence goes on from OY723392.1 coordinate 17,897,923, forward strand.
CCTGTTACGAATAATTCATCATCTATACATCTCGATAATTTCAAGGGGAAAGGGCTCACGCGTTTTTATCAGCCGGTGGAATAAAACGTCAAGAGCCTACCTCATAGGTAACTGATTCGGCAATGGCGATCTCGACGATCACTCCCGTGATGTGGATGAAAAACCAAAGAGAAAGTGTGATATAGTTGATGCGATATTCACGTTTCCACATAATTCCGCTCGTTGCACCGAGGCCTACGTTGTAGATGATCGATGTGAAGTGTACCAAATGGCCAATGACTGTCAGATACAAGATTGGTGACAAAAAACCTATGATAGACCTTGTGAGATTGATCATTTGGGTGTGCACGCGGCCAAGTGCAGCCAAAGAATCGGATGCAACGAGAGCTTCGAACCTGAAATGTGCCATTCGTTTCCCGAATAGTACAGTCGTGCTGTACACGTATATTGGAATCGGAAAAAAATAGAAGAAGGCTAGTTTTTTGACAGGTGATGTTGTAGGTGTCGCGGGTGCTAAATCCAAGTTTGTCTAAAATTTGGGGTGAAAGGTTTTTTTAGGGGATGAAGGGGGATGGGGTGGATTAACGCCAAACTACAACCTCCACGAGGTCAGCGCCGGGAGACAAAATGTTCAGAAAATCCGGGCTTTATTTTTGTCCATAGCGTCGAAGTCGTAGAAGTTCATCTCGGGGGTGAAATTTTGAAAAATCAGTTATAATTCGATAACTCTTCAGGGAAAATTCATACAATTTTTGTTTAAATGGGAATGTTGTAGCCCTTGAAAAAACACGTCGATCGAGTATTTTATCATCCTTCTCCGATAATATCTTCACCCCCAAAATAATTGTTGAAGTATAACAAAAAAATTGTTTATCGAATAACTCAAAAACAATCGATTTTTCGGGGATGGTTTAAGGGCACGAAATGTAGAGAATAATTTTCTCTATATTTTCGTTTCTATGGAACACCCTTGAATTTGGCTTTTTCCAACCTCTCTCGGGGGTTGAAAATACAAAATGAAATTCTGGGGAAACTATTGACCGAAAATAAAGAGATACGAGTTTGGCGCTGTGGACAAAAATGTAGCCGAGGGTTCAAGCTACAAATTGTTCCACGGCGGTGAATTCATGCGGTCAATAGTTTTCCCAGAATTTCATTTTGAATTTTCAACCCCCGAGAGGGGTTGGAAAATCCAAAGTCAAGGGTGGTGAATAGAAACGATAACATAGAGAAAATTTTTCCCTACAGTTCGTACATTTAAACCATACCCGAAAAATCGATTATTTTTTAGTTGTTTAATAAACATTTTTTTGTTGGTATTTCAACATTTTTTTTGGGCCTGAAGATATTGTAGGACAGTGATGATCAAATACTCGATCGATGCATATTTTCAATGGCTACAACGTTTCGATTTAAACAAAAAGTACGCGATTTTTTCCTAGAGTCATTCAATTAAAAATAATTTTTCAAAATTGCACCTCCCTTTTTGATTCTTCGGCGCTGTGGACAAAACTGAAGCCTGGATTTTTCTGAACATTTTGCCTTTCGGCGGCGACCTCGTAGGGGATGTAGTTTGGCATCATTCACCCCCATCCCCCTTCATCCCCTAAAAAAACCTGCAACCCGATTTTTAGGTAAAAAAAAACTGGCCTTCTAATTTTTGCCAATTACGGGGTTTTTCAGCGATAGCACGACTGTACTATAAATGCATGTACGAAGGAAAATGTTCGTCAGATCCAGACGTATGAAAACTGATCAAGTCAAACGGTATCGTACGGACATCCCACTCAATTTCATTACAGAACTCTTTATTACTTTGCTCACCCCCTTTTCTTCGATCTCGTTGATCGTATAGGCTCGTCCACAGCGATCTCCGTTGGATCGATAAGTTCGGTGATCTCTCGTAGCTTGCTGTTGAACGATCGAAACTGATCGCGTATCGTCAGCATAACTCCGACGTAAAACATGACAAAATTCGGAGTTACGACATGGACGATGGAGGACAATACGCTAACGGAAATACTGAGATCCGATAAACGATGTAGCATACTACTTGTGAAAATACAGAACGAAAGTAAGTTGCAGACGCCCACTTGGTACTGCGCTCTTCTCATTGAATTGCGGTGAACCATTGGAATGCCAAGTAAATCGCGAGCCTCGATCATTTTTACGAAGGATCTCTGTATCCTGCGCAATCGAGTCTGACGAACAGCGAATGATATCCAGACTGTGACGATTGTGAAGCACTCGAACATGTGACCAAACATGGCCGATATTTTGGATATCGTTGTTTGCTGCGTTATGTATAGCTTCATATTGGCCTCTCTGGTACTTAGGTAAAAAGACAAATATACGGAAGACAGGATGATCGCGTAGCCAGCCCCGACGTAGGAGATACGAATGGTCCCGCGATTGGTCAAACCGTAAGGGCAGAGTCCTATGATTTTCCAGTAAATGTACAGAATTCTCGTTGCCATCATTGCCTCAGCGAAGAAGTTGCTTCTCTGCACTTCGTTGTTACGAGCAGTGGAGACGGATTGACGTACAAGGGGATAGAGTGGACTGTCAGTAGTGATAAATTGCGAAATTGCATTCGATGTTTGGACACGCAATCAATTGATGGACGATCCGTGTCATCATTCGGTATGTTTGTGCGGTAGGAACAAAAACAGCGGATTAATGGAAAAAAGTAATACAATGGTGAAATAATCGTATAATACGTCCTTGATGACGTACGTCTTTGGACTGGTGTGACTTCGAAGGACGCCGCAGACTATTCCATCGATTTGTTCGACGGATCCTGCAGAATATTCTATGGCTGGTATGTCCACCAACCTCTGGTACAGTTGCATGCAAAAGTGTTCGGCCAAAGATAATTTTATGATTAAGTAACGTTTAAGGCCTTAGGTCACTCTAGACGCCGAAAGAATAGACTTTTTGGGGATTTTTTTCAGAAAAACTACAAAATAAATCGAGATTACGAAAAAAGGATGTTTACCATACATATCAGTGACTGTATACAAAATTCTTTTGAAGCGATTAATTTCAAAATGGCGGCTGTGCAACGTTTTTGCGATGACGTCTCCGTTTTTCCAGGGTCCACGACCGGACAAACAGTTCAATTATAATTGATATTTTATAAATCAATTATTATGAGCCAATGAATTTTTTTCGATTATATATAATAACTGCTATAGAAGTACGTAGGATTTTTTCGATATATTGATTTTTGACCAAATGGCGCACTTCTAAAGTGGAAAGTGAAAAATTTGCCTAAAAAATCGTCAGATAATTGTTAATAAAAAATGAACTATGCAATATAAAAAAATCGTACGTACTTCCGTAGACAATGTATTTTTCAAGACATATTCAACGATTCACGTGAAAATTGTCTGAGTTATTTTTCTGGCTAACTTGGAAAATGCAGTTTTGAGATAAACGCGTTTGAAGTTTTAAGTAGTGAACTGCGGGCCAGGCGGCCTTGTACTAAAATTCGAAAACCGAGTACTTACAAGGAACATCCCTCAGGTTCCTCCGATTTTGTTGAAACTCATATACACTACCGGCCAAAAGTATGGATACACCTAGAAAAATTTCGCGCCGCACTAAAAGTTTGACATCTCTGTGAAAAAAAAGATATCCGGATTTCCACGGCGGCATTTTAAAAGGGACAAATGAAGCTTCACTTTGCGTTTTGGAAAAAAAAATTTCGATTTTTTTTAAACCCGGGGCGCCATTTTGAAATTGGCCGTTTTTTGGCTGTTTAAAATCGGCTGCACGTCTATAGTTTCTTTTTTTAGAAAGTATTGTACGATTTTTTTTCACCGAGTTATCGCATTTTTTTCTCAAAAAGACAATTTTGAAAAGATGCTGCTGAAATGATAAACTTTGAGGTTTAGAAAGAATTGCCAAAAGGAAAAAAAGTTGCGTTACATCGTATTGAATCGAGCAGAATTTTTTTCAATTTTTTTTTCTCAATTTTTAGCCGCACAAAACATCCACCTCTTACCTCTTACCTCATCTAAACACGAGGAGCGGAAATAAAGCTTCTTGTCTATGTTTACATTTTACCTTTGTGGAGCGTAAAAAAGATTCTATTTCTCGCGAGTCGATATTCTATTTCTCTCGTGTTCTTTTTCTCGCTCTCTTTTTCGCTCGTCGTTTTTGTTTACATTTTTTTATTCTTTGAAATAATGTGATGAGTGTCGCGCTGACAAAGCCAGTTAGTTGTGCGAAAACTTCGAACGCGAACACGTGTGGTCTACAAACGACAAGTTTTTACGCAAATTTTTTTTTCTTAACGGATCAAAATGGCACGGAAAAAAAATTCCACTGTATAAAAGAGGGGCGATTGTCGCGTTGCGCGATAAGGGATTGTCGTACGGAGAAATTGCCAGACAAACTCGCGTGTCTTTGAAAGGAGTGCATACGACCATCGGGAGATTTAAGAAGTCCGAGATGTATTTCAATCGTAATCGTCCAGGTCGACCCAAAGTGACAACGTCCTCAGACGATAAAAATATCGTCGTTACCAGCAAAAAAATCGTCGATTAACAGCAACGGAAATCTGTGCCAAATTTAACGAGCAAAGGGAAACCTCGATATCACTGACGACAGTGAAACGTCGTCTTAACAGTGCTGGCCTCAGAGGCTGTGTCGCCATGAGAAAACCTTTATTGCGTCCGGGGAACAAAAAAAACGATACGCATGGGCCCTGGAACACAAAAAGTGGACGATTAATCAGTAGAGAAATGTACTCTGGACGGACGAGTCAAAATTTTTAATCTTCACTAATGAAAAGCGATGAAAAATCTACTATGAAAATGTTAAGAAAAAAATTAAATTAAGGGGTAAAGCACCCCTCAATTTGCCTTTTTTTCACCCCCCACTTGAAAGGGTTGTATGCAAATTAATAAAACAGGTATCATTTTGAAGGGGAATTAAAATTAAAGTTGACGGGGTTTTGCGTTTTGGCGGCAGAGCAAATTTAAGGGGGTAAACCACCCTTAACATACATTTATTTATCATGGTCGTTTTTTCTTTGTTTAAAGTGTATCCGCTGATTTTAAATATTTCTATAAGCTACAATTTAATGTTTTATCGTATTTCAAAATAATTACATTCGTCTTAAGGGGTGACTACCCCTCTGACGAGTAACATCATTAAAGTATCCGCTTTCGATTACGTTGAAACTCATATATGTGGTAAAGCATTGCAAACTATTACACATGTTTTTTTTGTATTGGCAGAAAAACCGCGTTAGGGGATGAAACCACTCCCAAAGTTTCTCCCACAAGCAGTCCACCGATCTGAATGAAACAAAATCGAAAATTCCTCTAATATTAAACGATGAAAAATCCACTACAAGAGTGTTGATTATAAATATAATTAAGAGGTAAACCACCCCTCCATATGCCGTTTTTCACCCCACGCTTAAGAGGGTTGTATGGAAATTAATAAAACAGGTATCATTCTGAAAGGGAATAAAAATTCAAGTTGACGCGTTTCTGCGTTTCAGCGGGACAGCAAATTTACGGGGGTAAACCACCCCTAACATAAATTTGTTCATCACCGGCGTGTTTTCTGTGTTCAACATGTATCGGCGGATTCAAAATATTCTCCCGCGTTATTCAATTATTACGTTTTATAATTTTTACATTTCAAGGGTAAACTACCCCCTCTAATTGCTTTTCGTTTGAAGTTTCGCAAAAGGTTTCACGAATTTCGTTAAAACTACTTTCATTTAATCGGTATTATCAATTTTATGTTTGTGCGTGCAGGCATATTCGTTTTGAGCTTTAGGAGCAGGACTTTGGGAGTGGGGACGTGGGGCTACCCCTTACTCATAAGATTCATATTTTCGTATCGGAACGCTTCCGATTTTAATATGCCCGTCCATTAAGCATCTCCATAGGAATAAACATACACTTCTACTATATCATTAATTATAATAATTTCCAGAATAAGTTTTCAGGCTCACTTCGTATATTTCGAAACGATGATGTGCCTGGATCAAGCGATAATTTAGCCATCGACGTCGTTTTGTGGAGGAATGTATATTTTTATTATTTTACCGTTTATTTAATTAAACATATTAATGAAACTGAGGGTTTTTCAGTAGGTTAACGAACATGTTTTTAATATATTTTGACATATTTCATTTGGGAATCATATCAGCTGATTTAATTAATAGTACTTGTGAAAAGTATCGCAGTCATACGCCGTCAAATCATTCTCTTGTGACATATACTTTTTTTCATATGAGAACTATCAACAATCATGGCTCATAATTCCTGCAATAATGATAGTCGTCAAAAAAAGCTTTAAGCACAACGACTTTTTGCACCATGCACATCTGATAATGGCCAAATTATTGCAACTGGGTATTTCACAATGTGTGTTCGATTCACCAAAACCAAAGGAAACAGGATTTTCAAAATCTTCTGGTTTTTTAGATATATAATTACTTTTATACCATGAATATTTAAAAAGATTAAAATACCGCGGTGATGAGAGTTGATTGCAGTTTAATTATATTATTCCTCAAGTGCAAATTCATATCAGATTTTAATAATATTACACTGTCTGAAAAATGTCGGACGAAATTTTTCCACGATCTGAATCCAAATACATCGAGCGGCTGAATCTTTCCAGTTGTACCTTTTAGAATAATCATTGGGATTGTCTTCTTATCACGAGGTGTCGCTTCATGAACAACCTTAGGGCAGTGTCCACTCCAAGCGTCTATCAATAATACGCTATGCCTCCCGACGTCAGGACAGAAAACCTTTTCCAACCAGGTTTTGAAATGCTCTGTTAACACAAAACACATTCAATATTTAAAAAAATACTGATGTTGACATCAATTACATTTCATATTAAAAAAAACCATTTATTATAATATGTGAGCATACGTACCAGAAGTAAGTTTTCCAGATTTGGATGCTAATACAAAGACGTTTTCTGCTTGAAATGGTGCTTTCTCTACTCGTGGTCCGAATTCACCCTTCGTCTCCTTTAAAACGATGAAAAGTGGGAAAATTTCCCCTTAGCGCTTATATTAGGCTGAATCGTAGAGCTGTGAGTTATTGAAGAAACTGACTGTACAATGCATTCAACTTTCTCTTCTCCTTCCGTTGCAAGAGTTCGCGCCGAATGAATTTCCACATGAAAACCGCTTTGATGCGAATTATACACATTCTCCGTTCCATACTTTTTTATCAGTGGTGCAACATCGGCGACAAATTTTTCTGCATTTTTCCGTAGAAGTTTTTCTTCTCCCGTAGTTTTGCGCGTTACAAATTTATTGACTTTTCTGGATACAATGCGATGCTGTTTTTTAAAATTCCATGGCCAATTATGAGAAGCCTCAAATCGCACACCATTGAAACCTATCTCCTTTTGGGCTTGTAGCGCCCACTTCTGAAGATCAATATCATCTATAATGACACCAGCATCTAGAGCAGTTATCATATTCTTCAATGTATATTCAGAAATTTGCGCTAGCTTTTCTTTATAAGTACCGCCTTTATTTAGCTGATGTGCCCAGCGCCGCAGGTGTCTTTCAGACTTGACAGATCTGTATTTCTGTTGGACGAGTTTGAGGCTATAGTTTTTTGTCTTACCAGACCTCCAGTATTGAACTGCTTTATTTTTGTAATCGTAGTTCACCTCATCATCACTGGAACGGGCGTCGGAATCACTATCACCAGTATCCTTTTGCCATACGGTACTTCTACAGCATTGGCTTCGTACTGTTTAAATGATTCTTGAAAAGCGAGCGTTTCTTCCTCTATCATTTCAACTCCATTATAGTCTTGCATGGCACTGATCAAAATTTGTTCAAAACTGTTCGCAAGTTCAATTTCCGCCTTGTTAACTGGCGTTTGTGAAATATCCATAGCTTCAAATGTAGGTAGTAGAAGTTTTATAACGTTTATTCGGTTGACTTTCATGGCTGATGAAATTTGTTTTTTCCAACGCACAGTATACTGTTTGTGGCTCACTTTAACGTGAAATGGAAGAATCCGAATGCTAGCCGTCTTATAAAGCAAGCGATAAAACTGCAAGCTCTTGACAACTTGAACTGCCAGAGGCTAATCACACATTACCCGAAAATATAAACACATTATCGGGTAATGTAAAAATTCTGCGTAGAATAAAAATGTTGCGCAAATATCGTTATTGCGTCATGACGCGATAAGAATATTCGCGCTGGAAGAATTGATTATTGCAGTTAGTCGAGAAAGTTTTATACGTAGGTAAATAAACATCGGTCTGTTCGTTGATTGTATAACTTCATACACAGAGATAAAAGATTTCCGAACGGAAGCATTCTGGATAATGACGCATTTAAGAATCGAAGCGTAAACATTTATCTGCATATTTTTTTTTACGCGGAATAAGAAAAACGTACAAGCCAAATATATTTATACATACCATTAGAATTTTATTAATAGTATCGTTAATATATTTTTGTTACTGTATTGCATCTTTGCATGGGAGATTCTTTCATCAAAACTTTTGAATTAGAGGAAGAAACAATTCGGTACGAAAATATAATTATGACAATATGAAAATATGAGTCTTATGAGCAAGGGGTAGCCCCACGTCCCCACTCCCAAAGTACTGCTCCTAAAGCTCAAAACGAATATGCTTGCACACGCAAACATAAAATTGTGATTGAAACGAATATGCTTGACCACACAAACATAAAACATTACCGATGAAATAGAAGAAGTTTGAACGAAATTCGTAAAACCTTTTGCGAAACTTCAAACAAAAAGCAATTAGAGGGAGTAGTTTACTCTTAAAATGTAAAAATTTAAAAACGTAATAATTTAAAAACGCGGGAGAATATTTTGAATCTGCGGATACATGTTAAACACAGAAAACACGACGGTGATGAACAAATTTATGTTAGGGGTGGTTTAACCCCTTAAAATTGCTGTCCCGCTGAAATGCAAAAACGCGTCAACTTGAATTTTGATTCCCCTTCAAAATGATACATGTTTTATTAATTTCCATACCAGCCTCTTAAGCGTGGGATCAAAAGCGGCAAATGGAAGGGTGGTTTACCCCTTAATTATATTTCTAATCAACACTCTTGTAGTGGATTTTTCATCGCTTAATATTAGAGCAATTTTTTATTTTGTTTCATTTAGATCGGTGGACTGCTTGTGGGAGAAACTTTGAGTGGTGGTTTCATCCCCTAACACCGTTTTTCTGCCGATACAAAAAAAAACATGTTTAATAGTTTGCAACGCTTTACCACATATATGAGTTTCAACGACATCGAAAGCGGATACTTCAATGATGTTTCACGTCAGACGGGTAGTTACCCCTTAAGACGAATGTAATAGTTTTAAAATACGATAAAACATTAAATTGTAGCTTATAGAAATATTTAAAATCAGCGGATATACTTTAAACAAAGAAAAAACGACCATGATAAATAAATTTACGTTAGGGGTGGTTTACCCCCTTAAGTTTGCTATGCCAAAGGCAAATTGAGGGGTGGTTTACCCCCTAATTTAATTTCTTCTTAACATTTTCATAGTGGATTTTTCATCGCTTTTCATTAGAAGAATTTTCATTTTCGTTTCATTCAGATCGGTGGATTGCTTCTGGGTGAAACTGCAAAATCCCCCCTCGACACGCCTCTATTTGAGGGGCGGTTTCCCCCCTTAAATCCGTTTTTCCGCAGATAAAAAAATACGTGTCTCAAAGTTTTCGATGCTCTATCACATATGTGAGTTTCAACAAAATCGGGGGCGGACACCTGAGGGATGTTCCTTGTTAGAGATTTTTCCCGGCCATAATCTTTTGCGTCATCATTTTTGGGGTCCTAATGCACCATTAAAAAGAAAAAAAATTTAATCCATTTTTCGAAAATTCTAGTGGCCTAACCCCTTAAGGGATGCAAAATGGAAACACAAATATATCATCGTAAAGTTCTTTTATTATGAAATCGAAAGATGTAATTCAAAAATTGTTCATAACGATTAACAATTATTTGTAAGAAAAATAACACGTTTTGCTGCTTCATAAATGTTCAGCCAAATTCCAAGAAGATATAGTTCGATTCACTTTGTTTACGTTATCAGTCGCGAAATCATGTAAACATTGAGAGCTCTGTTCCTTTTGCATTGTACGATCAGTAACACTCAGTCAAGATGTCGAAACGCACGTTTTTAGATATACGTAAAGTGATTATCAAGTTGCACAACGAAGGAAAAGTTTCACGTGAAATAGCTAAAATTTTGGCGATTGGAAAATCGACTGTTAACGATATAATAAATAAATTCATGACTACAGGTACTCTAGAAGATAAATAATGTCCTGGGAGACCTAGGAAAACAACTAATCGTGTCGATAAAGTGATCAAAAGAAAGACTGCCGCAGACGTAAAAAAGAATGCTGCAATCATCGCACGTGAATTACGCGAAGAAAATTTGGCTGACATTAGCCAAAGTACTGTTTCACGTAGGCTGACAGAATTGGGACTTCTTGGACGTTTTGGAGTTACAAAACCGCTTATCAGTAAAAAAAATACGAAGGCCAGATTAGAATGCGCGAAAAAATACCAGAGCTGGACTGTTGAAGATTGGAAAAAAGTGCTGATCTCAGAAGAAACGAAAATTAATTTTTTTGGAAATGATGGAAGAAGGTACGTTCTTCGACCAAAAGGAACTAGAAATTATTCGCGATATCAAACACCATCTGTGAAACACGGTGGAGGTAGCATTATACTATGGGATGCATTCTCTTGGAAAGGCGTCAGTCCAATCTTTAAAATTGAAGGCACTATTAACTCTGCTATGTATAGAGATATTATATTAAAAGAAATGCAGCCGTTTGCTCGTTAAAATATGCCACGAGGATGGATTGTTCAGCAAGATAATGATCCAACACATCGATCACAGCTTCTTCAGCAGGTCATTAGCAAGAAAAATATTCGAGCTTTAGAGGCCGCGAGTGGCTCGAATATTTAGAGTGGCCGCGTTGATCTCCGGACTTGAATCCCATAGAACATTTATGGCAAGAGTTAAAACTAAGAGTAGGAACTGAACATTGTGCCAATAAAGCTGCTTCGTGGGGAAAAGTTCAAGAAGAGTGGAAAAATATCTCTCAAGATAGAATCATTAAACTTATTGAATCGATGCCTCACCGATGTGCTGCCGTGATAGCTTCGAAGGGCATGGCTACCGAGTATTGATGAAAATCTTACATTTATTGCCGTTTTCAATTTTTTTTCTTGAGTCACTATATTTTTCCTCTGTATATAGTGCGTAATTCGTACTTGGCCGGATAGATATGAAAAAGCGAGAATTGTTATTTGGGTTATAAATAATTATGAATAGTTATATATAATTTTTCAATAACACGTTGCGATTGCATAATAAAAGAACTTTACGATGATATGTTTGTATTTCCATGTTGCTTCCTTTAAACGTTACTCCATCATGAAATTATCTTTGGTCGGCCACTTTTGCATGCAACTGTATGTCAGCCATGAGTGAATGCGAATTGTGTTTATTTGTTGTGACAAAAACTTTGGCGTTGGAATATCCGATGTACAGTAAGGGATCTCGGGGCGAGACAAATACGCGGGGTAAGATGAATCATGAGCCTAGCCTAACGGACTAAGCCCGTCGGAGGCCCGGAGCAGCATATCAATAAGGCCCTCCCCCGGTCTGCTAAAAAATGGATGTATTATTGATGATACGTAATTTTCCAATACGCCCTACTTATGATATGGTTAAAAAAGTTAGAATACGGATCAGGATTCAGCACAGCACCTAGCAGGTAGAGTTGCAAAGGAATAATGAAGACTATAATAAGAAAGTAACTTTTATTGTACAAATATGTTTAAAAACAAACCTTTTACTTTGTAACTATTTTACATGTTTTCTTGCTTTCATTTTACTGAACTTCTCAATAACGTCATTGAAATATATTTCCCTTGAAACTTTCCTTTCAGTTGATAGAATGGACAGATTGACTAGGCGTTCTTGGTTCATCGTAGATCGACGATAATTTTTTATAAATTTCAGTTCAGAAAACCTTCGCTCGCATAACGCGACCGAGATACAAATGGTCAAGAAGTATTGGATTATAAGTGATAAACAGGGTAAAGATTCACTGAAGTCCCGTTTAATAATAATAGAGGTTTGATACAGGCTTGGAAATGACCACGATATGTTAGGCGCGCTAAGCCGATCGACTTTTCTTTAGATTTTTCGCCATTACGTTGCATTGCTGTTGACGGGTACGTGTGTGACATCCCGAGTCGAAATTTCTAGCGTCCTCCGAACACTCGCAGGACCCATTTCCTTTGTAATGCCCAAGTCGCCAGCCTCCGTTGACCCTACAAAACCCTATTTGTCAAGTTAACTGCCATGGAGAGGCCTCCTTTTGATCCAGTATAGCCTCTGTTAGCCCTTCCAAACCTTCTTTCGGCCCCCAGCACCAATGGAACGTGCAGAACACAGGCCTCCTTAACCTGCTTTCGATCTCAAGATCTCAAGTGTTGCTTCGACCCCACCTAACCTGCTTTGAGCCCAAATTCGTTATCTCCTCCAACGACACTTCATTCTGGCGTGATCGGTAACCCGTTCGACGCAGAAATAAATACGTTTTTTTCTGATTATTGTTGAATAATGGTATAAATAAATATGCATTGTCAGTTGTTTCGCCACGTGACAGATGATGAATAAATACTACACGAAAATTACAAATATATCATCACTTTATTAAATTATCAGTGCAACTTTAAAATGCGCAAGCAATCAATGTTTCTCAATATAGGTTTATAATCATTTTATAGGTGATTTGTGGAAAAAGGCTTGTATATCCGGACTTACTCTAATTCCATCGCATTTATCGGCATGCCTATAAATGAGTGATGATCAATTAACATAAAGGCACCTACAGATTCTAATGCCGCTACCCGTATAAGTAACATATTATCCGGTTTATGGCACTCATGCAGATAAGAGAGTTCGGAACGTATATCATCGTCTGTTGTAGCTTGAAATGAAATGGTTTTAACGAGGTGTGCGATAACTGCATAATGTTCACCTTCGCAAAAACATTCCTTCACACAGTCGCAGTAGGTTATTTGTATGAAATTTTTCACACAGCCTAACATTTCACTGCCATTTGCTCTATTGTAGAGAACGTGGGACGATGATATCCGTAGAATTCATGGATACAATTCGCCGACGATCCATTTTTTATCCTTTAGGAGTCTCATGTAGCTTTGAACGTTGCCTATCGGAATATGTAAATTACGCATTTCCTGTGCAGTAAATTTGGGAATCGTGCTATACTTTTTATTCGTGCCAACACTGTAGCAAGCATCAAAAACTTGTTGGCATATTTTTACTTGACGTTCCAGGGAAATGGAAAATCACGAATTGGACCTCCTGGTAGTTCGTCTACTGTACGGCTGCAGTAGGCCGAATGGAGGGTCTATAGTGCGCCTACAGTAGGTCGAATGGACGGTCCGGAGGGTATTCGGAGGGTATACGGCACGGATACAGTAGGTTGAATGGAGGGTCCGGAGGGTATTCGGAGCACCAACACCATGCTGAATAGAGGGTGTGGAGGGTATACGGCGGAGCTACAATAGGCTGAAAGGAGGACCAGTAGGTTCTGCGAGAGAGCTCGATCAGGCCCACCCGAGGTTTTGTAGGTTTCGATGCGCGCTACACTAGCGTCCGTTGAGTCTAAAGTCCAGTATATGCCATCTAGGAGGTTCAGTATATGCCATCTAGGAGGTTCAGTATATGCCATCTAGGAGGTTCAGTATATGCCATCTAGGAGGTTTAGTATATGCCATCTAGGACGCTCTAACATAATAATATTCCGTACATGGTACCCTCATTTGGATACCCGATAATCTGCTACCGCGGACCTCTGTTCGGAAAAGGATGTCTTCATTCCGCGGATTGAAAGCACCTCGAAAACTTTGACTCCGGATGGACATAATATCTTCTGTCTGTCTCTCCCACTCTCTAGATGAAGGCGCATGCGCCGTCGACCTTGCCCCCGAATATTTTATGAGGATACAAATAAGAAACGAAATTCACAAATAATACGCTCACCGAAAACTAAACTGATTGATAGACCCATTCTTTGAAAAGTCGCAGCTACGAAAACTCTTCTGCTAGTCACATTTTTCTAAGTTTAATCCTGAATATTTTCTCTAAACATTCGGTGACCGGCTGTTTTTATTGTTGTTACGAAATCTTTACAATATTTTACACGTTTGAGCAGTTTATATCTGGCATCTACAGTGATTTAGTATTTAAATGATTACATAGGAATATGGCCAGCGCGTTATCTCCATTAAGCGCCGTATAAATGAGACCTTCTTCAGAGTCGTCATTTTTCGTTAAAAGTTCGGTAAATTGGCTTGCAATTTCACCAGTATACGGCGATGTTTTTTTCCTTGATTATAGACGAAAATCAATTAATTGTTAAATATTCGAGTTCGTGAAAGAAATGCCTTAAGAGTATGAGATGACACACGGCCCGAGGGTATCGTTCACATGACAACACGGTAATTATAAGTGGGGGCGTAGGGTGAAATCACAGAAGACCGTGGGTGGGGGATATCCTTCGATAGGAGTGACGCATGTGGCGGCGGGCGGGATAAAGAGTGGATCTTGTAACGGTGCCTCACGGCATCATGGAAATGTGGCTTCGTTTCCAGACCTGTGTGTAAGACCGTGGGTCAGGAAAGTCCCGCAGCGGCTAACAGTGTTGCCAACTTAGTGGATTTTCCACGTAAACTGATGGTTCAGACATCCCTTGTAGTGGATAAAATTTGTTTTTAGTGGCTGGTGGTTTTTGTTAGTGCTGAGCAAGATGTTCAACAACTAACGTGTAAACAAATTTATACTTTATATTTTGCTATGACAAGGCCCTTTGACACAGAGTGTGTCAACTTTTATGGTGTAGGCAACACTGCGATCTTGTAAATACCTTCCAGCACCGTTGGGATTCCCTGAATAATGTTTTGGCTGTATATAGATTTGAATAAATATAGACCACAGGGTATAGTAATTGAATCGCGTTCGATTTGCTTGAAAAAGTATGTTTTGAAGTACTTAAACATTTTTTTATGTAAGTGCATCAGATGTAGTTGCTTACTTACTAGAGAGTAAGCTGTAACACCAGGTCGTATTAGAGGTTTTCTGGTTGTTTGATGAACCGCTTATGGTGGGTATAACAAAATAAGTTAGCAACAGCGGCGACTACTATCTTTATTTTGGCTTCTAACAAGTTACAAGTTATAATGTAATTTTACGACAGTAAGGTACAGATTGGTTGATTTCCCCTGTTTTTATTCTTTAGTACGTATGTATGTCATTTTTTTTGTACGTATGTATATAATTTTTTTACAAAATTTCTCTATTGTTTCGATCTAATATTTATGTTTGGCGCCAAAGCCACCATAAAGTGAGCGGGCCCACCGCGCGACGCGCACCATTTTTATGGCGCTGGCTATAAGTAGGTAGAGCTTTATGCTAGATTGACAATTGCTATCATGATCTGATAACAGGTGAATTAGTACCTACGGACCGGTGTTTATATTTTGCATACGTACGGGGCGTCCAACCCCAAACGACCCTTTACTGAACATATTTCGGCCCTGGTTGAAATTTGACTAGAAATGACTTCTCGAGATTTGGAGGCCCCCCCAGGACCAGAGGACCGGGGCGGATCGCCCCCTCCGCCCCCCACTCTTAGTTCGCCACTGAATGAGTGTGGAAGTATCAACTGTGGCGGAAGCACGCGTCTCGAGTGAGAAAACAATATCGATTTTTTGACAAAACGATGTAATTTTTGGTGAAGTTTAACATCGTTTCAGTTCATTTGAGTTGCTGATATCGATTAGAGACAGGTACGTAAACACAATGAAAGTACTAATTGTTAATGTAACAAGAACGGTTTGTCAGACGTTTTCAAGGTTTTTGCGTGATTTTTTGTTAATTCGTTAACCGTCTAATGGGGCAAGATGAATACAAGCTATCGCAAACCCGGAATATTGTACAACGTACCGCTATTTACGTTAAAAAGGGTGAAATGAAACTAGTAAAACAGGGGAAGAAAAAGGACTTACAAGTGATCAAAATGACATAGACACAAGATTATTAGGACTAATTCTACAGAGCTTAGACGATTGGCTTATCAAATTGATGGTATTGAGAATGAAACCACTTTTATATGCGAAAGATACCAATAATTTGTGTCCCATCATAATCCCAGCGCTGTTTCATCTTTCCCCGCATACGGGGTATGATGGGAAAAATAAAGGTTTAATTAAAAATATACATTGCATAGTACAAATCAGAAATACTAATTTTTTGCTTCTAAAATTAAAAGATTAATAAATGTTGATTAGTTTAGAAAATAATTAAATTTGACTGACTCATATATGGATCGTTTTATTTGAACATGACCTTAGCGTTATCATCATACCCCAACTTCCCCTATTTGTGAAGTACAATAATCCTAGGTTATGAATACAGTGGTTCAAATAGAACAAATCTCACTCGACGGCTATTTTCAGCACCAGATAATGACGTGGTCAGTTTCTTTTTTTGCATTTGAAAATCACGAGAATATGTACCACGGAAAAGTTTGAGGGTAGGTAAAAAACTCTAACGAGGCGGGATACGTTTTATTCCAATTGTCATATTGGCAGGATCATAGATAAAGCATATGGAAACGAAAAAGAGTACCAGAATTTTTTTATTCGTTATTTTTGGATTTTTAAATTTTTCTTCACAGGCATAGATACGGCAACCGGAGCTGGGCCTGAAAAGGTACTATCCCTATCAGTTACGTTACCGGCATCCGCGTCAAGGCCAGATGCAAAAAAGCATTCCACGCCCGGTAAAGCCTTGATCCGGCCGCCTGATGCCGTGGTACGGAATACGATATGTCGTATGCAGCCCTAGTCCGCCCCGTAGCAACATTTCTAGTCGGGTAGTTAGATTTACATCAGTGAATACGATTGAGGTAAGTCTTGCATGCTTCGTTTTTCATTGAGAATATAATCTGAAAATGCGCGCTCATGAATGTCACTCTCCTAAAGTGTTGGTATTTATGAACGTGTAATCAGACTTGTAGAGGTGAGGTACCGTATATTGGATAGTTTTGTTTGAAATTCAAAAAAAGGTAAAAAAAAGTAAACAATTGCTAAGACCTTTAAATTTTACAAATTATGACTAAATGATAGATACAACAAGATGCTAATAAAATGATTAACATTACATTTGAATATTTTTAGTTATATTATGTTCTTCAAAAAATGACGACAGTCATGGTTTTATGAAAGATTGCCTATAATGGGATATCCGATATAAGGGCCAAAACTCCATTTTTATTAGATGAGATATTAGGGGACTATTTTTATACAAAAAAAAGTTTTTTGTTCTAGCTTGTTGATTATTAGCAAACAATCGGTCTTTATGAGTTAATCCTTAATTAGCTAGGAACATTTTGGCACAAACGGATATACAATATTAGGCTCGGTTAAGTATCCGATATTGAGATTTGACATGGCCGAATAGGAACAGTAATATTTTTGAACATATTGTAATTTTTGCAAACATTATACATTCATTGAGTAAAATAAAGGGTATAGTTAATCGAAAATAACAAAAAACATTAATCGTTTAGACTTACCTCAATGAAAACAAAACTCTTTATTAAAAAAAAGACTTTTTCAGGCCGGCGAAAAGTAAGATCAGTTCACCGTTGTGATATTTTTCTTGCTAGGCAACCAAAAGTTTTGCAGTTGCCACATCTTACGACTAGCTATTACTGTATAAAATCAAAATATATGGTGCTATAGAAAAACTCGAGATAGTCCATTATGCGATATTAAGCAGCTATCCGATATATGGCGGGTTTGTCTAGCCTCAGTTCTTATTCTCTTTCCGACTGCGGCACTTTCCCCAGGTCTAGTACTTTCGCTCAGTTAAGCCAGTACTTGTACCTACTTCGTAAATCCTGCCAACGGAAGCCAAACGAGCGCTGATGATTCTGGGCCTGTGGATGCCCTTATACACTACTCTTTTCTTGCTTTTTGTTTTCTTTCCCGGCCACCTGTCTTGACATGATGTACAGAGAATGTTGAATGAGGGTTGAAAAGACTAGACCACATCTTTGCGCTCTTGATTTTTTTGATTGCATGTTTATTTCATATTGCGAGACCACATTATACATGTTTTGTTGTGCAAATTGTTTCACCCTGAAGATTTTTACTTTCCATTGCAGTTTGCCATCAGCAAAGAAGTTAATCCAATTTCGGTTCAAATTGGATGAGTATCACCAAGTAGGTGGTTATAGTTCCAGCCATCTGTTGAACGGAAAAAGGAAGATTGCATGATGGCAAGGCATGCAAGTGCAAAAAAATCATCGTACCGTTTGTAAGAGGCTGGAATTAAGGGGAAAGAATCCAGCACCGGTGAATTCGAGTTTCTGATGATGCAACTGCAACGAGAACGATTTCACAGCATCGTACAGTAGTGAATCTGCTTTCTTCACGCGAACCTCGTGAATCAGTGTTCCAGCGTCCATTGCCTGTCGAAAAGATCGCTAAACATTCGATGGTCCATTTGTGCATGTACGAGCAATGAGATGATTTACCTGACCGGAAGTCCAATTGCAAATCATTATGAGTACGATTATCGGAATGCCGTAATTCAATTCTATACTGACGTTAATGATAATCGTTGTAAAGTCTATTGTGCCCTCGCGTCGCACTTCGTAAAAGATGAAGTAGGGGCTGGTGCTCAAAATAATAAAGGCGGTCGTCACATTAACGATCTACGAGCAAAGACAATTTGTTTTCATTGCCTTTCGTCACTATTGTGATAAAATTCACATCGTCCAACGTAATAAGTGATCCTTCCCATGATCGCTTACCACACTGAAATTGAAAGCACGATTTATTCGTCTACCAATTGCGCATAAATTGTAGTGAGCTTTCGATAGGACACGTAAACTCTCGGCGCAGACATCCGACGTTACGATGACCTACCGCAGTAAGAAATTAATTAATTTTACTTCCATATCAAGTATTCACACAAATTGGCAAGATGGTAAAAAAATGCAACCATCGGCGATGATGCGTTCGCTCTCACTACCACGTCGCTCAATTTATTGTTTATGGAACGGAATTTGAATCCAATCCAGCCAATAAGAGACCCCAGAATGGTCACATCCATCGTTTGAATCACTATCGGGACCAGCGAGGGGATCCATTCTAACGCAGTTCTAAAAACAGAGAAATAGACTCTCAATCTTTCGATATTGGTTTCTCATGGGAAATGGTTTCGACAAATACATTTTGCAACTAACATTCCCAAAGATACATAAGAAATGTATAGATCGTAAGCCGTGAAGGTCATCATAACGAGGAACGTTGTCCAAATGTAGCTGCGAATCATTCTCGTGCTTGAATCGTAATCAAATGGACAACTTAATTTATCCAGGATTTTATTCAGCTCGGATAAGTCGTTGATTGATTCCGATAGCTGGATCACATTGGAAAAAAGACGGTTTTATTCGCGATACGAAATCAAACATGTCCTTTCGAATTAAATAATGAAACAGTACTTCTTTGAATGCAATGGTTCTCCAAATCATGCTGAAACTCATGCACATCAGACTCGAGATCATTCTTATCATTATCGTCCACATGGCCATTGGTGCAGCATTTCTGATTTAACATAAATGGAAGCAACGCGTCTAGAATTATACAATTAGCACAAGTTATTGGCAGATCTTTTTAAGAGTAATACCTCCAATAATGTGCATATTTAGCCATTGTGAAGCTGATGTCACAAATGGTTACTGCGAAGATCAAGATACTGCATGTAGCATAGAATCTGCTAAATCCGTATCTTCTCCTGTCACTCCGATCGCTGATGGTAATTGGAAAGATTCCCAGTACACGCCACAGCCAAGCTACGCTCTCGAGAGCTTCGTAAAAGCCGTAGACCATCCGAGTTTTATCTGTCACGCGTGCGACAAAACAATTTTTATCGGGACATCGTCAATTATGTCGAAAATTACCCATAATAGGTCTTAACATCAGAGACACCATATTGAATTATTGAGGCCGAATTCTACTGTGAACACCCATGTTCAACGTCATTATTTGGCAGTATCTTTAGCGAAACAGTAGAATCTACAGTGTTAGTATTTCACCGTTATGTTCACAAATGTTTCAAGAAACATCTTAACTTTTTTTTAAACGTTTATTTCGAAATTGTACATGATATTTGATGTTACGCAGGTCATGTAACGAGAATTTGTTTATCTTCGGGTGTTGTGACTGCTACGGCCCTTGTCATCTGATTACGAATGCGGTTAACGCTGATTTTTACAATAAAATTATAAAGTCATAAATAAGACAGAGGGCTGAACGACCCAGATAGACGGTCGTGATCATCACGCCGTGCATACACTTGATGAAGCAAATTTTCGAGCACATTGACTACATGCCATGATGCAAAGCCGTGAACTCATTTAGTATAGTGAATGTACAAAGGATTTTGATCTCAATATGTCGTTTACAAATGCATCGTACGTTTGAAGCACGTTGAACTCATATCGCTGTGCTCAAGTGTCCACAATTAATATCTGAAAATTTTACGTCATATGGAAGTCATCCAATGACTTGTGTTGATGAATTCACTGGGTTAGCACTGGTAGTAGATATGCCATGCAAGCAATATGACGGCGATGCATGTTTGTCAGTGATACATTCGATGGGCGCAACATGACGGCGATATGCGTGTTTGTCAGTGATACATCCCGTGAAAAAATTGCCGGCGCTTAAGATGCAGCCGACGCTTGGTACGATATTCAGCACCAACCACTAATACCCAGTGTTGGTCCTTTTTACGGGCCAATGATTTGGCCATGATTCTGCCAGTGCTCATTTGAAGCACGGCAAGCCAACGAACACCCAACCTTGGGCCAAATATCAATTACCAACTGTCAGCCAAGTATTGGGTCCTAGTGTTGGCCCCGAACATGGGCCAATCGGTTGATCATGGGTTTGCCGATCTCGAATTGAGGGACAACACCACTGTGAACCCAAGTTTTTTTTTGCCGTTTTTCAGGAATTTTTTTTTTTGTGGAAAAAAAAGAGATATCCGAAATTTTTTTTATTTTGTTCGTTGTTTATTGAAGATACATAAAAAAAAAAAATTTCAAATTATTCACGCCCCATGGTGATGCTGGGGAAGCTCCCGCGTCAGGTACTGTTGCCTCTGCAGTGGTTCGCAGCACGCAGCAGAACTCTCTTCAAAGTCGATCTGAAAAAAAATACCGAGTGTTTTCGTTAATAATATGATATTTTGAAGAGAAGTACATAGGGATTTGAAAAAATATTGATTTTAAAAAAATAGGCACGCTTTTGAAATTAAAGGATGATTTTCGAGCAAAATTTCTCGTCGAAAATAGGCTATAACTTTTTTATTATTGAGATATCGAAAAAATCCTATGTACTTCTTTAGATAATCTAGTTTTATTGATGCCGTCCAAATTTGAAGTCGATCGGATAAAAATTGCTCGGGTTCTGCTGCGTGCCGCACTCAAAAAAGTGGTTTTGAGAAAAACGCGTTCAACGTTTTCGGTTTGTTAATTTATGTGATAAATTGGAAAAAAAAATGTTTACCTTTAATCAGCGATGCCGGCACCATATAGCTGGCCTTCAAGAAGCAAATCATTGTCCCTAGCATCTTTTCTCGAACTTGTAGAGGCTCTTCTTGCCTCTTTTGCAGCGTCTGTGAGCGGGCGCTCCGCCAGCTTGATCCGCGCTGCGTCCGTTTCAACGCAAAAATTGAAACAATTTGGGCCGATAGTTATCTCCAACGTCTCCAAAACTTTCTTGAGACTTCTCAGGCCATCATTGAATAATAATAACGCGATATCAGCTGCAATACCGACGATTTTTTTGCTCCCGGACTGACACTTGGGGGCTATTGCCCAAACTGATTTGTTGTAGCTTTCGTTGTTGTTCTGCGTGAAGCCGACCAAACAACGCTGCAGCAAATCGTCTCTGCTCAATTTTTCGAAGACTGGCGTAATTGCCTCCAATACTTCCTCAGGAAGAAGCGGCTTATGGCGATATTCAGAAATATTACCGCTTGCGACCGCTCGCTGCCACGACCACCACGACTCGGCTCCCTCTGGGCAATCGTCATGTTGTGGCTCACTATCTGTGGATATTTTATGGTTGATAGTTGCCGAAATTGCCTTCCTCATTTTTTCAACATCATCGCTGTTCCTCCGAGTAGCCAAGCCGTAATATGTGCTCAACTCGTCAATCAATTTTCCGGTGAGCTTTCCTCTGCCCGAAAATCCTTTTTGTTTTTTCACGATTTCGCGGAGGCGCGTCCCCATACGTTTTTGGACATGATCGATGCACTCTTTTTTTTTATCTCGAAACCGTCGTATGGATCGCTATTCGATATGCTCAGAAACTTTTAGAATCGCCGTTACCAATATAATATTTATATTTTATGCCATAGAGCTCTTCAGACCGTTGAAACATTTCGACAGCTGAGTCGACTTCCATTTTTCCGGAGGAGCCGCTATGGTTCGCCTAGCACTCATCGTCGTGGGTACTTTTCCATTCCCAGTACTCCGCGGTGCTTTCTTTTTTTTCCCAATGCTAGCAAGCTTTGCAATATTTCGATTTCACCATAACGTCGATCACTTTTTTAGTGTACCAGCCGATTAGCGATGTTATGCCGAAAAGCGAGCTGAAACCGCGCTTGCGCCACGATCCGTCGCCTGAAACGATAATTCCGTCCTCCACCCCATTTTCCAACGAAATTGTCTCCTCCTCAAGTGCAGCCTTTTGTTTGCTCACTGTGCTCACAGCTTTAGTGGCAATCGAAATCGAATTTAAGATTCGATCGCAGAAAGACTGAAATATGGGGCCGCGGTAGGTCCATAAATGCACAAAACTTCATCAGGCCATTCAAACCGACGCCAAGAAGACGCATACTGAATACGATCCGACGATTTATTTCGTATGCATTGTCAATTATAGGACACGAATTGATTTGCACTTTTTCACAATGGCCGCAATCGACCTTGATTTTGAATCCGAGTCCGCGCAAACGTTTTTCAGTAAACTTTATATCGCGATCACACACTTTGCACTTCACTAACGTCGATATAATGTTCAATGCATTGACGAGGTGTACTATACGATAACCGAAATCGTTAGTAACACCGACCTCTAAATCGTCCGACGATTTTAACTTTTTCGCCGACGTGCTCACATACTCTGCAGAACTATTTTCGGAGCTATAACGGTTCGGAGGTTTTCGATTCGAAATTTTCGTTCGACTCCTCGTCACATAGCTCCGTTTTGTTCCCTTTTTCCCCGCGTACACTTTCGGATTATCCATTTCGATGTGCAAAGAATAATTCTGAGCGTTCGATATTTATAAACGAAACGATTCGGAGCGTTTAGACACGAGTAGCGTCGCTTCTATTCGCAAACTGACGCTATGACGCTATCCCTATACCTGCCTTGAACATTTTTCAATGATCGCCACCTATGGTTTTTTTTCGAAACTATATTTATAACAATAGCCGGTTTTTGTAAAGGGAGACAAAAGA
Source organism: Ophion ellenae (assembly GCA_963210295.1). Lineage (NCBI taxonomy): Eukaryota > Metazoa > Arthropoda > Insecta > Hymenoptera > Ichneumonidae > Ophion > Ophion ellenae. The sequence goes on from OY723392.1 coordinate 17,921,599, forward strand.
ATACCTGGGAAAGACCCGCAGGACCTGGGAAAGGCCCGGTATACCTGCCGACCCTGAGGCGCGCAGCTGCGCGGGACCCCGAGCGTCACGGAGCGCTGCATCGCTCCACAAAATATTCAATATCTCCGAAAATAATTATTTTTTCGACCTGGGTCCAACGGCATCTTAATCTTAAATGTATTTTAGATTTTTCTAGATGGTTTTCAAAAAATCGATTTTTTGAAGCCATCACAGTGGTGTTGTCCCTTAAAGCTCGGCACACCATCGAAGAGCCAACGTTGGGCCAGTACTAATTAATGACCGTCGGCCAATTGTCGGGGCGAGCGCAGGCCTTGGATCTGAGCCAATCGTTTGACCGTGGTTTCGCCAATGCTTATTTTTAGCATGGCAAACTGACGAATTGCCAATCCTGGCCCAACACTGGCTTTGAACGGTATAGTCCATACATATATACAAGACTGTTTTTTTATGAATATTATTGTTATATATATTTTTTATTATCGCTGCATGCAGATTTCTACGTCCTGTGATAATAAAAACTCATAATTACTGTTATCTGAAATTCACTTTATGAAAAATGAAATTAATTTATACTAAAGTTTTGTGGTGTATTAAAAAAATGCCGAGTTATTATGATAGTATTAAGAAACGCCGAGTGTTAAAACGACGACAAAAATTAGAAGACATTTTACAGCAGGTTAGGATCAAAGGCAACGAAACAAAAAGACAAGTAGATAGTGAAACAGATTTGGAAACATTCCACGAACAAGTGATTGTGCATAACGATGTTAGTGAATCTAATAATTCTTTCGATGAGCAATCATCGAGCACAGAAACTTGTGAAGACAGAAATCGAGCACAGAAATTTAACTAGGCAAAATACGTTTTAATCCATTTATCATATAGGCAGGAACATAAATAAGGCGTATGGGGATATAAAAATCCTACCAGTTTTTTTTAATCAATATTTTTTGGATTTTTTTAAATTTTCACGCTATGACACTCATATGAGCTCCATATGAGCACAGCATAGTTACGTCACGCCATGCCACTAATATGAGCTCCGTATGAGTACAGCATAGTTACGTCAGGCCATGCCGCTAATATGAGCTACGTATGAGCACAGCATAGTTCCGTCACGCCATGCCGCTAATATGAGCTCCGTATGCGCACTACAATTTCTTCACGCCGTGACCCCCATATGAGCCTCATATGCACTCACTTATTGTTAGATATTCGTGTGACAAATTTGCTAGTCTGATGCACTGCATGCATATTCGCGTGAGAACAACTTCGCTTCATTTGTATTTTTGTATTATTTTTACATTTGTATTATTGTGAATCATCATGTGATGCAAATATGACTTCAACGGGAGCACTCATAAGGGATACACAGCTGTGAGACTTTCTATGCCGCAGTGATGGATGTACATATGATGCCAATATGAGGTACATCCGTCTATCTGGGCATTCGTAAAGGATATAATTTTTTTTAATCATTTGAATGAGATGATAAAAATGGCCGCAATCACAACGCACAACAATATAAAAAAAAATCGCGACATGATTTGTGTAACATCAAATATCACGTACAATTTTGAATAATGTGCTTTGAAAAAATTAAGATGTTACTTCGAATGTGAATAAATATTACTGTGCAATTGTAACACTGTAGATTTAACCTTTCCTTTAAATTGAATACCGAAAAAATCACCTTGTAAATGGGAGTTCACATTAGAATACGGCCTTAAGGGGTCTTCTCACTTTAGACGCCAAAAAGGCTATTTTCCTGATTTTTTAAAATCGGTTTATATTATAGATATTAATATAAAAGTTGTTACACTCAGTGAATACACTTTCGAAATACATTTAAAAAAATGAATTTATTTAAGTCACAATTTATAGACGAAAAAGGTAGTTAAAAAAATGTCCTAAAAATTGCAGGTCTACGCTGTTGATGACATCTCGGAGATGGATAATCCGAAACAAGAAAATGAAACGGTTTCAGATTCAGTGTGTTAAGCATTTCACACGATTTTCTATATTTGCAAAAATAACCAAATGGCGGACATTTTTCAAAACGACAAAACGAAAAAAAGTGTTTTTTTTCACTGTTTTTGGCAAAAAAATAGTAAATATCAAAATTTTAAAAAATCCTTGATATCCACATATTGTGAAGAATATGTGGTTAAAATTTCATAAGGATCAGTTCAGTAGTTTAGAAGATTTTATCAACAAGCCGTCGAAAAACGCGTTTAAAGTTTGTTTGGGTTCCGTGAATACATACATTAAAAAAAAATGTATTTCGACCGAGTATTTATTAAGTGTAACAACTTTTATATCAATATCTATAATATAAATCTACCAAAAAAATTCATGAAAATAGCCTTTTTCAGCGTCCAAAGTGAGAAGACCACTTTAATATTTTTTTCTACGAAAAAAATTACAGAATAATCTTTAGATGATACTTTTTCAAATACCTTGTTTTTGTAGAAATTTATCTTCACGATTTTCTATAAAAAAATCCCAGAAATGAGCTGAGCTAGATGTAGCTGTTTTCAACTGCTACAACTAGATACAACCCGTTGAATTGTAAAAATGATATTCAACGATAAATCTTTCGTCGCACTGACTTGTAGCCCGAAAATCCGGTGTCTCCAACGGTGCTATCGGACTCCCTGATAATTGTGAAATTGTTTTCTTGCCCATCGTATATTTCCGAGCTCGCTTCAACTTCGGCAAAACTGAACCTTTATTCGTCCACGATTTCTGCCGCTCATCTAAACCTCTTTTCTCACATTTCCCTCCTTTAATGGCTATAAAGTCATTTCTGTGTTACCAATGACTTTATTGCCATTAGACCGGTAGGCTCGGAACCTTCACTTTCCGGTTCCATCAAATTATCGCTCTCATTTGTTCTCAAAACTGCCATAGATCGGTCTCCTGACAGTGACGAATAGAAAACAATTTGACGCTACGTCATTAATTGTATTAACTTCATTTGCAGCAAGCGAGTCGATGAAAGGGGGAAGGAAAATTTGCAATATACGAAAGTGGCTATTCATTAAATTGCTTCCACGGAAATGGTTCTATCCAATTGTAAATCGTTGGCTTATTTTTCCTCTCTCGCTCGTCGAGCTGAATCGGCATTAGTGTGCACGTGCTTTTTATGTTCATAATAATGATAGGCTATTGATTATAAATGAATACTTTTAAGCCAAATTCGACCATGTTTTGAATAATCGACCCCGTAAATCAGCTCCTCTTTTCGATAAGATTTTGTGTTTGACAAAACTAAGTCACTAAAATTTTTCGAAAAACGCGACCCACGATTCTTTTTTTTTCGTGGGTAGGATTTTGTTTTGTACGTTTACCAGGATATTGTTATATATAAACAAATACGTATTGTCAGCTTTGATTCCGGTGAATTCAAAGCACCGGAATCCGCTAAATAATAGTAAAAATCGTAAGAGGTAAAAACAATTCTTTAGGGGTTATCTTCCTAATAAAAGACAAAAACTTTTCTCAAAACTGTGCAGAAAATGCAGCGTCGCGAAGAAATGGTAAAATTAAAAAATAACAACGGTTCATTTCTTAAGGAGGAATATACCTTCGTGAGGGCAAAATCAAGGGTCGTTTTTTGACAATTTATTTAAGAAAAACAAAACAATATTTTTAAATTCGGTTATTTATACATGTTAGTACAGGTCCTAAAGGGAAAGAATTTTAAAAAAATTATTTTGCAACAAAATGCGGCGCAGTAATCAATGAAAGAAAACTTTTTTTTTTCATAGTCCTCTACGGGCGTATTGGCACAGGTCATAATTTTCAAAATAGAACAAGAAACGAAAAATATCTTGAAAGTAGATATAAAAAACTAGTCCAGTAAGTAGGGGTTTTTCAAAATATTGATTAAAAAAAATTCCGTTAATATGAAGAAAAAAAATCTTAAAAACATTGGTCGAATATCGATCATAAAATGTTTAAATTTCAACTTATCGAAAAAAATCCTACGTACTGGACTAAAAAATATTGTCAAGAAGCTACAGTTAAAATTTTAAGTCAATCGATTGAAAACTCGAGGCGCTACGCATACGCCCGCGTCTAAAAACATAGTTACGAGAAAAACGCGTTTAAAGTTTTAAGTACTGTTAAATCATGGAAATGTCGTATTCACCTTCAATCGGCAATGGCTGGACCATACCATTTTTCTTCTAATTCAATATTCTTTTGCTCTTATTCTTTTCTGGAAGATGTAGATTTACAAAGGTATATTCCCTCTTAAGGCGGAACGATACTCTGACGAGTAGGAAAATGCGATTTTTTTGCATTTCATCAAAGTATACATTGACATTAATTTAATCATGAAATTAATCGTTCCGTTCGTATAATATAAAATGAATCGCGATGTCGTAAAAAGTCGGTTCCGGTTCGATTGACCTGTAAAATATTAGCGGTATATACAATATTGTCGATCCTAAAATGTTCAAGTCATGGTGTACTAATTATGATAAAAAATGTTAAAAAAAAATATTTTAAATAGCATCATTAAGGGGGGACTACCTTTAGACAAGGAAAACATTTGGCGATATTCACGAACTTTTGTTAAAAGGAAAGATTTCTTTACCATTTTTGAGACTTAAGATATGTTTTATTACTCCATTTGGCTGTTGCATGGTATTTGTTTTGATTAATCTTTAAAAATAATGGATGTGTGGTACTGTCTTCTAAACTGTATTTTTAAAACTCACGTAACGTATAGCTAAAAAAAATCAACCGATTCTCATGAAATTTGCTTTTTTTTTGCTGATTTTCATCATTTTTTTACAGGAAAGTTTTTTTTAGACTTTGGGTCTTTGGGACTTCGGGTCTTCTAAGCTGCATTTTCAAAACTGGCGTGACGCATAGCTAAAACAACTACTCGACCGATTCTGATGCATTTGGTAGACATTTTTCTAACCTTATTGCCTGAAACATGACCCTAAACGTTTGTGAAAAAAAGTAGTTTTTGATTGCGAAACGTAGCCATTTTTTCACAAAATTTAATCGTTTTGTTTCAGAGCGTACTTCTTCAGCGATTTTCAACATTTGCCACTTTTTCTTGGTTCATATTCTGCGCATGACTGTTAATGAAAGAATAATCTTCGTTGGTTTTTTTAAAGATTAATCCCGCCGACACTACGTGTCACGCCGTCTGACAACATCTGCTGCAACCCGTTTAGAAAACCGCGCAAAACGACTACCATTTTTAAAAATCAACAAAAATAAAGAAATACCACCTCACAGCCAAAAGTAATAATGAACCACTCCTTGAGTCTGAAAAATGGTGAAGAGATCTTTCCTTTAATAAAATCATGAAAATCAGCTATTTTTTCTTTGCCTAAAAGTACCTCCCCGCCTAAAGTTCGCCAGTTCGTGAAACCTATCTATGAACTCCCATAATTCCCTCAATTTTAAACTGGTCGAATTTAAATACTCCGAGATTATTTCTGAAATGTTATATTCTGCAAACCCGTGAAAAACCAAAAATCGATATTTTCGAAAATTTCAAAATAGTCCCTTAAAATATACAATATAAACAAATTATAAACTAATAGTTATAATTATAAACATTTATATAAAAAATATACAAACAAAAATTCAAGTAGGTCCTTACAATACCAGCCCAGGTGAGAGTACAGTTTCACTTTACTTGCCCATCGTCATTGAAACGGATGCAGCGTATCAACGGGGAGTTCGTACCGGTTGTGTTTCACTAAAAAATTTCTCGGAACTTGTTGTTCATCGATTGGAATTGTTCGTGCGTGGTGGCCATGACACCCATGTAGAGTATGATAAAGTTGGGATGGACGCGATGCCCGAGATTGTAAGGTAGCCAAATGAACATGTCGTTCAGCTCGGGTGGACTGATACTGTCGAAGGGTGGTCTGATAGTGGGAAGAAAAACATCAAGATCGCGTTGAATATCAACGCCTGTTTTCTCACTTTTTTTATCACCTTCCCGTGAATCTCCTGAATTCCAAGCTTACGACCGGAATCCACGATCGTCCAATAGGATTTTTGTATGCTGCCGAATAGACGCTGAGAAAATGCGAAGGTAATCCAGATTGTGATGATCATGCAACACTCAACTGTATACCTGACTATATCAGCTATTATGGCCATCGGAGTGTTGTGAGTTCCATAGAAGTCTGTATCGTCGATTATGGTTCTGACGTGACAGAGGCCGAACAACGAGGACAGAAGCATCGAGTGAAAAAATCTACCATAGGAGAAATGAACAGTTGTCGAATTCGTCAAGGCGTAAGGACACAGGCCGATTATTTTCCAAATAACGTACCCTATCCTGGTCGTCATCATGGAGAAAGAAATGAGAACAAAATGATACTGCTTGGGCCAGGAGTACGCGAGACAATTAACTTGGAAATGAAGTTGGGTATGCCGAAAAGGATGTTAATTCAACGAGTGTATTGGACTGTTTGAACAAGTAATCGACTCTTTGAGGTGGCCTAATGAACGATGAGGCCTATGAAGAAATTGAAGGTTTATTATACGGACCAGGGATAGACGATTAGTGTAAGTATGATTGTTCTATAATAAAACTGTTGTTAAAACTTCAAACGCGTTTTTGTCGAAACAACGTTATTACGGTCAGCCCGGGTAATAATTTTTTTTCTATCCAACCGATTGGGCTGAAATTTGGATATGTTATTCTACTCATCAATAGCTCTCGCAGGAACTAGTATATTTTTTTTCGTCTCTAACTTTCTACTTTACAGCCCCATTTACACTAAAAAAAAAAGTCACTTTTTGTCGCAGTCCACCATTCTGTTATCTTTCGACAAAATTGTTTAATCCTAGGTCCAACCAGAATGACAAGCTTACAGAACAATAATCTTTTTGATTTTTTTGTTTCAGATGTCCTTAAGCGGCGAAATCACCGGGGCCAGCCACCTACCTTTTTTGAGACGCTCACTTCAGTGCTACAAAACTGAAACAAAAAATTTCAAAAAAATAATGTTGTACACTCTTAGACACCATTATTAATATATTAAAAAAACAAACCGGTTGAATTTTATTTTCCCTAAAAAAAATCGCGAAAAAAGCATTAAAAAACGTGCAAGTTACCAGACTATGGCCTTAAGTAACTTTTATTGCATACTGTCAGTTGCAATAATTGTTGCGTTTGTGGCTTTATAATATGCTCAACTATTCACCCGTTTTCCGTCCTCTAGCCTGGCCCACTCTTTGGCGAACTTCTTCGAGAGCTGCTTTCACGGATGACGTCCCACCTCGTTGAGTCAACTCGTGAAAGTTTAATAATTTTATCCTTCAATGCTCGATAAAATGCGTAAGATAGTGACTTTGAGGAAATGCAATTGAATTTAAGCACTCGAAATATAGCGTTACGCGCAACATTTCACGGCAATTTACGAATTCCAACGATAATACGAATTTCGATTATTCTATGCTAGGACTTTTCCAAGCTTCTGAATGCATTATGATGAAATCCAGTAGACAACCATTTCAGCATTGGGAAATATTTTGCATGCGTGGAGTACATTTTTCCATAATCTTAAACGTTTCGAATATTGAGATATCATTTAGGTGATGTGTGGATTCAGTGTTGACTGCTCAGTGAGTAATTCAATAATAAGCCTGCGTAGTCCGTTTTATTCACGCGGCTTCGGAGTAGTAGATTCGATGATCGATTTATTCATCGTACCCTGTTGAAGATTCTGGCTGTCAGTTGCATCATGACCGTTATGTAAGTGCCTACTGTGCCGATGATCCGAATCCAACAAAAAATTGCCATGATTAACGACGCGTGAAAATTATGTCTTGGATTACCTCGTCAAAAGTCATACACTGAGAAAAAAGCCAATTGAATAAAAAAAAAAAAATATTGGTTGATTCAAATAAATGTCTGATCGCGGAGTGCCACCGATATATGAGATTGTTACAATACTATAAAATATTGGAAAATGTGATTGATTCAAATAGCATATTATTTTATTTGAAAATCTCTTCTGTTCTCTGAATATCTACATTATCCTCCAAATAAAATTATATTCTATTGAAATCATTATATATACAATCTGTAGATGTATGGATGAAATAATTAAGCGGTTGCCACAACATTTTTTATTTCGTACAAAAATATAATGAATAGAATTAATTATTTATTTACTACATTAAAACGAATATACCATGAGACGTAAGTTTTTCAATTTGTTTAAAATCTCAAATAAAAAGTGAGCATTAGAATGATCATCCACGATAACAGTGAAGAGAATATCAGATATCCAATGGAATATCTATGAAGAGAATATCAGATATTCAACTGATAAGAACAGATACTACACTCTGATCTTGGCCACTTAAGGCCATGTGCCACACGCCTCCGACCGCTTCGAAATTTTGAAATAGGAATTCTCCCAAACGGAACAATCAATTGGAATGAAATTTGTTGTGTGCATGCAGGACGCTTGCTCCGAGAGCATGATTCGTGAAATTTTCCAAAATTTCGAAAAAAAATTTGCAGTTTGTGGTTACCATGCGAAAAACTGTGAATTATTGACCATTGCATCGCATTGTCGTTAATTTGGCGCGAATCATGCTCTCGACAGTGAAAAAGCACACATTTTGAGCTTTGTTTCACCTGTTTTCATGAACAAATGGCGGAGAAAAAGCATTTTGAAATTTTTACATAAATGTAGCAAATATGTACCAACAAAGCTCAAAATATCAGGTACCGGAGCGAGCGTTCAGTTCATCCGTTTTCTCACTGGCGGCGCGCAGCTCACTTCGACAGTTTTGACCGACCGCGCTCGCCTCCTTCCGGAACAATTTATTTTTTGACAGGTCGAAAGCCGGAGCCTTAACCTCGCACATTCGTTCGAATTATATTTCATACGATGTGTGTGATAGAGTGTGGTATAGAATGTGAATAGTGGAAATAGTGATAGAGTGCAGTTTGTTTTCGTCGCGCTTTGATGAGTTTTTTTTTGCTGTGAACAACGCCTCAGGACGCAGGCACACCACCGACGAGAAATCCCGACAACGAAATAATCAACGAGAAAACCGCCGCGGCCGATTACACGAAGAAGATCGAGGAACATCAATCGAGGAAAACACCGGAAGTCAAGGTACGTACGTGCTATAACCTTATAACCTCAATTTACGTACTTCGTAATTTGCCACGATCTTCCCTCGCATTGCTTTCCCGCTCGCTGATGTGTCAAATAGCCAACGGCTCGGATGCAAGAAACCCAAGTTTATTTGCTCTTCGCAGAAATACCTCGGTATTTATTCGTGAAAAAATCGCAGATCGCATATTTTTCATTTCCTGAGCAGTGTGCGACTAAAATGAGGCACGAAATTCAAGACCCTTTGCCTACGAACGCTAAACTATAACGTCTCAAACATGGATGATTTGTGGACCTGTGGCGATTCCTCGATAGCTTCACCCTGAGCACCATACTAATGTATGGTGCTCAGGGTGACCTGGGCTATCATGTAGGAACCAGAACTAATGTAGCGTCGGATTTACCATCTAGATGGACCATTGGATTTATCCACGGCAGCAAGTACGTACTGCCGAGGATGAGAAACTGCATCAATCGTCGCGGCGACAATATACAGTCCCGGTGTCGCGAGGATATCACCGCTGTCTCCAATCTCTCCGAGAGCACCAGCAAGGCTGACCGCAAGGAACAATATCTTGCCATGGATCGCACCACCAATCTGTGCAAGGCCTTTCGCTTACGTATGTATGTTTCAAAACAAAGGGCGAGGACGCTAGAGCCTTCTTGCATCTTCAACAGAATTGAATGGTCAACGGTTGAACGTGTTAAGGTAGAACAAGCATGCGCTCTTGATTTTTATAGATTTTGTTCAAATTTTAACCTGACATTGTTCGTATGATTATGCATGTTTCAGTGAAATATCAGAACAGTCGACTATTTAGATTCGAAGATAATGGGTTTTAAAATTGCAACTTTTAACACTGCAGCGTCTGCTTTCCGTAACAAATATTTGTCCTCTATAAAAAGACACAAGGATAGCAATATGAAATATTAATGTTTATAACGCAAACATTTCTTTTTACGTTAAAAGTTTCTAACTTTAGGAACACGATAATTATCTTTTTTCTCGACATATTGACCAATACTGTTCTACGGTGTTGCATAATGTCTTCTTATTATAGGGACAAATATTTTTTACCGAGAGTTATTCTGTCGTTACTGAACGTCTTAAGCAAAACTGAATAGTAAAGACAATCTAAACTTTTTTCACTCGTTCCCTAACTAGTTTGCTATCTAATCATAATTTTTCCTCAAAATGAATAACCCAAAAGAATGGTACGCTGAATTATGTGACCTGATTTTCGGCCAATGCAGACCCTGCAGTATTAAAAGTTGCTATTGAAAAATCCATTATCTCCCAATCTAAGTAGTCAACTGTTCTGAAATTTCACTCAAACTTGCATGATGATATGAACAATGTCTGGTTAAAATTTGAACAAAATCGATAGAAATCAAGAGCGCACGCTCGTTTTATCATAAGGGCTTACACCACTGTAAACGTCAAAACTTGAGTGATATTTCTCGATTTTTTTTTGTAGGACAAATAAGAGACTATTAATATTCAAGGATGTTATTAGTCTTATCTTCGAGTGACCAAAATGAAATGTATATTAAAAAATTATGCCAAAAGGTGAGGCTGGAGCTATTCTGGAGAGGCATGTTGAATTTGAGACGCTCTGCGGCACGCAGTATAGCTGACTCAAATTCGATTTTAGAATAATATAAATAAATTTCTATTAATTTACACGAGTATAGCTAGAGAAATACGTAGAGGATTGTGAAAATATTAATTTTTGTGTAATTGGGGAGCATTAAACCAAAATCAATTTTCGACAGAAAAAAAAGGACAATCATTTAGTAATAACTAATGTTATAACTAACTCATAGAAAATCCCGTACGTATTCCTCTTTGGAATGTTATTTTAAACATGTACTCAAAATTTGGAGTGAAAATAATGAAAATTTTTTAAGTAATGCTGCGTGCCATTTTGAAAAATTGTGTTTTGAGAAAAACCAGCGTAACACAGAGTTTCTTCTTCGTTCCTTGGTGGACTATGGACACAATATTTCCGATGAAATTTTTCGAGGAGAATAAGCCACTGTCCGGGCTGAATCTCCGTCGTCTGATGACATCAGCACCTTACCCATACCTTCGTGAGGCGAGCGGTGGACCAAGTGTATATGGATCATGGTCGAGGTATTTGTTTAAATTTATTAAAACGGACGGTAAGATGTCACCACCTTTCCACAGGGCAAGTCTTTAGCAACTCGGAAAGCCTAAACTTGAATTGTTGTAAAAAATTATTGAAAACTTTCAATTTTGGGTAAGTCAGCATTTTATTTCAAATTCGTTCAGGTCAAAATGACGCAGTGTGTCAAGGAAGGAGAACACCACCGTCACTGCCCATTTTCGACCGTTTTTTGAAGATTTTTTTTAAAGAAACCAATAAAATACATGGTCAAAAGAACTTTTAGGTTTTATCAGGTATATATTGAAGTATGTAAAAAGAGTTTATTTGTCAAAAGAATAGAAAATCGCGGTACACGAGTTGCTATAGCACTACTGGTTTTCAGTCAACTCTCTCCATACTGTTGAAGTTTACATCGTTTGAACGCAACGAAAGCTTTTGCCTACATTTTATTTTTTATATTTTTATTGTTAAAGAAAAACTTTTGTTTTAAGATTTATATTGTAGATCGCTAAATAAACATCTTAAAAAATGGTTAGAAGATTTTTGTGAACAAAGTTTGCCAAAATAAATTAAAGGAATTCACGAATATTAATTTTCGTTGCGTTCCAACGACATAAACTTCAACCTCATACTCTCTCTGCGGAACGCAGTACAACTATCGTTAATTTAATCCTGGAACTAAGAACGAAATATTTTCGTTGATTATGTTAGTTTTAGAAGTCAAATACGGGGAAAAATTTAAAAATAATTTTTAAACGATCGTAACGAGGATAAAAAGTTTGTGTTTTCGACCATAATTTTGATATACTACTCCGAAAAATTAAAGGAACGGAAAATTTCTTCTTTTTTTGGAGTGTTTTTTCGAAGCACTGAATCTATGTGAAAAATGGTCGCATCGAGATAAAAAAAAAGCCTTCGAAGCTTCAAGTTTCTAGTTTCGCGATTTTTTGGCAACTTTTTTTTGTGAGCTGCGGTTTTCGCGCTATCATAAGAATAGCGGAAGAAAATAATTGCCAAATTTATTATTCTTTTTTTCAAGGGTTCACGGGCTAGTTAATTTTTTTTCCACGTAACTAAATGTATAGGTCAGTTAGCTTGTTGATTGAGCTTTAATTTGGTTTTTTGTCTCTCTACTTCAATTTTTTGCTGAGATATCCGACTTTAAATGAAACAAGATCCTTTTGTCTTTGATAATCGATATCTCAGCAACCAATGATTGCAACGGCAATTAAAGGGCAGCTTTGAAAACTTGAATAAATTTCCTACCAGCCCCTTTCGTTGATCTTTCAGAAAAACATTTTTTCACTCTCAACATTAATTTGAAAAAAAGACAAAAAGTGACTTTTTATAGTTTGTCAGTAAATCTACTACTACTTTACAAATATTGATGGAAACACTAATGTTGCCGCATTTTTTTTTCAAGCGTAATGTAGCCCCAATAGCCCTGTTAATTTTCAAATAGATTCATCGAACTGTTTTTCCGGACTGATTAATCAATATTTTACAGAACAATGAAAGGCACAAGTGTATTGTTTCTAAACATCGTGTAATCATCATCAAAATGGAAAGACCAATTTTCTTCGACTTTTTTCACAAATTTGCACTAGTCTCTTGTTAAATTTAAGAAAAAGAAATTCATAAAATTTCAATTTTTTAAAAATATTTCTTTAATTTTGTAAAACATTTCAGGAAACAATACTGACTCATTTTTTACCCGATTTGGCCTTTGCGCACTATATTTTCACTCATGTTTAACTTCATTAATTAAAAGTTGATAACCCCAAACTGTATTCTATAGTCGATCTGAGAACATTTATGCGATTAACTCTTGATATTTTCTACGAAGCTTATTAGGGTTGCAGAAAACAGTTTTTTTTTCAAACTAGGCATGAACAAAAATTGAAAAACGTTACAGTTTACAAAAACTTTAGATTAATTTATTTACCGAAACGTAGAAAAATATTACCAAAAAAATATTAGTTAAAAACATGTTAATTGGTTTTTTCTTTAAAAAAAAGATTAGTTTTGGAAGAAATTTTTTTTTGTAACCCTAATAACCTTCGCAGAAAATATCGAGAATTAATTTCATACAAGTTCTCAGATCGACTAGTGAATACAGCTTGGGGGTTTCAACTTTTAATTAATGCAATTAAAGATGAGTGAAATTATGGTGCGCAAAGGTCGAATCGTGTAAAAATGAGTCAGTCTTGTTTCCTGAAATCTTTGACAAATTTGAAGAAAAAAAAATTGAAATTTTTCGAATTTTTTTTTCTTGACATTAATAAGCAACTAGGTCAAAGTTGTGAAAAAAGTCGAAGAAAATTGTTTTTTTTTCATTCAGATGATGATTATACGATGTTTAAGAACAATACACTTCTTCCTTTGTTTTGTAAAACTTTGATGAATCGAACCGAAAAAATGGTTCGATGGATCAAATTGAAAATGTACGGGGCTATTGGGGGTACATTAAGCAGAAAAACAACCGGGCAACATTAGTCTTTCCATCAATACTTAAAGGATTGTACATTTACTATAATATATAAAGTAGTAGTACAGTTACTGAAAAACCATAAAAAGTCAGTTTTTGGTGCTTTTTCAAATTAATATTAATGGTGAAAAAATGTTTTTTTCTAAAAATCAACGGAAGGGTCGTGTTGGAAATTTATTTAAGTTTTCAAAGCTGCCCGTGCAATCATTGGTTGCTGAGATAACGGTGATCGAAGACAAAAGGATCTTCTTACATTCAAAGTCGGATATCTCAGCAAGAAATTGTCGTGGAGAGACAAAAAAAACCAAATAGAAGCTGAATAAACAAGCTAACTGACCTATACATGTATTTAACTGAAATAACATTCTCCAGCGCGTGGACCCTTGAAAAAAAACCCAAAAAATTTGGAAATAAATTTTCTCTCGTTATTTTTTATTATTGCGCGATTACAGTAGCTCACAAATTTGTTTTGACGACAGATCTCGAAACTAGAAACTTGAAGCTTCATAATGCTTTTTTTCATCTCGATGCGACCATTTCTCACATTGATACAGCGCTTCAAAAAACACTTTGAAAAATTGAAGAAATTAGATTGGTCGAGGGGACGAAAACTGTTCAAGTTCTGCTGCGTCCCGATTTCGAAAACGTGGTTTGGAGAAAAACGTGTGTGAAGTTAACGGTTAGGCGATAGACCTGAAGAAGTTTTGTTTCCGTAATCTAATGCCACCTTTTGGTCGAAAATAAAACTATTTTTAGTCGGTGAATTTATCCCCATAGATAATAGGCTTACAAGAGTTGAGAATTGCGACTACCGGCATGGCATCGCCGAAGACGCTTTTCAGCGCCGGACACTCTCTTATAAAAATAGCTCGAAAACCACTTCAAAACTGTTTTTTCGGCTATAAACGAATATTCATCATATTTTTGGAGGTTATAAGGATTTTTTAAGGGTTTCCAAAAAAAAGGTTTTTCGAAAATTTTCCACCGGTGTCGTCCTTTAAACATATCGCGATCGTAAAATTTCACCGCTCTTCTGTAGGGCGAGACTCCTGCGATCGTCATTGCTAGAAAATTCGATCCTTGGAGGAACCTGCCGAAGATAAATCCCGGCAGAGAGAAAAAATTCTAAACGTATTTATTTTAACAATAATTATAATATTTTACCACTCTTTCGCAAAGTGAGACTCGGTCGATCTCGTTCGCTGTAAAATTTTTTAAGTTTCCAAGGATTTTTGAAAAGTGCTTCCAACAAAACGATTTTTCGAAAATTTTCCACCGATGACCTCTAAACAATTTGCGATTGTAAAATTTTACCGCTCTTCTGTAGAGCGAGACTTCTCCGATCGTCATTGCTGGAAAATTCGATCTTTGGAGAAACCTGCCGAAGATGAATTCCGGCAGAGAGAAAAAATGCTAAATGATTTTTTTTTGCATAATTAGAAATAATTTAGTAATAGTAAAATTTTACCACTCGTTCGCTCGCGAATTTGGTCGGCCGCAGCCAACCTGCCGAAGATGAGCCATGGCAGAGAAAAAAATGGCGAACGCAATTGTTTAAACAAAGAGCATTGTAATTTTTTTTAAGTTTCCAAGGATTTTTGTAAAGTGCTTCCAACGAAACGATTTTTCGAAAATTTTACAGCGATGACCTCTAAACAATTTGCGATCGTAAAATTTTACCGCTCTTCTGTAGAGCGAGACTTCTCCGATCGTCATTGCTAGAAAATTCGATCTTTGGAGAAACCTGCCGAAGATGAATTCCGGCAGAGAGAAAAAATGCTAAACGATTTTTTTTTGCATAATTAGAAATAATTTATTAATAATAAAATTTTACCACTCTTTCGCCGAGTGAGACCCGGTTGATCTCGTTCGCTCGCGAATTAGGTCGGCCGCAGGCAACCTGCCCAAGATAAGCCATGGCAGAGAATAAAATTCCGATCGCAATTGTTGAAACAAAGAGCATTGTAAAATTTTTTAAGTTTCCAAGGATTTTTGAAAAGTGCTTCCAACAAAACGATTTTTCGAAAATTATACATCGATGACCTCTAAACAATTTGCGATTGTAAAATTTTACCGCTCTTCTGTAGAGCGAGACTTCTCCGATCGTCATTGCTAGAAAATTCGATCTTTGAAGAAACCTGCCGAAGATGAATTCCGGCAGAGAGAAAAATGCTAAACGATTTTTTTTTTAGCATAATTAGAAATAATTTAGTAATAATAAAATTTTACCACTCTTTCGCAGAGTGAGACCCGGTCGATCTCGTTCGCTCGCGAATTTGGTCGGCCGCAGACAACCTGCCGAAGATACGCCATGGCAGAGAAAAAAATGCCGATCGTAATTGTTTAAACAAAGAGCATTGTAAAATTTTACAACTCTTTTGTAGAGTAAGTCTCGAGCGATCTCGGTCGTGACTCGAGATATTAGCAGAGATCGAATTCGTCGACGATGAGCGACATCGAGATGCCACATAGTCTTTGAGCTTATTTGTTTAAATTAATTAAAAAAGAATGGGAAAATGCTAGCACCCTTCCACCATTCGAGTCTCTAGCAAACCCCGTTTGCTAGAAAGTTCAACCATAAAGAAATTTCCACCGATGACCGTCGTCGACAAAAAAATCGATTCGAGGGCATTTGTTTAAACAATGCGCGATCGCAAAATTTCACCGCTCTTCCGTAGAGCGAGGCTAGCGATCTTGATTGTTCGAGAAGCTGACCAGCAAAAATGCTGCCAAATATGAACCCTGGCAGAAATAAAAATGCTGAACGCATTTGTTTAAATAATGAGCATTGTAAAATGTTACCACTCTTTTGTAGAGTGAGTCTCGAGCAATTTCGGTCGCTCAAAATTTTGGCAGGGATCGATATCGTTAACGATAAGCGGCATCGATGTTACAAATTGTGCTCGAGCTTATTTGTTTAAATGATATGAATAAGTATGGGAAAATGCCTGAGTCTTTTGGTTGTGGCCGTCGTCGAAAAAAAATCGATTCGATGGCTGCATATACAAAGTAAAATGCAACAAAGTTTCACCGCTCTCCTGCCGAGCGAGCGCATGCTTCCAATACAAGCGTACCATGGTCGCTACGCATAGTTGTATGAATTGTGTGATACACACATAGGCGTAAGGTGCTTGCGTACGACCGAACGGCATGCGAGAATGTATTCGTTCTTTCTCCACGCGGTTGCCGCGGCGTAGCAAACACACACACACACACGCGCGCTCAGCGATCGCCGTCTATTTGGCTTCGACTCTTCGCCTCAGTGCGAAGCATCGAGACCGAATTCGCGATCGCTGCGCTGTCCGTCGGTAGCGACTCGTAGCTAAAAACTACGAGATCTGCGCTACCGACGTAATGAGAGGCCGCGTCGAAATTTTCTGGCGTGTGGCACATGGCCTTAAGTAGATTTTCGGATCGCGCTACGCTTACGAGAAACAAGCGTCCGTACGGCTTCTAGCGGTTACTTCGAGAACGGGTTTTCTCACACTTATAATTTCGCTGGCGCTCGGCCATGATTTGGTTGAATTTTTTGAACCAAATGCGCAAAAAACAAATTTTATTTGCGCATAATTTTTTAACAAATTCAGACATTTGCTTAATATTTTTCAATCAAAATAAAATATTAATATTTTAACGAATAATGTATGTGAAAATCAATATCGGATATGGTAAAAAAAAAAAAATTTACTCAATAGAAATTTTATCTGAATCAAACCAGCGAAATTCAATTTTTCTTGTGTACTCGAATCAACAATATTCATGTTATGAATTGAAACACTTTTTTGTTCGTTGCAGAAAATGCATTTGAAACTACATAATTTGTTCGCGATGATTTTTTAGATAGCTTCAATAATATATTGTTCTCGGCTAACAATATATCTTGTGAATGAAGAAAAAAAATAAAATTTTATCATGTTATTAAAGTCGATAGCGTTTTGTTTGGACTAATAAATCCGATTATTTACACTAACAATTTTACAATTGAATCAACGAAATTTTATCCAACAACACCAATGATATTGGATCAATGATTTTTTTTCTCAGTGCAGAGTAGAAATCTGAGCTCTGGTGATTAAACGAAAAATCGTAACCGTTTTTGTTTTACACTTAACCGTAAGCACCAACGAAATCTTCATTTGAAGGAATTCCCACAACGAGATGGCTAATCGCCGCTGCAGCAAACGAAGTGAAAGCAGCTGTCCCTAGGATGACAGTAAATGTATAGAAAAAATTCGAATAATACTTCTCAATTGGATAGAAGAAAAATGAGTTTACCGTGTCGACATATTTTTTAGTATTATCAGACGTAAGCATTTTGTGCAATAGTCTTTCAGCTTGGTTCGCCTGTGAGAGTACAACCGTTAAAAACCAATGGGCATATTGGTACGAATAGAAAAACGGGTGGAAGTTCAATTGGCTATTTTAACGAAACTTTTGTGGTGGCGAGAAAGAAGGAAAATTCTTTTCGTCAAACAATCTCTCGAAGGCTTGAGTTATCGAAATTTATGATTTCGTTGATCGGGAAAAAGTGACTTGTAAATAGATCATAACATGATTGTCAATACTCATTAGCATGGGAAGTGTTTTTTTGAGTTTGTTAAATGTAATTGCATTTGAACTTGGGACATTTCTCGATTCATCATATACACGAGAAAAACAAATTACATCGATGTACGAAAATGTTGATTCACAAAAGGCCAACGAAATATTGAGATGAAGTACTCAAATGATCGATGTTAATATATATATATATATATATATATATATATATATATATATATATATATATATATATATATATATATATATATATATATATATATATATTAACGTCGAATATTCATTGATTCGATTAAATAAATAATTCCAAAAATAACATAATATTCTATTTTTGTAATGGAAGCCTATCCCATGGCGTTTTATTTCAGTTTAGATTAGTGATGAAGACCTTATTGGCAGTTGAATCGGAAATGCCCAACAGGATCACGGCCAGGAAGAGATGGACGAAGAACCAAGCGCACAACATTCTAAATGCCAATATCTCTCTTGCCATCCAGCGTTTGTGGGCTTATTTTTATTTCACTAATAAAAAAAATACGTGTCTTTTAGTTTTTGATACTCTTCCACATAAGAAAGTTTCAACGAAATCGGAGGAGGACACCAAAGTGATGTTCCTTGTGAATAATAAACACGATGTAATAATTTGATATAATATCATCTATCGTGCACAATTTCAATTAACGCCTCTTTTCCCAAAGGAACAAATGAACTATTTGAAAGATACTACTGACCCGCAGTGCCTCGACGATTTCTGATGTTTCCGCGGCAACATCGTCAGTGTCGGAACACCATCCGATAGTTACTCGATCTTTCGATTTAAAAGGTAAAAAAATTCTTTTACCACGAGGAATGCGTTGACGAATATAATGACAACGTTGGGGCTAACGATACATAGAAAATTAAATGGCATCCTTATATCGTGGTTGAATGATTTGTTGCCCACGGGGAGCGCATGATCGAAGCAATAGAGGCAGATCCAAATGAAATTCACGAGGATCACTTGAGCCTTCTGCATATCTTGTTGGAGTTTTGGCCGAACCCGAGCTACTCCGCAGTCGCGTATACATTCTCAAATATTTGCAATATCTTTCTGAATTCGTTCGACCTTAATGCCGTGTACAACCATGATGCGCAGATCATGAAAAATTCCAACGAAATTCCAAAAACATGAGTGACTACACTGCAAAAACAAGTGTGTTGTTTTTACACATTTTAGGTGTGTAATGGCTCTGGACACTTTTTACACGTTTCAACGTGTGTAAAAAATAACCGTGTTAAAATAACACGGATAGATGTGTTCAAACAACACATTGACGTGTGTTATTTTTTCCCCACCCTGTTTTTTGTTTCAAGCTGAAAGACGCAACGTACGTGAGTTTAGTTAACCACGGACGAGATGAATTTTCCGAATAAAATAAAAGTTGTCAATCGCATTTTTACAATACTATTTACATATATGTATGCTCCATGTAAATAAAATGTAT
The DNA here is from genome assembly GCA_963210295.1 of Ophion ellenae. Taxonomy (NCBI): domain Eukaryota; kingdom Metazoa; phylum Arthropoda; class Insecta; order Hymenoptera; family Ichneumonidae; genus Ophion; species Ophion ellenae. Next base: position 17,941,412 of record OY723392.1, read on the forward strand.
ATCCTCCATGTAAATAAAGTGTATATCCTCCATGTAAATAAAATGTATATCCTCCATATAAGTAAGTAAATAAATCCATAATCAACAGTCAGAAATATATATTGAGTATATTTATTATAGAGAGTGTGTGTGTATACTAAGATCTTAACCCGATTCGGTTATCGTGAGTCGCTGGAGACCCGAGCCATTTTTAGTTAATGTCTGCATTTTTGGGAGCCGGGTGTGTTTATGGCGAAAAATAAAATATTTGTTTAAATTGTTTTGCAATATTCATGGTGTACCCTTAAAGTAGAAGTATTCAAGAGTGTTCAGGAATTTTATCAGAATTTTTCATTGCAAATTACGTGTTCTAACATGTCTCGGTCCTTCAGTGACCCACCATAATCTGACAAGGGGCCGAAAAAAGCGATAACCTGATCGGGTTCATTGAACGGGTTAATCGGTTAATTGAAGACCAAATGTAGTTTTGTTAACCTGTCAATCAATTAACGTCAAACCAACTAATGAGTTTGACGTGATGCCGTAACCATGGTGATTTTCAAAATAGGATCCATAACTCGCAATTAACACACGTAAACTGTGTTGCTTTTTCCCGTGTTATTTTTTCTCGTGTGTTGCTATAAACGCGTGTTGTTTAGTCCAATGTGTGTAAATATGCGTCTTGTATGTTGTTTCTACACGCTTTATGTGTGTTCGCATAAGCGTGTTATTGATGGGGACGCTACGAAGGTGTGTAATAATTTAATGCGTAAAAATTACACACTCACGTGTGTAATTTTAACGCATTACGTGTGTAATTATAACGCATTACGTGATACCAAATGCGTAAGTGTGTAGAATCAACATGGCAACGCGTGTTTAGACTTTATGTTGTGTTATTTCTACACACTGTGAACACACGTCAAACACGCCTTGTTTTTGCAGTGTAGTCATAACACTGATCATACTTGAAACTTGTACATTTTATATTTTTAACGTATGCAAAAAAAAATAATTTGTAATAACTAAAATTTTCCATGTGTAAACTGTTAAATGAATGTTCACATTTAATTAGAAAAATGAAAAAATAGTTATTCCAACGATTCGCGCAGTATTTTCAGGTTTAATATTCGGCAACATTGGTTCTATCTCCGTCCCTTTTTACTCAACCGGGCGAGTTTAACCTCGATGCTGTTCAACATCGATCTGTCAAAACAATGTCAGGTGCGGGAAATAAAAAGCATTGTATGCGGGTCACGACTGGTAAAAAGTGTGGAAAATTTGTGTCGGCGAAATATGTCGGTTAAAAATGAAATATGTGTCGTAATTCGAATGAGTGGAATGAGGTTAGGACTACAGTCAGCTGTTGCCTTGCTGTCACGTCTCTTTATCGTAGCAAGTGGTAATAAATCCAATACCGGAAGTTCAAATTAAACTTGACATTACATAAAAATTAGGTCCATGGGTGTAATTTTTTCTGAGAGCATTGGATTGCTACAAGTGTTGAGTATGTAAATCTGATGATTTTTAAGAATCCGACGGATTCCCACTATTATATACACTTTTGTGGCGGCCGGAAACTGAGTTTTTGTATGTCGTCTCGGAATTCCTTCACAAAAACACGCAATTTTAATTTTTTTTCTCTGTGATTAGGTCGATAACCGACCCTGAAATTTTACAGAGACGATTATTAATATATTCCGTGGAGCTCGAAAAAAAACATATGAAAATCCTATGGATTGAAGCCTGGCGATCGGATTACCTTAAATTAGCGACGTACGATAATTTGTTCCGCTTATCGAGCGATGAGCAGTTGTTAGTTATAAAAATGAAGTATTATTACAGAATACGCAGTTGCCGTTGCTACGACCTGCAAAACAAACGAAACAAAATAACATTTTGGACTGGAACTGTATATCTTCGGGCTGATTTTACAACAGTGGTGGCACAAAACGTACCTACTGATCTGTTTTTTTTTCAACAATCAGAGTCAGTGCTGCAGATACTTCCTCGGATTATTCCAACAACAAAAAATATTCGCACTGTCGCTGTGTTCAACATATGAAAAATCGATTCGCAGGTTATTGGTTCGATTTCGTCAGCGATGGAAGTCAACGCTGGATCTAATTCCCTGTATTCGCCGACAATTGATATTCACAACGCTACTATGCTAACAGCTGTTGTACAGAAAATACTTGTTCGGGACACTATGCATGAAATCTTTGAACAGAAATAGTAGAGCAGAGGTTCACGAAATCATTTTTTTTGTATTATTACTGCTCCGGCATGCAAAATATTACAAAGCCCATTCGCAGGTTACTGATTATTTTTTTTCAACAGAGTCAGCACTGCTGATCATTTCTCGAACCGTAAATTGCCATCCACGCGTTGTACACATAACCGGATGAATCAACTGTAAAATTGTAGCATTATGATCAGGTACGATGTGGCTGTTGCTATCGTCTGCAATTCAAAAGCACTTTACGAATGAATATTTTTTTGATTTGATGGCCGGCTCGTCTACAATAGACCAGGTGATATACGTTTTGAACCTACTCTGTAAACGAAAGAACTATCCAGATCAAAGCAACCATACAGCGATATTCGTGTCTTATTCTGCAGCAGATCCAAGGAGAGAGCGTGCAATTTCTAATTCGAGACAAAAAATACAGTCATCATTAATATTCGCATCGGTAAAATTGAGAATAATAAAACAAATGCTTACCGTGGCTTTTCGGTCATCATAAAAACTTCCAAGGTTATTCAACATCGCGTGAAGATGATCTCCCGTCTTGTTCGCCTACAAATGTTAGTGCATAATTTTAAGTAATCTCCAGCGGAGATGTAAAACAAAGTGCAACCATAATAAAGAATAATTCAATTTGGATTGCATTATAAACTTTGATTTTTTGAACATTGATTAAACATTATCTAGAAGTATTAAAAATTATAAATGAATCCAACACTATTTTATTTAACCTTATTACATTAAAAAACATATATTGAAATTTTATCCGCATTGAATTCCGATTTGACTTCCATTCCTTCAAGATATTTTGAATATTTAATCGAATGGCTACCCGTAACATCATTAAATGGTTACATAATAGTCCAATATATTTACAACAATTAAGATATCTTCGAAAATTGAGGCCCAATGAAAAGTATTTTTAGAGAAAAATTACTTTTTTTTATTATGTAAAATAATCTTCTGAAATAAAAAAATACGGCTTCCCATTTGTAAACAAAAAAATGGCCACCAATTAAAAAAATATCCGAGACCATAATATTTGTGCCTCAAAACTATGGACCTTTTGCTCGAAACATTTTTTTTCTAAACCGCAGCCGTCTCGAAATATTTCTTCCTACCAACATAAGGGTAAGTTCTACCTCGTTGGGTCAAAAACTGTTCGATTTTTCACCAATTTTTTATGCAAAGAGTATTAAATATAGAATGTTGATATTTGGTATGTTGACTAAGCGGTCTTAATTGAACAACAAAATATTTTTTACAGTTTGACCAAACATGGTGGTGGGAGTGGGAGGAGCCACGTATGTCGGTGCGCGGGCGATGACATTCTTCGCTTGCGGAAGTCCTAAGTCCAGGACAGATGATCTGAAGCAAAAAAATCAAACATATTTTTACTTTGTACAATATTGTATATAAGTTGATCCAGAATCAAGGAGAAAAATTGAAAAATAAAAAAATAGTGAGCAGAAAACTGCGAAATTTTTTGGGAAGAAAAAACAAACTTCCTTCCGATCACTCACAATTTTTTTTATTTTTCTTCTTGATTCTAGGTCAACTTATACACAATATTGTACAAAGTAAAAATATGTTTGATTTTTTTGCTTCATATCACCTGTCCGGGACTTAGGACTTCCGCTAGCGAAGAATGGCATCGCCCGCGCACCGACATACGTGGCTCATCCCACTCCCACCACCATGTATTGTCAATCTTTAAAAAAGATTTTGATGTTCAATGAAGACCGCCTAGTCAACATACCAAATATCGACATTCCATATTTAATACTTTTCGCATAAAAAAATTCATGAAAAATCGAACATTTTTCGGCCCATCAAGGCAGAACCTCCCCTTAAGGCAGTCCTCTAGTTTCTCGGGTCGAAAAAATCGATTTTTTTTTTTTCATAAATCACGTCTACAACATGTGTAGAAAATGTGTGCCAAAGAATTTTTCGATATTCGAAGTGGTTCACAAGTGACGGCCCTGGAACGGAGCAAGTATGAGCTTCTCGGAGAGGCTGAGCAATTCAAACACAATAAACCGCCTCTTTCTGAAGCAGTTCAAAAAGTTATAAAGCCAATTTATGAGGATTTATCCAAAGAAGAATTGTTAAGCAGATGCCTGGGAGCGGAAACTCAAAATAATAACTAGTCGCTCAATTCGTTAATCTGGACTTTTGCTCCGAAGCACCTCCATTCTGGGCCAAAAGTGGTTGAAATCGCCACGCTTCTCGCTGTCATAATCTTCAACGAAGGATTCAAATCTATCCTGAAGACCTTGGAAACCATGGGAGTGAAAATCGGCCCACAAGCTAAAGGATATGTTCAACAGCGTGATAGCTCTCGGATCGACCGTTCAGAAAGGCGCACGAGTGATAATGTAAAACAGGCCCGAATCGCGAAAAGGGAAGACGGAGCAGCTCTGCGTGACTTCCAAGAAGAAGAGGAAGGCCTATTGTATGGTCCAGGCATAGCAGATTGACGGTGAGATGAAATTTTTAGTATAAATCACATGCGCGAACTTTCAGACGCGTTTTTCTCGAAACACCATTTTTCGAAACGGTGACCACGATATTTCAGAAACTACTGCACCGATCTTGTTCAAATGTATACAGCATCTTTAATATGTTATAAGCCAGCGATTGAACTAGGATTATCATGATTGCTTCGATAGTTTTTTTGTACGAGCGAAAAACTTAAGAAAAAATGAGTAAAAAATAGAATGTAATTTTCAAAAGTGTATAAAAAAGTCAATTTTTGTAATTTAGAATTCACTCTAGTTCAATCGCTAGTCTTAAATATGAAGATTAAGATGCCGTTTGGTTTTTTGATTTCAGATAAGCAGAACAGCCGCAATCTTAGTCACCGTCAAGCACCTCTTTTACTTGATGTCTTCCTGTCGGCCACTATAACCTTTATTCTATTATATATTTTGACTTCAAAAAATGTGTAAAGCTTATTTAAATGTTAATAAAGATTATGCAAAAACAATGAGATTGATTATTTCGATGCTTTGCCCGTAAAAAATGATTGAAAAAGCCGTAAAAAAAACAGCCGGGAAACTAGAGGACCGCGTTAAATAGTACATCCTGTATATACCTAATGTCGAACCCTCGCGATAAGCAAATTTTATAAAGTACCTCGTGGGAAGTCTCTCCGCAAACGTTGGATTCTATGGCCAGGCTCGCTAGGGACAAGAGTATCTGGCAAAAAGGGAAAGTCACATAGAAGAGGTCGCTTGCCCTCATCAAGTCGTATATCTTTACGTAACGACACATGATGTAAATTATGATGGTCAGATACAACAGTTGCGTGGCCACATTTGCCATTGCGAATGCAGCGAAATGTTCCTCGATACGATGGATCACGTCTCTGAGCTCACGATGCGACCGTGCAAATATGTCAATTTTGTCCGATGGCAGACTCGATTTGCAGCTGCAAACACATTTCGAAAGCTGAACGGCATTTTTTCGAAAAAAGTCAAATTCGCAAACGCCAACATTTTACAGTTTTATAAATGATCGATGAATGCATTGCGCAACCCACTGATAAAAAAAAAACTGATTTATTGATTCGGGGGCTCAATGGAAGGTCCGAAATCGCGTTATTCTCAAATCTCGAGCAACAATTGAGGCAGTCATCCCAATGGGTTTAATGAATTTCTTCATTAAACCCAAACAAACAATCCCTAACAAACAAACAAACCCGAACATATCCGTCACATATTAATAATTTTTTTCCTTTTTGTGATGGAATCAATTTCAACGGCATGACTGAACACTTGACATGGAATAAATTTCAACGGCATGACTGTACGCTTTAAACTGTATATAATATCGGCAGATATTTTGTCGTCAGGTCAAAAATCGTGTTACCAGACGCGCGGCATATCCAAAATAATACTGCAACACAAATTTTTATTTGGAAGTCATTTTTAATCGAACAAACTTTTTAATTATGTATGAATTAACCAACACTTTTGTTTGTTAATGAAGATAACATAAACAACATAAAATATTCATATTAAAATGCAAATATTTTTTTTAAGTTAAAAGTTTTTAACTTTAGGAACACGATCATTGTTTTTTCCTCGAAATATTGAACAATACTGCTCTGCGGTGTTGCCATATGTCATCTTGTTAATATAGGGGGCACATTTTTTTTTACGGATAATTATTCTGTCTTTACTGAACGTTTTTTAGCAAAACTGAATAGTAAAGGCATTCCAAATTTTTTCCACTCTGTCTCTAACTAGTTTGCTATCTAAACACGATTTTTGCTATCTAAACACGATTTTTTTCGAAATTTATAAAAACAATAGAACGTTACGACGAATTATGTGACGTGACTATCAGTCAATGCAGACCCTGCAGTGTTAAAAGTTGCAATTTAAAAACCCTTTATCTCCCAATTTAAATAGTCGACTGAAATTTCACTCAAACATGCATAATTATTAGGGTGGTTGAAAAAAAAATGATGTTTTTTTCGCCTTACTCAACGGAAAATGTTACTACGTTATGAAAAAGTAATTCCTACAACATTTGAGAGGTCTAAACATTTTTTTAGGTAGTGCTCAAACGACTTTTAATTTTTTTTCGATTTTTTATAATTTTTTTTTCTCCGCCAATAGACATCATAATATATAATTCAAATAATTTATCCAACTTATGGTGAAAAAGATTTCGTTGATCGATGGAGTTCGATTTTTCCGTAAACAATTTTTTTTCAATGCTGCCCACTCCAATCGTAGTTTTTGTAACCTTTTGAAATTTTCGCACGGTTAAGAAATTCCTATTCCGGTTGTGCTCCAAGTATTAATTATTTTGTCGATAACGTTTTGTGTACTCTCTCGAACAGAAAATGTAAGAGTATTATGATAGTCAAAGAATAGACGAATGCTTCCTCATTCGTGGGTCATTTTCGCTTCACTAATTCTTCGATTTCCGACCCAATCAGATAAATTCCGGCACTTTCAACATCGTCCAAACCCGCGATTATTTTTTACATTTTTATTTTTACGTGTATTGTGACGTACCTTAATACAGCAACCACTGGAAACAGTCAAATGAATCGCGAAAAAAAACTCACGGACAGTCAGAGAAATAAAGGTGCAGTAGCGTCAACAGCGCCGCGGTTTGTAACTCTCGAATCCATATGACTTTGTTTTCTTACTCCAAAATAACATATTACTCCAAAAAAACACGCATACTTGTTAGACGTTCAGTGATGTAAACACCGTGTTCTTGTTCATCAAGTGGTTGATATAATTTTCACAGCTGAATTACATATATTGATTCTTAATCTGCAAATACAAATTATTTATGGTAAAAAAAAAATATTTAAATAAAAATTGTGTTGTTACAGAAAAAATGAAATCAAAACTTACATTCGATCACGCACTTACACTTTCTGCATCGAGATAAAAAAAAAGAATACTCCGATAATCATGAAAAAAAAACATGAAAAAGGCGTTTGAGCACTAACTGAAAATTGTTTAGAACCCTCAAATTTTGCAAAACTTTCTTTTCCTTAACATACTTTAATTTTCCGTTGACAAAAATAGATCGATTTTTTGAACCACCCTAATAATTATATGAACAATGTCTGGTTACAATTTGAACAAAATCTATAGAAATCAAGAGCGCGCGCTCATTTTACCTTAAATGCCTTTCTCTCAAAAACTATTGAACGGATTCCGCCCAAATTTTTATGGCATCTCTATAATTCTCACTCGAACTAGAATATTTCTGATTCTGCAATCGTGATTGTTTAAGCTAAAGAAGTCGAAAAAAATTTACGAAACTTGGAACTTAATTTTCAAAACCGTGCCAAAAATTCAATTTCCGAAATCTTTACTTCACTCCGGCTGAGACCTGAGGCTCAGGCAGTAGCCTCAGGTCTACAAATTAAGGGGAGGTACCTGAGTAAACGGTGAGAAAAACAGGTAAACTTCGGGAATTTTTATCTCAAAAACTAATGTTTCGATTGGATCCGGGATTTTTTTATTGGAAAATATGTACATTGAGGTATGTTTAGGAATTTTTTAAAAATAAATTCGTTGACTGGAAGCGATTCAAACGCGATTATCTCGAAACATAGTTTTCAAAGTCGGTGCCAGATGTATCTCGCAAACGGCTTGTCCGATTTTGTCCAAATTTGGATACAATATTTTTCGATAGTTTTTCTCGTTCGCCACGTAGAATTTGATTGACGGTTTCATTTTTAACGAAATTGCGACCGTTTTAATTTAACATTCGTTTTTCGTTCGCAATTTCCGACGATTTTGGATTGCATACACATTGCATAAAAAAGCAATAGTTCGATCAAGTGAAAAACGCCTACGTGGCGAACGAGAAAAACAATCGAAGAATATTGTATCCAAATTTGGACAAAATTGGACAAGCCGTTTTTGAGATACATCTGGCACCGACTTTGAAAACTATGTTTCGAGATAATCGCATGTGAATCGCTTCGAGTCAATGAATTTATTTTTAAAAAATCCTAAGCATACCTCAATGTACATATTTTCCGATAAAAAAACCCCCGGATCCAATCGAAACATTAGTTTTTGAGATAAAAATTCCCAAAGTTTACCTGTTTTTCTCGCCGTTTACTCAGGTACCTTTTCTTGAACAACGCTTTGATTTTTTAATTTCTTTTACACCTGAGTGTCTTCCGAACTGTGTAAAGTCGGTTCAACTCGTTATTTTTTATAACATTCCGAGAGACCGTAAAAACGGTATTAAATGTGTGGTAAAAATTGAAAGATAGTGTTTTTATGGTTAAAAAAATCCAAAAACGCGAAAAAATAGCTGCCACATGGGATGACCATACATATTTTCACTGTACGCGAAACGGTTACGAAAAGAGTGATCTTTCAACAAAAAAATAGGGTGTAGAAAAGTAGAATTGTGGATGATCAAGGACATCAGAGGGTTCCAATAGTGTGATCGATTTTTCTGTACCTCGAGTTCCACGTCGATATGGAATTTATCGAGTCCCTGAATACGTCGTTAGCGACGATTTGCAATTCCGTACAATCATTTTGCATGAATAACGAGTCAACTTTTTCGTTCAAGAGGCGAAATTTTTCTTTCACGACAAGGAGACTCCAGATAAATAGGGTCATCGTAGTGGTGGGCGCTAGACGGGGCACGCTGTACAAAAACCACAGGTCTCCAGAAAAATCCGAAAAATACGATGCTACAACGATGTTAACAATCATAACACTCGCAGAAAGCGCATTCGCGACTACCATATAGATGGCAAGTTTTCTCAAATATCTATCGCTGTTGTTGGGCATATTGAGTTTCCTCGAGGTCTTCTCCGCCTTAGCGAAGCACTTTATCAGAAGCGCGAGGCGCTTTTGAGAGAAACAAAAACCCAACCAGGTGCACAGAACTTCGAGATATATATTAGTAAGTCCGATGTAGTCAACGATTACGGAGATCGGTGTTTCACCCGGCATCAAGTATTTCGATCGATCGATGAGCACTCGATAAAACACGCAAGTGTAACACGCAACGAGAAAGAGAACGTAGAAGAGACTGAAACACGAAAACTCGAGCTCGTTGCTTTTCGTGAGGGATAGAGGATTGACGCCGATCAATTTAGTCCAGTAATACAATGCGATCAGGGTACGCGATTGTTTCGTTGCACGCTTCTTATTGCACTTCGTCATTTCTTCCCAACTGCGGCGTGTACAAATGTCTAACGCGGTAAGAAACGGTTCTATGCCTCGTCACACGCATCCTATAAAAATTCAATTTCTTGTTATCGTTCTATTAGAATAATGCACGTGAACGCATCAACCTTGAGTGCCTCGGTTGATTGATGTTTGCGCTCTTCTTCGTTCGCCATTTCGTCCTCTGTACACTCTCACGCTTTATTATAGCCGGCCCCTATTGTTGCATTGACGGATGAACTTGTGGCACGTTCGTACATCACCGGTACAGTCCCGTGCGTTAAGGGGATATACCAGTGTGACACTTTGAAAAAATCGATTTTTTTGTTGCCTTTTTCGACCGTTTATACTTTCAAGAATATCATTATCATTGATATCATTTATATCGATATCATTTTATCATGCAAAAATCGATAGTTAAATCTTTGAACGCGTTTTTCTCGAAATGAGATTTTTCGAATTTGCTGACATTGTAACTCAAAGAGCAATTATCCGATTGGCTTGAAATTTGAACTGAGAACTCTTGAATATATTTATATATTTGTGATTGGATGAAAATTGACGATTTGGCATTGAAAAGACGACCATCTTTAGGCAAGAAAACAGACTTTTTTCATAACTACGCCATTTTGTTAGATTTTGATATTTTTCGAAAATTCTACGTCATTGTACAGGAAATACCTTTCAGTTTAACGACATTTTTTGCTGTTTCGGTTTCAGCTACTTAATTAGCCGGAATTATGTCAGCAGTGGAGGAACTTTTTTTTGCGCCTCCGAAGGCAGCGTATACGTCGCTTGGATCTCAATATTTTTCTATGAAAAAATTATGTATTATAGGTCAAATATAGCCAAAAATATTCTTAATTTTCCAAAACATTTAAGGCGATGTGCCACACGCCTCCGACCGCTTCGAAATTTTGAAAAAAGAATTCTCCCAAACGGACCAACCGATTGGAATGAAATTTGTTGTGTGCATGCAGGACACTTGCTCCGAGAGGATGATGCCCTCCGTTATCCAAAATTTCCAAAAAAAAATTACAGTTTGTGGTTACCCTGCGAAAAATGGTGAATTATTAACCATTGCATCGCATTTTCGGTGATTTTCTGAGCGTCATCCTCTGGACCGTAAAAAAGCACACATTTTAAGCTTTGTTTCACCTGTTTTCATGAACAAATGGCGGAGAAAAGGCATTTTGAAATTTTTACATAAATGTAGCAAAAATGTATCGACTAAGCTCAAAATATCAGTTACCGGAGCGAGCGTTCAGTTCATCCGTTTTCTCACTAGCGGCGCGCAGCTCGCTTCGCCCTTTTTTACCGACCTCGCTCGCCTCCTTCCGGAACAATTTATTTTTGACAGGTCGAAACCTGAGCCATAACCTCGCACATTCGTTCGGAATATATTTCAAACGATGTGTAATAGTGTGTGATAGAGTGAAGTTTGTTTTCGTCGCGTTTTGGTGAGTTTTCTTTTGACGTGAAAAACGAAACGAGCCCGGTGGTCGAGGACGTCGCCTCAGCTCGCCGGCACACCACCGACGACAAATCCCGACAAAGAAGTAATCGACGAGAAAACCGCCGCGGCCGATTTCACGAAGAAGATCGAGGAACATAGTGACAGCGAGAAGCCGAAGGAGAAAACACCGGAAGTCAAGGTACGTACGTGCTTAACCTCATAACTTCAATTTACGTGCTTTGTTATTTGCCACGATCTTCCCTCGCATGGCTTTCCCGCTCGCCGATGTGTCAAACAGCCAAGGGCTCCGATGCAAGAAAACTTTCATCTCCAATGAAAGAGATAGTACCCTACGGTGTACCTGTACGGTAGTACATGCTACACGCAAGTGTACGTGTTACTAGTATGGTACCGGTACACTGTGCAATAGTAAGATATACCGGTTCCGTATCCTCACCATACTAATGCTAGTACCGATACGGTACGCACACACGTGGTAGGTACGGTACCTGGGCTATCATGTAGGAACCAGAACTCAAATAGCATTGGATTTACCATCTAGATGGACCATCGGATTTATCCAGTGCAGCAAGTACGTACTGCCGAGGATAAGAAACCGCGTCAATCGTCGCAGCTACAATATATAGTCCCAGTGTCGAGAGGATATCACCGCTGTCTCCAATGTCTCTGAGAGCACGAGCGAGGCTGACCTCAAGGAACAATATCTCGCCATGGATCGCACCACCAATCTGTGCAAGGCCTTTCGCTTACGTATGTACGTTTAAAAACAAAGGGCGAGGACCCTAGGGCCTTCTTGCGTTGCAATGGTTACGGCTACCATCATCTCATACTCAGAGTCGATGGGTCCAAACCTTCAGCCCAACAGAATTGAATGCCCAACAGTTGAACGTGTTAAGGTAGAACAAGCATGCGCTCTTGATTTTTATAGATTTTGTGCGAATTTTAACCAGACATTGTTCGTATAATTATGCATGTTTCAGTGAAATTTCAGAACAGTCGACTATGTAGATTCGGAGATAATGGGTTTTGAAATTGCAACTTTTAACACTGCAGGGTCGGCATTGAAATTTAGACAGAGTAATTTTTTGTAACACATATTTGTCCTCTATAAAAAGACACAAGGCAATAACATAATCACTATAAAATATTAATGTTTATAACGCAAATATTTCTTTTTACGTTAAAAGTTTTCAACTTTAGGAACACGATAATTATCTTTTTTCTCGACATATTGAACAATACTGATCTACGGTGTTGCATAATGTCTTCTTATCATAGGGGACAAATATTTTTTACCGAGAGTTATTCTGCCGTTACTGAACGTCTTTAGCAAAACTGAATAGCAAAGACAATCCAAACTTTTTTCACTCGTTCCCTAACTAGTTTGCTATCTGATAATAATTTTTTTTCAAAATGAATAACCCAATAGAATGGTACGCCGAATTATGTGACCTGACTTTCGGCCAATGCAGACCCTGCAGTATTAAAAGTTGCTATTGAAAAATCCATTATCTCCCAATCTAAATAGTCAACTGTTCTGAAATTTCAATTCTGATATTCTCAAAATAATCATAAAAAAATCGTAACGAGTTTGAAAAAAAGTTCGTGTTTTCGACCATAATTTTTATATACTACTCCAAATAATTAAAGGAACAGAAAATTTCTTCATTTTTTGGAGTGTTTTTTGAAGCGCTGTATTTATGTGAAAAATGGTCGCATCGAGATAAAAAAACCTTCGAAGCTTCAAGTTTCTAGTTTCGCGATTTTTTTGCAATTTTTTTTTTGTGAGCTGCGGTTTTCTCTCTATCATAAGAATAGCGGAGGAAAAAAATTGCCAAATTTATTTGTTTTTTTTTCAAGGTTTCAGGGGCTAGTTAATTTTTTTCCACGTAACTCAATGTATAGGTCCGTTAGCTTGTTGATTCAGCTTTAATTTGGATTTTTGTCTCTCTACGTCAATTTTTTGCTGAGATATCCTACTTTAAATGAAAAAAGATCCATTTGTCTTTGTTCATCGATATCTCAGCAACCAATGATTGCAACGGAAATTAAAGGGCAACTTTGAAAACTTGAATAAATTTCCTACCAGCCCCTTTCGTTGACCTTTCAGAAAAACATTTTTTCACCCTTAACATTAATTTGAAAAAAGGACAAAAAGTGACTTTTTATAGTTTGTCAATAAATCTACTATTACCTTACAAATATTGATGGAAACACTAATGTTGCCGCGTTTTTTTTTCAAGCGTAATATAGCCCCCTGTTAATTTTCAAATTGATCCATCGAACTGTTTTTCCGGACTCATTGATCAATGTTTTACAGAACAATCAAAGGCACAAGTGTATTGTTTCTAAACACCGTGTAATCATCATCAAAATGGAAAGACCAATTTTCTTCGACTCTTTCGACAAATTTGCACTAGTAAGAAAAAAAAATTCAAAAAATCTCAATTTTTAAAAAATATTGCTTTTAACTTTGTAAAACATTTCAGGAAACAATACTGACTCATTTTTTACCCGATTCGGCCTTTGCGCACTATAATTTCACTCATGTTTAATAGCATTAATTAAAAGTTGATAACCCCAAACTGTATTCAATAGTCGATCTGAGAACATTTATGCGATTAACTCTTGATATTTTTTACAAAGGTTATTAGGGTTCCAGAAAACAGTGTTTTTTTTCAAACTAGGCATGAACAAAAATTGAAAAAAGTTAAATTTTACAAAAACTTTAGACTAATTTTTTTACCAAAACGTAGAAAAAAATTACCAAAAAAAGAGTAGTTTAAAAAAATGTTAATTGGTTTTTTCTTTGAAAAAAGATCAGTTTTAAAAGAAAGTTTTTTTTGTAACCCTAATAACCTTCGCAGAAAATATCGAGAATTCATCTCATACAAGTTCTCAGATCGACTAGTGAATACAACTTGGGTGTATCAACTTTTAATTAATGCAATTAAAGATGAGTGGCATTATGGTGCGCAAAGGTCGCATCGTGTAAAAATGAGTCAGTATCGTTTCCTAAAATGTTTGACAAATTTGAAGAAAAAAAAATGGAAATTTTTCGAATTTTTTTTTCTTGACCTTAACAACCGGGCAACGCTATTCTTTCCATCAATACTTAAAGTATTATACATTTACTATTATATATAAAGTAGTAGTACATTTACTGAAAAACCATAAAAAGTCATTTTTTGTCTTTTTTCAAATTAATATTAATGGTGAAAAAATGTTTTTTTTTTCTAAAAAATCAACGAAAGGGTCGGGTAGGAAATTTATTTAAGTTTTCAAAGCTTCCCGTGCAATCATTGGTTGCCGAGAAAACGGTGATCGAAGACAAAAGGATCTTTTACATTCAAAGTCGGATATCTTAGCAAAAAATTGACGTAGAGAGACAAAAAAACCACATTGAAACTGAATAAACAAGCTAACTGACCTGTACATGTATTTAACTGAAATAACATTCTCGAGCGCGTGGACCCTTGAAAAAAAACCCCAAAAATTTGGAAACAAATTTTCTCTCGCTATTTTTTATTATTGCGCGATTACAGTAGCTCAAAAATTTGTTTTGACGACAGATCTCGCAACTAGAAACTTGAAGCTTCATGATGCTTTTTTTCATCTCGATGCGACCATTTTTCACATTGATACAGCGCTTCAAAAAATACTTTGAAAATTGAAGAAATTGGATTAGTCGATTGGACGAAAATTGTTCGAGTTCTGCTGCGTCCCGATTTCGAAAGCGTGGTTTGGAGAAAAAAACGTGTGTGAAGTCAACGGTTAAACGACAGAGCTGAAGAACTTTTGTTTCCATAATCTAATCCCACCTTTTGGTCGAAAATAAAACTATTTTTAGTCGGTGAATTTCTCCCCATAGATAATAGGCGTACAAGAGTTGAGAATTGCGACTACCGGCATGGCATCGCCGAAGACGCGTTTCAGCGCCGGAGACCCTATAAAAATAGCTCGAAAACCACGTTAAAACTGTTTTTTTTTCGGCTATAAACGAATTTTCATCATATTTTTGGAGGTTATAAGGATTTTTTAAATGTTTAAAAAAAATGTTTTTTTCGAAAGTTTTCCGCTGGTGTCCTCCTTTAAACATATCGCGATCGTAAAACTTCACCGCTCTTCTGTAGGGCGAGACTCCTGCGATCGTCATTGCTAGAAAATTCGATCCTTGGAGGAACTTGCCGAAGATAAATCCCGACAGAGAGAAAATATTCTAAATGTATTTATTTTAGCAATAATTATAAAATTCCACCACTCTTTCGCAAAGTGAGACTCGGTCGATCGCGTTCGCTCGCTCGCGAATTTGGTCGGCCGCAGCCAACCTGCCGAAGATAAGCCATGGCAGAGAAAAAAATGGCGAACGCAATTGTTTAAACAAAGAGCATTGTAACATTTTTTAAGTTTCCAAGGATTTTTTCAAAGTGCTTCCAACAAACCGATTTTTCGAAAATTTTACACCGTTGATCTCTAAACAATTCGCGATAGTAAAATTTTACCACTCTTCTGTAGAGCGAGACTTCTCCGATCGTCATTGCGAGAAAATGCGATCTTTGGAGAAACCTGCCGAAGATGAACTCCGGCAGAGAGAAAAAATGCCAAACGATTTTTTTTTAGCATAATTAGTAATAATTTAGTAATAATAAAATTTTACCACTCTTTCGTAGAGTGAGACCCGGTCGATCTCGTTCGCTCGCGAATTTGGTCAGCCGCAGACAACCTGCCGAAGATAAGCCATGGCAGAGAAAAAGTGTCAATCGCAATTGTTTAAACAAAGAGCATTGTGACATTCTTTAAGTTTCCAAGGATTTTTTAAAAGTGCTTCCAACAAACCGATTTTTCGAAAATTTTACACCGATGATCTCTAAACAATTCGCGATAGTAAAATTTTACCACTCTTCTGTAGAGCGAGACTTCTCCGATCGTCATTGCGAGAAAATTCGATCTTTGGAGAAACCTGCCGAAGATGAACTCCGGCAGAGAGAAAAAATGCTAAACGAATTTTTTTTAGCATAATTAGTAATAATTTAGTATTAATAAAATTTTACCACTCTTTCGTAGAGTGAGACCCGGTCGATCTCGTTCGCTCGCGAATTTGGTCAGCCGCAGACAACCTGCCGAAGATAAGCCATGGCAGAGAAAAAGTGCCAATCGCAATTGTTTAAACAAAGAGCATTGTGACATTTTTTAAGTTTCCAAGGGTTTTTGAAAAGTGCTTTTAACGAAACGATTTTTCGAAAAATTTTCACCGATGACCGCTAAACAATTCGCGATAGTCCAATTTTACCGCTCTTCTGTAGAGCGAGACTTCTCCGATCGCCATTGCTAGAAAATTCGATCCTTGGAGAAACCTGCCGAAGATGAATTCCGGCAGAGAGAAAAAATGCTAAACGAATTTTTTTTTTAGCATAGTTAGTAATAATTTAGTAATAATAAAATTTTACCACTCTTTCGCAGAGTGAGACCCGGTCGATCTCGTTCGCTCGCGAATTTGGTCGGCCGCAGACAACCTGCCGAAGATAAGCCATGGCAGAGAAAAAAATGCCGATCGCAATTGTTTAAACAAAGAGCATTGTAAAATTTTACAACTCTTTTATAGAGTGAGTCTCGAGCGATCTCGCTCGTGACTCGAGATTTTAGCAGAGATCGAATTCGTCGTCGATGAGCGACATCGAGATGCCAAATAGTCTTCATGCTTATTTGTTTAAATTACTTAAAAAAGAATGGGAAATGCTACCACCCTTCCAGCATACGAGTCTCTAGCAAACCCCGTTTGCTAGAAAATTCAACCATAAAGAAATTTCCACCGATGACCGCCGTCGACAAAAAAATCGATTCGAGCGCAATTGTTTAAACAATGCGCGATCGCAAAATTTCACCGCTCTTCCGTAGAGCGAGGCTAGCGATCTTGATTGTTCGAGAAGCTGACCAGAAAAAATGCTGTCAAATATGAACCCGGCAGAGATAAAATTCTGAACGCATTGGTTTAAATAATGACCATTGTAAAATTTTACCACTCTTTTGTAGAGTGAGTTTCGAGCAATTTCGGTCGCTCGAAATTTTGGCAGGGATCGATATCGTTAATGATAAGCAGCATCGATGTTACAAATTGTGCTCGAGCTTATTTGTTTAAATGAATTAAAAAAGTATGGGAAAATGCCTGAGTCTTTTAGTTGTGGCCGTCGTCGAAAAAAATCGATTTGATGGCTGCATATACAATGTAAAATGCAACAAAGTTTCACCGCTCTCCTGCCGAGCGAGCGCATGCTTCCAATACAAGCGTACCATGGTCGCTACGCATAGTTGTGTGAATTGTGTGATACACACATAGATGTAAGGTGCTTGCGTACGACCGAACGGCGCGCGAGAATGGATTCGTTCATTTTGCACGCGGTCGGTGTAGCAAACACACACACACACACGCGCGCCAGCGATCGCCGTCTATTTGGCTTCGACGCTTCGTCCCAGTGCGAAGCATCGAGACCTAATTCGCGATCGCTGCGCTGTCCGTCGGTAGCGACTCGTAGCTAAAAACTACGAGATCTGCGCTACCGACGTAACGAGAGGCCGCGTCGAAATTTTCTGGCGTGTGGCACATGGCCTTAATTGAGTACTTTTCTTCCAAAAAATTCCCGAAAATCACCCACATTGTTAGCGTTCACACTAGTATACCCCCTTAAAGTGGTCGACGAATGATTGCATTTACGACGACACGCAGTGGTCGGAATCGACGAAAAAGTCGGCTGAAGTACACCAAAGTTGATATTTTAACAAAATTTCGGAATTTCATGTTGTCGAGGTCGCTCATCACGAATCTGAAGTCAAATTTGCAAAATTCAAAATGGCGGATCCAACATGGCCGACTGATAGCACATCACATGGAGCCTAGATACCAGGAGGTTCAGCGAGGCCTTTCAACTCGTCCCCAAAACGAGAACAAGAAATGATGGCGCTGGGGTGCTCCGGCACCTATATGTATATAGATATACGCTAAACATGGGTGCGATCTAAGACAGATCACAAATGATGTACCGAACCCTCATTAGTGTTAAGGGATAACACCACTCTAGGATTTTGGAAAGACGTTTTCTTTCCTAAAAATATTTTGGTGTCATGAAAACAATATGCAGTTGGTCCTGTAGCAATTTTTATTTCTTTAAAGGTTCAATTATCGATTTGGCCGCAGTGCCTTGGAACGCGCGCTGAGTTGCTCGTACAACTTTAAACGCATTTTTCTCGAAACCACTTTTTTCGATCTCGGAATACGGATTACTCGACCACCTTGGCATGCATCGATTTGAAATTTTGATAGCAGCTTCACAATCATATTCTTTATGGGATTACATAGCCGGTTTTTTTTTATTAAATGTAAACTTCTTTTTATAAACAATTTACTACTTTTTTGGCAAAAAATAGATTTATTTCCTTTAAAGTGCGCTATTTTTGCAAAATTTGAAAGGCAATTTCTAGGTATTCTCATAGCTAATAATATATAAATTATCATTTTTTTGATTTTTGTTTCACGTCTTATATTTTACGAGAAAACCGTTCTCCCGTGAAGCTATATGTGAAAAAAAACACGTTTTTCTAGATGGGCTGTATCGCCGCCATTTTGAGTTTGAGTTTGAGATATTTTCTCGCTTTTGCGTTTTTTTTCCGAACCGTCAAGAGGAAATTATGAATCGGCGATCGGTCTGTCGTGAGGTTAGAAACTCATCCGATCACTTTCACCTCGTTGACCAATATATTACTATATATGTAGGTGCCGCTGCACCCCAGCGCCATCACTTTGGGACATTTTCGGGGACGCTTTTTTCAGCGCCTTTGCATTGCCGCTGAACCTCCTGGTATCTAGGCTCCATGGCACATCATTTGATTGAATTCAAGTAAAACTCCGTGAACTTATGTTTTCAAGATCGCTGATCACGAATCTGAAGTAAAATTTGGAAAATTCAAAATGCCGGGTCCAATATGGCCGACCGATAGCATAACATTTTATTGAATTCGAGTAAAACTCCGTGTACTTATGCTTCCGAGGTCGCTGTTCACGAATCTGAAGGCTAATTTGTAAAATTCAAAATTGCGCATCCAACATGGCCGAGCGATAGCACAAAATTTTATTGTATTCGAGTAAAACCCTATGTACGCATGTTTTCGATCACGAATCAGAAGTTGAATTTGAAAAATTCGAGATTGGTTGACCGATATAAACAAAAGGTTTTCTCGGATTTTTTCGACTATTTCGACTATTTCAGTTTGGAACAAAAATTATGGCCGATATCGGAAATATTCTAGTTCGGGTGAGAACTACAGATGGCTTAGTATACCATAAAAATTTGGCGAAATCCGCTCAATAGGTTTTGAGATATAATGGAAGCTAACTTGAAAAATACAGGGATAAGGTTCCGAAAAGCTCCCACCTCCGATCGCGCTGGGATTTTGCACTGACTTTCCTTTTAATATTCTAAGAGATGCCCTAGAAGGATTTTTGGCGATTAGCAATAGTTTTCGAGATATAAAATTGCGAAAGTTATTTATTTAACTGCGTTCTTACTATATCTATAGCAAAGAGGCTCAGTTGTGGCTGGACCTATATATGTGGTCACGCTTTCCACTTTGTTTGGGTACTTCGTATACAAAAATGGCATCTGAAACATTCGCAGAAAGATCCATTTTCCGACCTATTGAAGGACATAAAGCGCGCTTATCCAGACAAGTGAAGTATTTTAAGTCTCCCACAGAGCAGCCATCTGAACAAATTAGGGAATACAAATATAAAGTGTATGGACAGGAAAAAAAACCCAAAAAATAAAAAACTATTTAAACACCCAAAAAATGTAACTATAAAAAAGAAAAAATTAATTCTATTTTTAAAACGCAAAAAAATGTTAGTAGTAGAACTACACAGATAGTAGCCCAAATTTTGGAGGGGGAAGCCGTTGGGCGGGGCGACCGGGGCGGAGGGGGAGGGGGGCACTGGCGGTCCGGGGGACGTTGAGTGGAAGTTGTCTGGGGTAGGGGAAGTTGAGTGGGAGTTGTCTGGGGTAGGGGAATTTGAGAGGGGTTGTCTGGGGTGGGGGAAGCT
The DNA here is from genome assembly GCA_963210295.1 of Ophion ellenae. Classification (NCBI taxonomy): domain Eukaryota; kingdom Metazoa; phylum Arthropoda; class Insecta; order Hymenoptera; family Ichneumonidae; genus Ophion; species Ophion ellenae. The sequence goes on from OY723392.1 coordinate 17,961,886, forward strand.
GAGAGAGGGTGTCTGGGGTGGGAGGCGTTGGGAGGGGGGTGTCGGGTGCGGGGGAGGTTGAAAGGGGGTGCCTGGGGTGGGGGATGTTGAGAGAGGGTGTCTGGGGTGGGGGGCGTTGAGAGGGGGTGTCTGGGGTAGAGGACGTTGAGAGAGGGTATCTGGGGGTGGGGGAAGCCTTTGGAAGGGAGCTATGGTGGAGAGGAAGCCGTTGGGGGGGGGGGGTCTCTGGCGATCGCACGAGGGTCAAGGGCCATTTTGGGGAAATGGGGGGAGGCAATGACGATTGTGGGAGTCCGGCGAGTGACGTCGCGCGGGGGAGAGGATGCCCAAAACCCCGGGGTCCATAGGTAGAGGATTACGGTCGTAGGGGCGGAGATCACGGCTAAGGGGACGCCAGCAGCTAGGGGACGTCATGGACGATGCGTCGAATGTTTTATTTGGTAAGAAGGAGGCGGCGTTATTGATACAGGTAAATCGTTTTTCCAGACAATGGGGAAAAAATTATCGTAAACATGTGGATATACATGTAAAAGCCAGCGTCTATGATACACTCTCGGCAACAAACAAACCGTTTTCGTCATATTTGCTGTGAAAAAATAGTTCCAACCAAACTACCCCCCCCCCCCACCCCACATAAAATGCTAGTTGTAGGAGTTGAGTGAGAATTAGCTACCCGCGTAGAAATTTTGATGGGGCCGAAATCAGGGCCCGATCAGGTTGCCTGACTGCCCTGGTAGGGCACTAATAAGGCAGCCTGAAAGGGCCCTACTAGGAAATGTAACACTAGGTTATGTCACATATGGGCCTGACTTGGTTGCCTGATCAGGCCCCTATCAGGTTACCTGATCGGAAAAAAATGGATATAATATTTCAAAAATCCAAATGAAATGAGCCACTTAATTTAGAGTTCCACTACAATAATTTTGTATCATAATTCGTCATTCCCTGGCCTGCTGAAATGTTTTTATTCGAAGAAAATATTTCGCCTATATGGGAATCGAACCTCGTACCTACCTACCCAAAGCTACGCACGCTGCCCCTATGCTCCGAGTGCTTGTAACATCTTGGTCCCAGATATGGCATAAGAGACCAAATGAATTCCTATAATTATTTGTTGTATCACATAAAGTATATCAAGTAGTTAATAGCATTGTGACAATTAAAGAGGTTTATCAAATAACATGCTATAGATTTTTGAAACTTAACCTTATATATATATAATTCCTCTCTCTCTCTTCGCCTTAAAAAGCTGCCGAAATGTTCTAACACGCATCCTTTTTTTAAATAGAATTCAGGAATGCATCGAAACTCCGGAGCTACGATGCTGTGAGATCGAAGTTTCCATGTGGAAAATAAGAGGTTATGTGCATCTAACGACTGCTGAGGCAGTTATAGGGCAACCCTATTTATGGCCTCATCGAGGAAAGCCATAGTAGGGCCTATCAGGGCAAGCCTTGGTAGAGCCCTATCGGGGAAAGCCTTAGTGGGGCCACATTAGGCCCTACAAGCCTTGGTAGGGCCCTATCGGGGAAAGCCTTAGTAGGATCTTATCAAGGACGGCCTTAGTAGAGCCATTTTAGTAGAACCTGATTTAGGGCCTAAATACTTCCGGCCCGATCGGGGCCGGATTAGGATGACCGTAATAGGTGTTACCCATACCACACCCCGATCGGGGCTTGATCTTGGTCAGGCTAACCCTAAGAATTTTCTACCCGGGTATAAAGTCAATAGAACATGTTTTATGAAAAATTTTATGACAAATATTTTTTTTCTATACTTTTTCCCGGTTTAAGCAATGTTTCGTGAGAAAAATTGAAAAAACCAAAAGAAGTACTCTTTATAAATTATTTCTCCAAAAACGCACATTTGAGTGGATCCTTAAATACTGGCAAACAATAAAGGAATAAATACTGGCGGGTATTTCAAAATAAGTCGACGTTTGAAACGTACATATTATAAGGGCATGTGTACTTTATAATTAAATGTATTTATTTATTCTATCTATAACGCTAATAAAATTTAACCTACAATATGAGTTAGGGGAGGTGTGCTTAAAATGACATTCTTTTTTTTTTACAATTAATATTCAAATAAATGACGACATACGAATTCAGAGCCGAGCGTATATCAATAGAGGTTTATTATTATAATTAAATAGAATTGGTTTCTGGACATTCAATACTTAAATAAAAAATAGATAAATGAAAAACCACATGTACGTCGACGTGTGTAAGACGACATACATCAGTCGAAGATGTATGTCATCTTACACAAGTCGACCGAATTATGCTTGGATATATTAATGTCTGGGTTAAAGGTTAGGTTATAGCAACAAATATTTTCTGGAACATTATTATAGTGACGATGAAGTGTTGCCTGTGGCACGTTAAAATGTTTAGGTGCTAAAAGCCAATTTGATTTTCATTACAGCTTCACTAGTCTTGGTCATATGGTCTTGTGACTAGCTCTTACGATTTGATATTCATTGATAGTAGCCAGGCATCCTATAAAGATAAGCCAAAAAATCTGATTTTATATCCGGTTTTATACGCAGCAAGGTAAGATGACATGGTGCGTCATTTTACACCAAAATACATTTTCGTCGTAAGCTAAAGTCCAACGAATATTGAGAATCGCGTTTCAGTTCGTCAAATTGTATCATAATAGTAACGTAGCCGACAGAAGCGCTGAAAATCTGACATAAAAATAATATTCCAGCCGATGTAAACACATATTCTAATGCATATTACGTATATGTTAGGTAGCTGCATGCGAAACCACCCGCTGGCAACGGATGGCGATAGGTACACTATCTTCTCGAATCAAAAGTTGGCAATACACACGATGATATGTCCATGGCGTCCCGCCAAAGCGCCCTATGTGATATTTGTTCGGAAAGGTTTCGCCGCTTCCACAGGGGTGATTTCTTTATAGAAAACAAAGCCCGCACAAGACCATCGAAAAGAGTGGTGCCGGGTATTACGAGCTGCTGAAACCGTCGGAAAACTATACCAGGCATCGTTATCGACTACAACTGATGCCTTCGAAGCGAGTGGACCAATGGCATAATCGCCACGACAAGTTTATTTTGTAGCATGAAAACGCCAGGCACCCTGTTGCTTAACCGGTGAAGAAGTACTTAGAATAAGTGACCTGGAAAATGCTGGCCACCCACTGTAGTCCCCGAACACCGCTCCTTCCAATTTGTTGTGATGCAGTCAACGCTCATGGCTCAGCACTTTACCTTGTACCAAGGAGTCAAAAAATGGCTAGATAAATGAATGGCCTGTAATGAACGTGAATTCTTCCTGCGTGGAATGCGATTGCTGGGCTAGAGATGAGCTAAGGTTGTCTATTCCGATGGGCAATGCTTTGAATTGACCAGTTCGTCGATTTTCTACCAAACCACTATCTTTTCTTTCACCCAAATATGGACGGCTTCATATGCAACCACCAGATATAGAAATTCATGTAAGAAAATCACCTCTACAGCTTGAAAACACAAAAGGCCGCGGAATTTTTAGTTTTGCAAATGAATTAAGTTCCAATGGATGTTACTTGGTCGATCAGTACGCTGCCGATGACGTTGTTACAGTTAATTTACCATTTTCTCGTTAGACCTCTCGAGGGAGGAACGTTTCTCTGAAATCTTTGAATTCGACAGCTCTTGGTGTAAAAATGGGACAATTATAAGGTAACACCCATCTGCATTCTGTTTCTCTGCCCCGACGCTACAGGCACTTATCTCTGTAATCTATGCAGGCAATGCACGGGAGTTTTGCATACACTTGTTAGATGGTTGATTCCAGTCCATGAGAGAATATCAACTTGTCGTTGCCAAATTAGTGCGCTTTATATTTTGACGACTCTTTTTAAAGAGGAATCGTCAAACCATCAGAACAATCAGAAATTTAATATGATTTTTTGTTGGAAAACTGATCTTCGTTGTGTCTTGTGCCATTACAATGACAGACAACTTTCGTGTTTTTCATGTTAGAATCTGGAATCAGGGTATATCCCTGGATATCATTCTCTTACTACTTCGGGTGTATAAGAATGCTATAATTTTCAATATTCTTTAAATTAATACCCTAATTATCTTTTATTATGGAGGGTGTTTTATCATGATTTTTATTATCGGTAAAAAATCACAATAGAAAACTGTTGAAATCTCAAAAGGACACCAGACGTTTTAGATAGATAATCAAAGAGACACTAAGTAGATTATCTGACACCCGGCAGTTCATGAAAGAACCACGAGACAGAATGTATTACATGTGAGGGAGATCGATTTTCGTAATGTTTTCGGGGTCCGCATTTAAGGCCTTATATGCGCGATTTCGCCGATTTTCGAAGGTACTTTTCTAGACGCGGTTAAACAAAGTAACGCATATATTGACAACATTCTTTTCAGATCATTTGTGCACATGGTTAAGTATGTGGAAAAAAATCAGAAATATTAACAAATGGCGGAGATATAATTTAATATATCAATGTATTTTTTTTGCGCGCGCGTTGGTGAAAGTTTTCGGCATCGATGTGGGTGTCTGAAAAAAATGAACATATTCATAATTGCATAATGAATGTATCTTCAGTGTGGACCAACAATATTATTTTAAAAAAATTATTATAATACAAATTTGAAACTTAACATTTTTTTACTCAATTTTCTGTCGGTATTTTATTTTATATATTTTTTTGTGTCATCGAAATTTTTGTTTCTGTGGTTCACACGATAGGTGATGATACTAAGAATATGTTGTGAACATTTTAAAGCGATCTGAACCTTCGTGCAAGAGTTAGAACTTTCACAAAATTCAAAAAAGTGAGACGTGGAAAAACGACTGTGAAGTTGGCGGTCGGGCGCGCCGCGCGGTATCTATTATTATCTGGCTCTAAGTGCTGTAACTTTAACAATTTTTAGAATTTTTCAATTCTGTAAAGCTTCAAATATTCCGAACCGTTCAGGCTAATGGAATCAAAAATAATTTTAAAAATAAAACAATTTGAAATGTTTTGCGTATATGAGGCCTTAAACGCATCACCCAAGATAGTAAAAAAAATAGGAGAATAGCATTTGAATCCAATCCAGCTAATAAGAAGCCCCAGTATGGTCACATCCGTCGCTTGAATCACTGTCGGAATCAGCGAGAGGATCCATGCTACCGTACTTCTGAAAACAGATAAATATGTTCTCAATCTTTTGATATTCGTTTTTCGACGGAAATGGATCCCACAAATAAATTTTGCAACTGAAATTCCATAGATAGATAAGAAAACTATATATACTTTTTTTTGAAATCCCAAATAAATAATACAGTAGACAAAAAATCGGTAAATCGAAGTCTTTCGGCCCTTTACAGTTGTGTTCTCCCTTGAATGGAACAGTTAAGGGGGGATTGTCTTTTTTTTTCGCAAAATTTACCGCTTTTTGGGAATTTTTTTGTGAAGAAAGTATACAACGGAAAACTTGTGAAACTTGGCATATAGTTTTATTGATCTGTTTACTACATACAAAAAAATGTTTAAACAATTTCATCAAAAAATCCGCCTCCCACCCCCCTCGACGCGCGATGGTCCTTTTTTGATGGTGTGCACGATTACAGCCTTCACGTTCATCCTGCAACAAAAACCCAAAAAGCATTTTACTTGAGACACATATAGCTATCGTTCGATGAAGGGAAAAAAAAATTGACGATTTGGTGACGTTTTGAACTTAAAGTATCGATTTTTCGAAAAAAATTGATCGATTTTTTGTTATAAATAAAAAACGATTAAACGTATTGCTTTTTTGCTTCATCAAACGATAAAAGGATGTCAGCTGAGCATTCTGTCCAAATTTGAAGGCAATCGGTTGAATAGTTTTTGAGAAATCGTGCACACCACCAAAAAAGGACCATCGCGCGTCGAGGGGGGTGGGAGGCGGATTTTTTGATGAAATTGTTTAAAAATTTTTTTGTATGTAGTAAAAAGATTAATAAAACTATATGCCAAGTTTCACAAGTTTTCCGTTGTATACTTTCTTCACAAAAAAATTCCCAAAAAGCGGTAAATTTTGCGAAAAAAAAGGTAATCCCCCCTTAATGCTCTTAAAAATGTACAGCTCTTCGACTCGTTTGAAAGAGTTGAATTTCTGAATTGTCTGATTAACCAATTTTCTGAACTTTGGACGGGTAAACTTGGTTGGTCAAGGCTCCATATAAATGTCCTTTAGGTCACCACAATAGGGATTCGCCTTTTTTTTTACCGCACGGTTAGCAGTACCTTCGTGTATCGCCCGAAAAATTGCGGAGCTCCGGAAGTTGTCGTCAGACCATCGGACCAGGATGTGACGTTTGGGTTGGTATTTTATTGTATTTGTATTTTAAGCCTCCGAATATAAGTCAAAATTTCACCTTTTGGAAACCCGCCATTTTTTAACATATTTATAATATTTTTAGAATTTTTGAACATTTTTAGATTTTTCCGAACATTTTCTCAAGAATATTTCTAGATAAGTCACTACTAAAAAATCGACCTCTCGAGCATTGAATATTTGTTTCAATCTGCTTAAATTCTGTCCATTTAAACTTATGAAGAAGTTCATAAGTTCAAGTTCACAAGTTCATAAGTAATTTCACAGCATATGAATTTACTCCGGAATTTTCAATCGCCAGAATTCTTTTTTTTTGTCTCCATCAATTAAGATACTAATCGTATAAATTTTTTTCATCAACAGATGGATTTTGTAATAGCGTTTTTAAAATCAATGAAACGCTCTTTTGGATCTTGTGCGTTGCGCTCTATTGTTCATCCAGTTGTACCATTATCGTTATGTACGTGATGATGAGGCTGCTCATCTGAACAAACAATAAGTAACGAATATAGAAGTTGTCATTGGAACATTTTAAATAATTTTTTATAGAATTATTAGTACCATAGAAATGGTACAAAAAGAGCAATGAAAGCAAGCGTGTGAAAATGACCGACCGTATAGAAAAAATTAACGAAAAACGCGCAAGTAAACATGAGTTCAAAGCCTAAAAGTCAAAATGGACCTTACCGCGTGGATCATTGAAAATTTGATGTCGAGTACACCGAACAGTTGGACGATCAAAGGATTTTGAAGTAACCCAAGGGATTCTATCATTGCCTGTACACAATAATAATTCAAATTAAGGCTCTGTCGTTTTTGGCATGCTACATAACAGTAAAATATCCTTACCGCATGGAAGTGCCTTTGTGATGGATTTGAGATTAAGAATTCATGGAGGACGTTCCCAGTCTGATTGGCCTATCAGCAAAATATGGAATAAGTTTTTTTAGGGGGTTAGGCCACAGTAACGGGTATAAAATCATGTTCGAATTTAACAATTTTTTGTTTCGTATGAAAAAGTGATTTTCTCATAAAATTAATTTGTAAAATTGTAAAATGCTGTTTCGAAAAGTTTCGAGTAGTCAGCCATTTTGTACATCGAAAAAAAATTCTAACAGCTTCATATTTATACTAAATCGATGTGTAATTAATTTTATGTGTGAATCACTTTTTCACACGAAAAAAATGTTAAATTCCCACATGATTTTATACCCGTTACTGTGGCCTAACCCCTTAAGGTAGTACGAGCGCGCAATCTTGATTTCTATAGATTTTGTTTAAATTTTAACCAGATATTGTTTATATTATTCTGCATGTTTTAGTGAAATTTCAGAACAGTCGACTATTTAGATTGGGAGATAATGGGTTTTAAAATTGCAACTTTTTACACTGCAGGGTCTGCATTTAAATTTAGACAGAATAATTTTCGGTAAATAATATTTGTCCCCTATAATAAGACGACATATGGTATCGCACCGCATCGTTCCACGTATCCAATGACGGGAGTTTGCGCGGCATATTTGAAATAATACTGCAACACAAATTTTTATTTGGAAGTAATTTTTAATCGAACCAAGTTTTTAAATAGTTATGAATGAACCAACACTTTTATTTGTTAATGAAGATAACATAAACAGGATAAAATATTAATATTTATAATGCAAATATAGTTATATGACAACATTGTTAACTTTAGGAACGCGATAATTATTTTTTTCTCGAAATATTGAACAACCCGAGTAGAAATCTTGCTCCGACTGCAATAAAGACCTGATCAGGCATTCTGATTTCGTTATCCGGCCTTGATCAGGATTTTTTATCAAGCCCTGATCATTTTTGAAACGCAATTCCTGACTTCGGCCTGATCAGGGTAAAAGATCAAGGCCTGATCAGGGTACAAAATCAAGGCCTGATCAGCGTAAAAAGCAAGGCCTAATCAGAGTAAAAAACCACGGCCTGATCAGTGCTTCATTTTTTTAAGGCTTCATCAAAATGAAAGATCGTGGCCTACTCAGGATCATGAAATGAAGCCCTGCTCACGAAGTCCTATTTATTCATGAAATAAAAAGTACCACGAATATTCTAAATAGAAAAGGCACAAAATTATAAATACTGCCTTAAATAAAGTAAAAATTTTTTTTTTTTTTTAATCAATTAAATAAAGAATATTTGGTTGGCCTAGGCTGTCCGGGCTAACCTGCACCGATGAATGTGATGCCATCGGTGCACATTAGTCGGTAAAGCGTAGGCCAACCAAATACTGGTAAGTTGACAGCATAGTACATTTCAGTGAATGTAATGTCTATTCGAAGTGCATTTCGTATGGACTAACCTGCACCAATGGCATTAGGTTTACTGAACTGAACTACGCTGTTAACTGACCATAATTTGTTTGATCTATGCTGTACAGGCTTACCTGCACCGTTGGCATTACATCCACTGGACTGAACTCCGCAGTCAACTTACCATTGTTCGGTTGGCCTACGCTGTTCGGGGTGACCTGCACCGATGGCATCACATTCATTGGTGCAGGTTCGCTCGGATGGCGCAGGCCAACCGAACAATGGTAAGTTGACTGCATAGTACAGTTCAGTGAATGTGATGTCCTTTCGAAATGCATTTCAAATGGACCAACCTTCACGAATGACATTACGTTTACTGAACTAAGCTACGCTGTCAACTTAGCATTATTTGTTTGGCCTATCCTGTCCGGGTTAACCTGCACATGATTATTTTATAGTCATATGTTAATTTATGGTCATAAATTCAAAATAAATCCATAGTCATAGATTTAAAGTAATTCATACTTGTGGATATAAGAATTTTAAAAGTCTTTGAGAAAAAAATGATTTGTTATACTAAGGTATGTATATGTCTCGTGCTTCCCTCGTGTGTCTCTAGCATTTGACAAGATGAGGTTAGGCATGTGTTTAGCGCCAAACTGTACAAGTCCAGTTGCTTGACCATCGCCTGATGCTAGCCGGGTCAGGCGAATTGACTTGAGCCGTAAATCCAGTGGCTTGACCACAGCTCGAAGCTAGCCGGATCGGGCAACTGGAGGAGACCGTGCATCCAGCTGCCTGACTATGCCCTGACACCAGCCGGATCAGGCAAATTAAGGCATACCTTAAGTAAGGCCTCCGTGCTACAACGTGATCAGGCCTGGATCAAATATCAGGCCAGCCTCACAATATTCCTACTCGGGAATACTGTTCTGCGGTGTTGCCATATGTCTTTTTATTGTAGGGGACACATATTTCTTACGGAAAATTATTCTGTCTAAATTTCAATGCAGACCCTGCAGTGTTAAAAGTTGCAATTTTAAAACCCATTATCTCCCAATCTAAATAGTCGACTATTCTGAAATTTTACTCAAACACGCATAATGATATGAACAATGTCTGGTTAAAATTTGAACAAAATCTATAGAAATCAGGATTGCGCGCTCGTACTACCTTAAGCAAAGAACACCAACTCTCAATGTGAAAATCACACCGAGGAGTTGAAGGCAAACCTCGTTTCTGGTAGAATCGCATATGGCGAACAGTGCGATCAAACCCGTTACGTGAAAAATAAACCAGGCGGACAGTGCCCAAAAATATGGACTATCCTCGTTTGACCAGAAATTCTCGTACTTTATATTTAGACAGACATCGTAGAGGCTTGATGCAAGCTCGAATAAGTAGATCCCCATTGTTAAGTAAAGCGACAGTGAACACAATTCCACTATGGAATTCGTGAAACTCACGAGCTCGTGGTACAGCCTAATGCACGCCATCAAGGAATCTGTAGCGGCAAAACATTCGATACTGAACAGAGATTGGTTTTCACAGAAAAAATAACACACAGATTGAACTGATTTTGCAATACATTATATATTAATTCTAGCTACGACTTGGCACATTTAAGTGAATTAAGTTGCTGAAAAAAAATGGTCTATTGTTTTATTTAGAATTGATATTTCGTGATTAAACACAGAATGTCAAAAGGGTTTTACTTTGAAATAACTCTGACGATAATTATTAATTGTTTTGTAACACGATAATTCAAACTGTAGATGTCGGCGCCAAAACGCCACGCTATCAACGCTGGGGCTTGTGACGTCACCGTTCGAACGCGACCGAATAGGCTATGCATACGGCTTATACGCGAGTGTACGCAAGTGTACAATTTGGTGTCATTTCACATCGGAAAACATCTCGAGCATTTTCAAAAAGTCGAAAACTAGTTTAATTTTCGTGCAACGATGTGTGAAAGTGGATTTGTGAAAGCAAATTCGAGTAATTTGGCGACCGTGGATTTTTAGGTTAGGAGAGGCTTGATAAATTGTGTCACTTGTTGTCGCTACGTATCATAAGCATATTGAGAAAGACGTATTAAAAATAAATCACTACAGTTTATGTTATAACACGTTTACACTTTCATCTGAGTGGTATTCACAGCAAAAATAAGTGGACGATGATTTTAGGTTGACACGTCGTGCTGCATCGAACCACCGATTTCGACGTTTTACGTCTTGTGGCACATTTAGAAATACCTTATTAGGGACACCTTTCATCGTATTTATGTGAAGAGGAACAAAACAAGCCTTATACGATTTTGTCGTTGCCATCGTTGACAGAAAACTCATAGTACACGAGTAGTTCGTATACCGACATTCGAACGGTGACGTCACAAAGCGCTCGGGTAACTTCGGATGCTTTCGGTGCGTTCCCGCCGTGCCGAACAGAACAACAATTTCGAAGTGCTATATCGTTGATAATTGTTGAAAAAAAAATAGTTTGCTTTAGAAACTGCACATGATCTTTACAATGAAAAAAAATCATTTGATGACTTAATTGGATAAATCATATCCTAAACAAAACGAGGGAGACTAGACTAGAGCCGGGAAATAGGGTGAATTTGGACAACTTGTCACGGCTGCCTAGATGAAAGAATGAAAATTCCGTTTTGTAGACTTTGTTCTCCATATCTTCAAGTATATTTATAATTTTTTTCACAAGATTTTCTAACCAAATGGCGGCGGTGAAGCGGATGAAGCCACTCACCTTTATCGTATAGCGCCCTGCGTCCGACAAAATTACATCGTAATTCTTCACTAATTGCCTTGAATTTTTGGTGGCACCTTATAATCATATTTTACATCGAATTACTTAGGAGATTTGTGATATGTTAGCTACTTTGTCCGAAAACAATTATTTGCGACGATTTTTTTTACTGCAAAAAAATTTTGTTTAACTTGTCCCATTTTATCCAAGTTCAATGTTTTCGATTACCCTACGTACTTGGTAGGCAAATCTTACCTAGGACTCAAATTATTTCGACTTTTTGTTCTAGCTAAAAACCGGAGAACTCTTACCAGCTACGGGGTGTGGTGACACGTCATTTTATTAACCCCTCTCTTGACACACGTATATTTGGCCACGACTTTGACACACTGGGTCAATTTGACCTGGATATTACTTTATCCACTTGCCCTTAAGGATGTATTGCCCGTACATTCCTTACCAAAAGTGAGTTTCGGCGGGAATTTTGAGTACTTTGCGATGATATTAAAGTTTTTACAAAATCATCCACATTGACGATGCTAAGAACATTCATTTCCGGTGATAATAATGCTAAAACGTTATAAGTAGATTGTTGAAAAAAAAATTGTTAAAAAGTGTCTGGTGAACTACTTTTTTATATTATAAAACGAATTCGTAGATTTTTCTGAATAGGTATGCATTTATTAGCATTTTCATTCTATTTTCATTAAAAAAAATGTAATTTAAAAAAATGGTTGAATAGTCACAAATATTCAATATGTTTTCAAAGTAATGTTCCATATTAAATCCAAGAAGTGTCCAGGGTATTGAACGAACAGTGTCAGGTACAGCCTCTGAAAACTTCCAAAAACGGGGTTTTCGAAGTAAAGAGAATATTCTTTAACAAATCATTTGTATTCAGAAAAATGTCATAATTCATTTAACGTCACAAAAAATCAAGTTTATCGGAGATTTTTCGAACAAATTTTTGTTTAAACAATTTATCTATAAATTTGTGGCATTCTTATTATTCAAAACGAATGTTCTTAGCATCTTCAATACGGTTGATTTTTCCAGATTTTAATGTTATTGCAAAGTACTGAAAATCCTCACCGAAACTCAGTTTTGGTAGGGAATGTACGGGCAATACACCCTTAATAGCCCTTCGGTCAGTTTTTATTGAAGAAACTTCGGTATACACATTAAACATTTCGTATTATGTCTGCATAATTAAAATTCGGAAAATACAAAATTAAATTGCTGTAAAAAAATTATTGAAAACTTTTAATTTTGGGAGAGTAAGCATTTTATTTCAAATTCGTCCCGATCAAAATGACCCAGTGTGGCAAGCAAGGGTTAAAAAGTATTTTGAAAAAAAATGTAAAGATACTGGAAGATACGTGGAATAAACGCCACTAATCGGAGTTTGCATTTTATCAACTGGGTATCCATGAAAAATTGTCGACATTTACATTTTTTCCGTGCTCTACACTGGTAGTCTCCGTCAAAGAGATATTTTCATCAACTTGCCCACCTTTTTCCGAGCTTCGTCGAGAGCCAGTTTCGCGAATGACGTCCCGCCTCGTTGCGTCAACTCGCGAAAGTTCAACAATTTTCGCGTTCAACGCTCGATAAAAATCCCGAATAAGGCACATCGAGGCAACGAAAATAATCGTGAAATTCGGATAAACAATTCGTCCGAAATTGAACTGGAGCCAGACACCGAACGCGTAAGATGGCGACTTTGAGTGCTGGTAATGTCCGCAAACTAAGACACAAATCCAAGCACAATTGACGATGAGCACTTGAAATTTAGCGTTACGCGCGAAATTTCGAGGGTACATACGAATTCCAACGATCATACGAGTTTCGACAATTCGATGCAATGACTTTTGCAAGCTTCGGAATGCGTTTTGACGCAAACCAAAAGACAGCCAGGTTGCAACGGTCATCAAGCATTGCGCACTCTTCGCTAAAATGTCAGCTATAACGGACATCGAAGTTTCCCGAGGTTTCGTAAATGTCACACGGTTTTTTATCGCTCTGACGTAACAAGCCACGTAGAAAATAGTTAACAACGTTGAATAAAGAGCGCCTCCACGAGAGAACCGAATTTTCCGATTTTTAGTTACTTCGAAGGGACAAAGCCCGAATACTTTCCAGTAAACGTAAAGAATTTTGGACGTCGCCATTGAGATGGCGATTAAGTGATCGCGGTATTTTGCGGCACAACGCTAATTGCAACGGAGCTTCATTAAACTTTCGAGACTTTGTGGAGAAAAGGTGCGTTCGATTTGTGTAGAACACGAATTATCGGGTCGAGAATTGGTGAGAGCAGCATTTTGCGCCTCGAACTACGTTAACGATTTTACTGAGGCGAACTGTGCGCGCGGTTTTTTTTCAAATCCATATGCCATTAACACAAATGAATTGAAGAAGTGCACTGGACGAATGCATTAAAAGAACTGACCTTGATTGTTTTCACGAGTTATTGCGGCATTTTCTGTAGCAAATTTATTGACATGACAAGACAGCCTTTATGAATTGTAAGATCGGTGGAGAGCGGAAAAAGTGCATGATATATGATCGACGATTGTCTGACCAGCGTTCCTCTAGATTGCATCAGACGATGCATAAATTGTATTGGGTACCCAATTGGATTCCCATTCGCGATTTGCACGTCCTAGAGGTGGCGCAGCGATATTTGAATATGGCCGGTCAAAGTATAACCTCAAACGTAAACAATTACTTCGGTCTTGATTTCCTGCGAGTTTGCTATTGGATTTATCCCCATTGTAGATTGTGACGATGCTACTGTAGTGAATAATTTATTTCCCGCTCTTTTTTCAGCTCTAACAGCTCTGGATTTACATTTTTTAAGGTTATAAGTCACTCGTAGGTGTCGAGAAGGAGTGATTTTATTTTTCAGAGCATACTTTTTACAAGGGGCGTCTGGAATTATTTGTATACATTGTGTATGACAGAAATGACTTTTAATATGACTCGATTTATTATTCATAAAGATACGAACTTGGAAAGAGAAAATCTTGTGGACTCACAAATCACAAATTTTCAGGACAATCGGTATGGAGTTAGGAATCTGTGTTGGGTTATAAATCTGTATGGGGCTAGGAGAAATTATCTCATAGTTTTTAGTCCGTTTTAAAAACGTGGTTTGAAAATTGTTTTTTTATTCAAATAATTTTTTCCAAAAGACTTTATCTTTAGGTGGCTTATGAAACGACAATTCGCTTTTATTATCCGTCTTGCACCCTGGAACGCAGCAGAGTCTCGAGTGATTTTTCGTTTTTTAAATGTTGTTCATTGTTATTGACGTATTTTGACAAAATTGGCTATACTAGTAGAGCTTGTGCCTGCGGCCGCGAGAGGTGTTAGGACCTTTGGGGATCGCGAATACGTGTATCTACTTTTCAATAGGCATCCAATCGGTCATCGAATTGGATCCCTGCACCCCAGTAGAAAACTAGCCGGTCTGAGTTGCGTGCTCGTGACATTTGGATATACAAAATGAGTGGATCTTGAGGCCGTATTCTAGTGTAAAAACATTTCCAAGGTGATTTTTTGGGAATTAAATTTGGAGAAACGGTTCAATCAACAGTGTTAGTATTTCACAGTTATATTTATACATGTCTGAAGTAACATCTTAGATTTTCTCAAAGCATTTTTTTTCGACGCATGAAATTTTATGCTGCGCAGGTCATGTTGCGAGGATTTTTTATCGTAGGACGTTGTGATTGCGGCCGTCCTTGTCATCTAAAACAAACGAATTAAGAATTCTATTCTTTACGAATGTGGTTATCATTCAGCCCTCTGATGAAAAGTTTTAGGAAGAAAATTACGAAAGACAGGGTTTGGAAAAGAGTACTCTGAATTTGACAATAAAATGTTCACTTCTTGTGCCCCGGAAAAATAATAATTATAAAGCAATAAAAAAGATGAATCAGTCTCTCCGAAAAAGTAGATGTAGAAGACACTGCTCTGGCAAGCATGATCAGCTAGCGCTACTCCTCACACAATATATGAATTGATTTACAGCTCTCCAGAAAAATGATTGTGAAAAACGTTTACAAAATTTCGTTATTTATTTCGAGTTACCTGTGCTTATTATTTTTTTATTTTTCAGCGAGGAATAAAATGAATGTCCAATGGTTTCAAGGAATGTACTTTTTACGATGCTTTTGAATTTTTAGTACCTTTTCAGCTTGCTAGTAGGGGGCCATTCGTAAAATACGTGACGCAGTGAGGGGGTGGGGTTAAGAAAATCATTACACTTTGTCACAGGGCGATGGGCGGGTGATCGAGCAAAAGTCACGAGACGCTACAAGCATATTAAATCTGGAAAAGAGTGATCTGAGACGCTAAAAATTTTCTGTACTGTCCACCCAAAGTTCCGACTACGAGGAAGTCGTGAGTTCTCTGACATCAATTGAGACTCACCTGAAGCATCCTTGGGAAAACATTCTAGGTGCATCGTGATAAAAGATTATAAAATGATTTATTATTGACGTTACATAACATAAAGAATATTTTTTTTATCACGTATAAATTGTACGTTTTTATATATTACATATATATTTACTTAAAGTAAACAATATAAATTGTTCGTTCTGAATTAATTTATTAAAATGGTTTTAGTATTTGACTTGCTTCTTATTGTAGAAAAAACGAGAGCAGAAAGGGGGGCTCCATGTCAAGTAATTTCCAAGAGCGGCAGGGGGGGCAGCGGCACCCGTCACGAATGGCCACAGATGGGGGGAGGGGGGTCGAATATTTATAAAAATTGTGTCACGTGTCTTATGAATGGGCCCTAGGTATATGTGAAGTCTCGATAGTTGCACTCCAGAGGATTAATTTCATAGTCAAAATAAATAAATAAGGCGAAACGACGATTTTTCTGCCAAATCTGTTTTGCATGAACATTTACAAATATTTCAAACTGTCGTATTCCAAAAAAACCTACACCATAATTGGCTGGCATCGATTGAAAGAGTCAGATTGAATGCATAGTGATCATTTCAGGAGAATTAGCCAGATATAGATATTGATAACAATGGTAATATATAGTAACAAGCCCAATTGTATCTACAAGTGTTATGAACACATAAATGAGACGTACAATGGAAATTTGTTCTTACACGGAGAGAATTAAAAAGTAATTTTTGTCGTGAATTCCACGGTATAAATTACCGTAATATATTTCAATGTGGTGACAAGTGAGAAAAACATAATAATTCATATGCGACAAGTTTTTTTTTACTCACGTTACAGAAAATTTCAAATACGTCGCTAAAATGTTACCTACTGTCGGTTAAATATTACCAACCGCACCGTGCGGTATTTTTACGGCACTGCACAGTTAAATTTACCTGCGTCAACCTCAGAAGAAAAATTTCCTATAACGCTGGTAAAATTTATATATCTTCCCCTCATTGTGACCGTTTCTTTCGTCTACTGTTTGTTTACCTTTTTCTCCACCTTTACCCCTGTTCCCCCCTCTTGCGGCCCAGCCGACTTCCCCCTCTGTCATATTTCGCCGCGAAATGCCGAAGAAAAACATTTTACGACAAATGTACGCGACTGGGTTTCGACCCCAGGACCTCGTGGTCCGCTGGTTTAGAGGAGAGTACGCTTTTTTTTATAAGGAATGTTTATTTCAGACTACAACGAACCATATACATTTTTGGAGGCTGAAACAACAGAACATAAAAAGGCCTAACTATCAGAACAGGAATGGCGCAATGTCCCCATGCTTGGAGATCTCGTTAACATTTTCTCGCTTTGGTCCATACGAAATTTGGTTTCTTTCGCTTACATATAATAGCTGCCCAGCGGGCAGAAACTCTCTTTACACACAGCCAAGTGAATCACAAGTGAAGGGGAAAAAATATAGCCACGTGACGGCTTAACGTTTGGAAAAAAACCCGTCTTCTGTCTGGTTTGGCTAGACTTACGGACTAACTTACAACTAGAATAACAAAACAAGAAGGATATGTACAGGGTGTCGCACATAATGCGACGCGGTCACGGCACGATGGCGCTCTGCGAGGTGAGTGCGCTTGGGCCCTGTGGAGCCTGGCTCTGGCGAGCTGTCGTCTCCGTAACAGAAGGCTGCGCATGTGCGCGCTGTCTGGCGAGAGCCACCAATATCTCCGGAAGTTCAGCCGATGGAAGTCGAGGGCGGCTCTCGACGGAATGGCCGTTGAATAGCGGAAACCGCCTCTATTTACAGGATAATCAGCAGCCGTAAGCGAGACACGCTTGTCTGCTTTGTTGCGCTTCCAGTGGTAGAGGACGTGTTGTCTTCTGCTCGGATGAGGCCAGTGCTGTCCAAAAGCATGAAGGATTGCGGGAGTAAGTTTCCCGTCTTGCCTTCGATATTCGGTACGTTGACGTTGGCCACCGAACTGATGAAATTGTTATCGATGCTCTGGATGCTCTGGATGCTGCCAAAGTATTCTCTGACGAGCTTGATGATGAAGTTGTCAATTCGTGGGATGTTGGCGGCCCCTGTTGCTGATGACGTATATGTAGTTGGACGCTCTGGATCGATAAAGCTTGAGGCAGGCGCGCAGGCATTTTCTTTCGAAGGCTCTGACATGCTCCATCGCTGAGGCACTCGTGTTCCAGCAGATTGGTGCTGCATATGTGATTATGGGCCTGATCAGGAGCAAGTCGATGATAACCTTCGCTCTTTTGGTGATGTGGGCATTGTAGAAAATTTTCTCGTTGGCTTTGAAGGCCACCTTCGCTTTATCTAGCTGGATCTTTACGTGGCTGTTGCCCCTCAGCAGATCGTCCAACCAAACGCCCAGATACTTCACCGATTTGTTGTGCGGGATGGTGGCCTTGGTGTTAGTACCGGGGACGGTGTTCTCAATCGCAAACGTAGATACTCCCCGACCTTTGTTGGCGGAGAGATGACGATAGGGCTTCCGGAACAGGATGGTCACGCACTTGAGCGGGTTAAGCTTTAGGTTCCACGACATGTACAGCTGGTTGACCTTTTCCACCAGGTCTTCAGGCTCCTCTCTTAGCACCATCGGCCTCCGCCCCACAACATAGATAATGAGGTCATCCGCAAAAGCGATCGATAACGTTTTCTCTGACTCGTTGAGACCAAAGAGGTTCAGGCCATCATTGGTGAACATGTTAAAGAGAATCGGGGAGTTTACCTTCCCTGCTGCAACCCCTCCTCGATTTCGAACTCCTCTGAAGACAGGGTGGACCCGTTCCATGTTTTGAACGATTTTTTTGAAATCATGTCCCAGAATATGAGAATAAGCCATCTCGGGAACTTCTTTTGTTTGAGTTTGAAGAGAAGACCGTTCGTCCATACGGTGTCGAACGCCTTTTCCAAGTCAAGCAGGCTGCCCCTACGAGGTTGTTCTTTCCCACTTGGGTGTTGAGGTCCGACCGGAGCTTGTGGATTGCGTGAGTTGTCATGCCTGCTATTCAAGTGGAGTTTTAGCTTGGAGAAGAGCTCGTCCAGTTCACGAACGAATAACTGCCCGTTGTTGGGCAGTTATTCGTTCGTTATTCGTTCGTTATAGGTTGGAGATTTTTTGGGATTGGAGCTTTATAATCGTGAACGCGAGAATTTGGTTTTTACTAGAGGTGGGGTACTCTATTACTTCAAATTTGATGGTTTTTTTACAAGTATCGCTGTGCCACCCCCTTGTGCGGAGTTGGGGCGATCGGGTCTGATAATGCTATAGTTTTTGAAGGACATTTTGGGTCTGGGAGTAAGTTTCGTCTCGGAGATCAGGGCGATGTCCAAGTTGTGGTGTGTGGCAAGGTCAAGGATCTCGGATCTGCGGTAGTTGGCGTTTATTGCTGCTATTTTAAGCTGGGAGTTCGTGTTATTTCGCACCGCCATTTCCGATGTGACTGGGAAGCGCGTGAGGAAGCGTCGAGAGGAGATAGTCAATCTTCGCTGTATTTTATGCTACTTGGGCTGAGATAGGTTGGAGATGACTGGCGATTAATGCTGCTAATTCCTTTTTTAAGTCGCCCACCCACTCGGGCGGAGTGCTGGGAGTGGGGGTGTGTGGGTGCTGGGCAGGGAGGCCTTGCGACCAGTTGTATCGATTGAGGTTACTTTTTTGCTCTCGATGTCGTGGTGGGGGTTACTGGCGCTGGTTCCTCGACGGTCCGATTGCGGCTTGTGCGTACGACAGGCGTCCGCTGGTAGTCGCTGATATCCGCTGGATTTTTCGGTCTTGTTGGCTCTGCACGAGGGCCTTCTGTTCTCGCTTGAGGTTCAGTGCGAACTCAATTTACGGACACCCTTTGTACGACGCCGGCTGACCCGTTTCATTACAGTTGACGCACCTGAGGGTCTGTTTGGCGTCCACCGACGTGATGGGACAGTTATTAGGACCGTGGTCTCCTGCACACTTGACGCATCTAAACTTTAGCCGGCAATTGTGACTCGCGTGTACAATTCGTTGACAATTTTTACATTGGAAGACGTGTGGTTTCTTGAGTTTCTCCCAGCGTACTCTTTGATACAGCAGGTTCTCGATTTTGATGAGCTCTCTCGCCAAACTGGCATGTGAGATTTGGAGTATGTAGTGGTAACGATGTTTGTTGGAGGAGTCGAAGAAAAACTTGGAGAATTTTAGTATCTCCACCTCTTTAAGGTCAGGCTCCTTGATTTCTGCGAGGATGTCGTCGTCGGTGAAGTCCCCTCTGATTCCTTTCAGGAGGTACGATTTGGGGCGAGCATTGCTCGGCGTGTATGTGTAGAAAAGAATTTTGCGGCGTTTAGGTTCGTCGTGATCGTCGAGAAGGCCGTATCTGTCTTAGGCCATATGGTATGGCTCTGGGCGTCAGATTGGCTGATTGTGAATATTTTTTTATCTATCCCGCCCGTACTGATGAGAGACGCTAACGCGTTTGTATTCGTGCTACGGGTGTGGGTTGGTGGCAGCCTCTGTCTCTTGTGCTCATTTATTCCAGGGCTTGGGGGCCTGGACAAATCTTCGTCCATCTCCTCCGTCTCGGAGAGAACTTTATACTGGTTCTCCTTTACCCACTGTTGGGTCTTGCTCAGTGCTGCTATCTCTTTGACGCGACTGGTTTTTTCCGGCACTATCCAATCGTCTGCCGGTAAGGCAGAAGTGCTTGGTTGCAGGGGGTCAACGCTAGATGGCCCTGCCGTACTAGACTGCGCCACGCGGGCTTTTCTCCCCGAATTGAGCTAAGGGGCTGTGTAAAGGGCCCGCTTATTCATGATATTTTGCCCTGCTCGGGCCTGGAGATAAAGTTTATCTAGGTTATCGGAGGTGAGGTTGGGCATTTTGGTTTGTTTGTTAGCACGGTTAGAGCTTTTAGGGTCTGGGGAACTCCCATCCTTTTCACGCGAACGATTGCGCTTCGCTTGTCTTTCCGCCATTGGCGGCAACGCTCTTCCGTGCTCGCAGATGCCGGGGTCTCTAATTATTGGAATTCTTGATTACTTGGTCAATTATTCAGTATGTTCAATTCACTCTTATGCACAGCGGTAAGACCCGCGTCCCTCACCACTAGACGCAGAGAAATGTTTACTCGGGATTACCAATAATAACAACAATCTTGACTGCGCTAAGGAACACGTCCATCCTCGATCGTTGCCGACGCGCGACTGCAGAGGCGAGCATGCTAACCACTAGACCACCGCACCGGTTCCTTAGTAAAATGTATTTTTTCTTTAAAAACTGGTGCGATAATAATCATAATAATAATAACCATAGTAATAATAATAAATATTGGCGTAGGGAAGCTGACGTAGAAAAGCTGGCGTGCCCATCGCCCGGGGGAGCACAACTCCCCCGCAATAGCCACCGGCGAGCCAGGCTACCCACCTAGCACGCCGAAAACTAGGTTCCAACGACACCTAGTCAGGCCCCCCACAACCGGTCCCACTCGGATGGGGACCAAGGATCAGTTGGAAGGGGCACGCGTACAGGATCCACGGCAACGACTACGGCTCGAAATCGGCGCCTCGAGTGGACGAAGGAACTCAAGAGAGGTGTGCACCCAGAGCTTGCACACCTCTGGCAACATCTGCGAGACCAGGCTGCCCGCTTGCGACGACAAGCGGGACGACTTGCGATCTCTTGTTACTACCACCAGAGCCGTCCGGCAGGCGCTCTTCCGCGCGTTACGTGCGGAGCTCTGCCGGGAGGCCTCATGATCGAACCCCCCGGTAGTCGGAACCCCCCCGTTGGCGCGTCGATTTGACAAAGGACTGGGGAACAAGGAGGGAGAGAATCACTGGGAATTTTTTTCTTCAGCCTGGTTGCCTAAAAGCGGTAAATGAGTCCCTTGCAGCAATTCCTGAGACTGCTGATCTCCTCAGCTTGAACTGGGCTGTGCATCACGCGGCTGTTCAGACGAAGCCTCGGACACGCAATGATAAGGCGGCGTTCGTGGCTAAGACTCGGCGGCGCGTTGCACAGCTCCAGAATAAGATCAATGAAGCGCGGAGGCAGGCATCCCGTGTTCAATGTGTGTTAGACTTTATTACGGCGGGGAGGGCGTTCACGCCTAAAATCCGAAAAATCAGCTCGGACCAGAAGTGCTGGCACCACACATTGAAAGAAGCTATCCTCTTATTGTGAAGGAACGCTACGTGGAGAAGGTGCGGAACCTGGGGGTTGCGAAGCAAGCCCTAGAGAGGCGGCTGGGTCGGGCGTTAGATAATACCCTCTTCCCTTCTGACCTAGGCCGCTGGTTCCAACCTACGCCTGCCCCCGACACAGCGCCAACAGCTGTTCAGGTGGAGCGGTTTTGGGCAAAAATGTATAGCGAGGGGGGTCATTTTGATGAAAGCACTCCAGCTCTGGGGCGGTTCGACGCGTTTTGCCAGCAACAGCCGAGCCGGCGTGGCGACTGTCTCCAGTCACGTGGGGCAAGTGAGGTACATCCGTGAAGTCCCGCGTAGGCCCGGGTACCTCGGTGAGTAGCGACACCGCCAAGCCGAAGCGCTGATAGACCAATGTCGACGTGAGCACGGACACGTCAATTGGAAGTGGTGCGAGTAATCGTACGCACGAGGATCCGACTAATGATCCTGATTGGTACCATGGGGGCTAGTTTGCCCGCCGTCCTACGGGGCGGTTACTAGCCGATTGCGGTTGGCTCCGTGGTGGCAGTGGTTGGGCCGCATGCTGGTCAGGGCAGCTACGTGCACCCGACGGGTGAGCTACGTTTTTATTAGCTCGGGCAGCAAACTGCAGAGTTATTAGAGTATTGGAAAATCACTCGACTTGACTAGTAGTTGCATTAGGATCTGCCTCCTAATGTGAACTGGAAGGCGTAGCGTGTGCGTGCACATACTCGCCGCGGTGGTCGGCGTTCTCCGACCCCGAGGTCGCGGGGCCCATGTTGTTAGGGCTATATGCTAGATACAGCACGTTAAACCAAAGGACATAATCTGTCTCCAGTCACGCGGGGTGAGGTGGAGAAGGCGGTGAGTAGCATGAGGAACCACGCCCCTCCCGGACCAGATGGGATTATTATCTTCTGGTGTTACTCCCCAATAAAAGGGATTTGTCTCGTCCGGAGACCTACCACCCGATAACGTGTCTGAATGCGCTCTGTAAGATCTTCACAAAGGTACTTTATGAGCGTGTTCTGCGCGATATCGAGCCTGCATGACGGGAGATATACGAACAAAGGGGATCCAAGGGGGGCTGGGAGGTTGTAAGGAGAACCTGCTGGTGAACCGCTGCATAACGCAAGACACGGTCCAGCACAAGCGTAACCTCTCAGTCGCTTGGATAGACTACCGCAAGGCGTTCGACACTGTCAGACACAAGCTGATTATACACCTACTCGAACGCCTTTCGGTGAGTCCCTACAAAGTGGGATGCATTAAACACCTCATGCGCTCTGAAAAAACACGCTTCATAGTCAAGACTAGTGAAAGTAACGTGTCGACCGGAGTGGTGGGGTATAGGAGGGGAATGATCCAGGGAGATTCTCTCAGTCCACTCCTGTTTTGCATCTCGCTATTACCCCTATCAATCGCCTTGCGGGCTGCACGCGGGTACGAAGCGGGGGGCCCCGAGGAGCGTGGGCGAGGGATCACCCATTTAGTTTATATGGATGACCTCAAGCTATACGCTTCCGGGGAGGAGGGACTTAAGCTCCTCTTGAACATCGTAGCGACGTACACGCGGGCGGCGGGAATGGACTTCGGATTGGACAAGTGCGCTCTTCTTCATCTCAGGAGAGGGAGAACAGAGGGTGTCGCGGCTGATGTTCGGCTGGTGGACGGGAGCGTCTTCAAACACCTGGACGTCGGAGGGTGTTATCGGTACCTTGGCATTGATCAGCGCTCTGTACAAGACGCTGAGGGTGTCAAGCAGCGAGAGCGTGCCCTCCGCAGCGAGTATAGGCGGCGTCTCAGACGGATCTGGAAATCAGATCTGTCAGGGAAAAATAAGATCATTGCCACCAATATGCTCGCTGTCTCGGTCCTGCTCTGCTCCTTTGGCGTCGTCAAATGGCGGAGAGACGAGCTTAAACAGCTGGATATCGGCACACGCAAGATAATGAACATCTAGCGGGGTCTGCACCCTCGATCTTCCACCCCGCGCCTTTATATGCTGCGTCAGACCGGCGGGCGTGGGCTCTTGGGATTGGAGTGTCTTCATGACCGCATGGTCCTCGGAATAGCAAGCGATGTAATAACAAGCTCGGGCCCGCTCCTGGAGATTGCACACCAGCATGAGCTTCTTGCGCCGGGGGCTTTTCTTTATAAGGCGGCAGATCGTGCGGCAGAGACTGTCGGCTTGGAGTTCCGCCGACGCCGGCGTGGCGCCTTGCGAACGGACTCCATCGCTCGGTTGCCCAACTCCCGACGTCGGCGGGCAATCAGGGCTGCCGAGCAAACTGCCCTGGCTCGGCAGCACGTGGACAGACCCATGCACGGTGTGTTTTTTCACCACATCGAGTAACAGGGGCTGTCCACCCAGCTGACCTTTTCCTTCTTGCGGTCAGCCTGACTGATGTCCGAGACCGAAGGGTTTATCTGCGCCTACCAAGATCGAGTCATCAACCCTGGTCTATCGCAGTCGCGTTTTGGGTCAGCCTCTGCCGACCACTTTGTGTCATGCATGCAAACAATCACCGGAGACAGTAATGCATCTACTGTCGGCCTGCCCGGTATATGCAGTCTCCGTCTATATCCATCGCCATAACGCGGCCCTAAGAGTGTTGTACTATCATCTACGGCACTCTTATGGGATAGACTGGGAGCCCCTGCCGCCTTATTTACCAGGAGATATTGAGTCCGTTGTCGTGGGCAAGAGGTGCAATATTTATTGGAACTTCTCGGCCGACACTATCGGGCCGCTTCAAATTTAATTAGTAGAAT
This sequence comes from Ophion ellenae, assembly GCA_963210295.1. Classification (NCBI taxonomy): domain Eukaryota; kingdom Metazoa; phylum Arthropoda; class Insecta; order Hymenoptera; family Ichneumonidae; genus Ophion; species Ophion ellenae. The sequence continues at coordinate 17,986,655 of OY723392.1, forward strand.
TTATTTTTTCATTTAATACTACCATTTGATTACAATACATTTTGTACCATAGTAGGCTCGAGTGATGTGACTAATTTGCGCACATATTATTTCGTCATCATTTAAAATCATAAAATCGTATTTATTCTTGAAAATTTCATAAACAGTTTATGTACGCAGTTTAGACGATTTTTTTTTTGGTACTTCCATCGCGCCATATAAGGAATAGATAGACCACTGAAACGAGACCGCGCACCCCTATTTAGCCCCACAACTATACCATTCTGAAGTGAAAGGTATGAGGGGAATTTTTACCATGCAGTGCCTGAAAATTACCGTACCGTACCGCACGATAATTTTAACCAAGCGCGCACGATAATTTTTACCGAGAGCACAATACATTTTCCTATAACACTCATTAAATTTTATAATAAATCTTAAAATAACTGTTATAAAGTCGTTACTTTTTTATAGACATTTTTAAACGCCTAAAACCAGGTCATCTGGTTATCGTTACTGCACGGTAATTTTTAACATTTAATTCTCTCCGTGTATCTTCAATCGACCACCGCGTCCAGTGTTAACGTGTTGTTATCGTTATCCCGACCGCCAAGTTCATCCAACTGCAGCATCATTGTCACGTAACCGACAATAGAACTGCAAATCTAACGCAAGAGTCATTGACTTTGAAAAACGAAGGCAATGAAAGCTTGATCAAATTAGTGTAAACAAGCTATGCAACCGCAGGAATTATTATTATGAACTTGCCGTGTAAGCAAGCGAAGCCTTCATCCCAAGTACACCGAACAGTTGAATGGTCATGGGCTCTTGTAGCATTCGAAGCGACCATATTGCCGCCTGCCAATCATCAAATTAATCTTTCCGTTCTGTACGTATGAGGTAAAAAGTCGTAACGGTGTCATCATTACCGGCTCGACGTGCACCTCCATCGGCTTCGACACCAAGACTTCGTGAAGTATATTTCCGGTACGATTGACCTGCAAAATATAAGTGGTATAAATGATATTGTCGATGAAAAATAAACAAATAATATCGGCCGAGACCTCGTTCGTAGTTAAATCTGCGATGGCGATTTCGTAAATTATTCCCATCACGTGTAAAGTGAACGCAAAGCCCAACGGGATGTGCATTCCAATGCATTCTAATTTCAAGAGCTTTCCATCTCTGACTCCAATACACACAGCGTAGACGATCGAAGACAGTTTAAACAAGTGGGTCAACACCGCCAGATACAAAGCAGGTGACAATACATCAATTACGGATCTCGTAAGCTTTACCATCTCCGCGTGCAATTGACCCAACAAAGCAACAGGATTCGTTGTAATAGCACCTTCGATCCTGAAATATTCGATTAATGGTGTACTCTACTTATGATGAACGATGTTCTGAAAAATTATTTTAACAAGCATCATTAAGGCGACAGATAGATTTGAACAAGAAAAAATGAACAACATTGAGGGATTTTTTTCAACTAAGAAATAATTAGTCTACAATTATCAAATTTTGGGTATACTTTAATAGTATATTTAAGTATACGAAACGATTTTTCAAAATTGATTTATCATCAAAACGGCGGAGCTGTGGCAGAGTGTTACAACAAGGTCGCCGCGGGAGTTGCGAACCGGCGTGCAGTCTAGCTTCCCGTAGACTTTGATTTGCAAAAAAGTTCGAACATTTTTTCAGTTAGAACATGTATAGTTACTATGTGACGGTAATTGAAATGAAGAAAATGCAAATTTGAGAAAACGGCACGTATTTACAATAAAAAAATCAACATTTCAGTAAAATGTGGAGTAAAAAAGTAGTTTTTTTCTAATTTTACAAAAACCATTTTCCTCAAGTAGAAGGTACCAATATTATCAATATTTCTACCAAGTTTCAACTTAATCGGCTTAATAGTTTTTGAGTAATCCTGCACGCCAATTCCGATAATGCAGTTTTGAGAAAAACGCGTTTGAATTTCACGCCCGCTCCTAATCCGAACCGTGAGGCACAGTGGTGACGGGCTGTAACGTTTGAAGTTTTTCGAATTTCGCTTTGAAACTTTGGGAAAATATTTTACATATATAGTTCTATCGTTTGAAGAAAACAAAAAAAAGAAATCGACTTTTTTGTCGATGTAAATGTATATCCCGCCATTAGGCCGGAGCCTGAATTAAAAGTTCCAAAAAACCGTTTTTTTTTCAAATTGCTTAAATCGATAGAGGATCTATCCAAGAATATATTCACAAAGTTACAGAGGCCAATTGTAAATATTTTCGAAGATACATTACCAAAAGCAGAGAAGCAATTGATATTTCATATTGATATTTCCTCCTATTGAAAACTTTGAATCGCGTTTTCTCCAGTTTTCGTTTTCACGATTTTTCCAAATTGGCGGGCATGATAGCAAAAAGGTAAACGACCTATTGAATCAAACCAAAGTTTATTTCCTTCAGTTTGAAAATATCTTCTAGGTGAATTAAAAAAGCCGTCAAAAAGCATTTTTCAATCACATTTATACCACGTTGGTGTTTTTTTAACACATTTTTTTCAAACCTGTGAAAAGTTATAATTTCACAATTTTTTCAGCTTTTTCTTAATTCACCTAGAAGAAAAAGATATGAAAATTCAAAATTTTATTGTTTTTTTTGTTTCAGTTAAAAATTACGAGCTGCGTCTTTCCCGCCGATTGGGGACTGTGATGGCAAGATGCACATGGAATTGGCTAATAAATCTGCAGTTATTTATTGTTTCATGTTGAACATTTCAAATATACATGAAAAGATATCGTAATGTTTACTAGGCTCACTTGTTTTTTTCCTTCTACAGTAATTGCGGCAATAACGCTTTTTTGGACCTTCGAATTCAGACCTTAAGGGGGTAAGGGGGCCTCAAGGGGGGAGATACTTTTAAACGAGGAAAACATTTGTTGATTTTCATGATTCTTTTTAAAAGATTTCTTCATTCCCTTAAGACATAGGGCATGTTTTATTACTACTTTTGGCTGTTGCATGATATCTGTTTTTGTTAATCTTCAATAATAGTGGAGGCATGGTACGGTATACCAAACTGCATTTTCAAAACTGGCGTGACGTATAGCTAAAAAAACTAATCGACCGATTCCGATGGAATTCGCTACAACTTTTTCTAACCTTATCGTCTGAAAAAATTTGCCGATTTTCATGATGTTTCTTCTGAAGAAAAGATTTCGTAACCTTTTTTCAGACTTAGGGTAAACATACCCAAACAAACCCAAACAACCCAAACAAACATAGGGTAATAAAACATTATTACTACTTTTGCCTGCTGTATGGTATCCGTTTTTATTAATCTTCAAAAATGGTGGAGGCATGGTACGGTTTTCTAAACTGCATTTTCAAAACTGGCGCGACGTATAGCTAAACAATAAATCGACCCATTCTGATGAAATTTGATTTAAATCTTTCTAACCTTATTCACTAAAACATGACCCTAAACGTTTTCCACAATAGAACAAAGTAGTTTTTATGGCAAAATGTAGACATTTTTACGCAAAATTCAATCTTTTTGTTTCAGAGCGTGCCACTTCATCGATTTTCAACATTTCTCACTTTTTCTTGGCTCATATTCTACGTATGATAATGAAAGAAAACCTTCGTTGCTTTTTTCTTCAGTTTAATTCCGCCGACGCTACGTGGCACGCCATCTGACAACATCCGCTGCAACCCGTTTAGAAAACAGTGCCATACTTCCACCATTTTTAAAGATTAGCAAAAATAAAAATAAATACCACCTAACAGCCAAAAGGAACAAGAAAACGCCCCCAAAGTTGAAAAAAGGTGAAGGAATCTTCTTTTAAAAAAAAATCATGAAAATTAGCACTCTTTCCTCGCCTAAAGGTACCGCTTAAAGTTTGCCGGCTCACGGAACCTAACTATAGACGCCCATTGCCCCATAAATGTTTAACGGATCGAACTTTAATACTCCACGATTATTCTTGAAATGTTATATTCTGGAAATCAGTGAAAAACCAGAAATCGATATTTTCTAAAATGTCACCTAGGTGTAAAGCCCTTAAAATTACAGCCCAGATGAAAGTACAGTTTCACTCTACTTGCCCATCGTTATTGAAACGGGTGCAGCGTATTGACGGGCAGTTTGTACCGGTTGTCTTCAACTCAAAAATTTCTCGCAACTTGTTGTTCATCGATTGGAATTGATCGTGTATGGTGGCCATGACACCCATGTAGAGTATGATAAAATTGGGATGGACGCTATGGCCGAGATTGTAAGGTAGCCAAATGAACATGTCGTACTGCTTGGGTGGTCTGATACTGCCGAGTGCGAAGAAAAACATCCAGATCGCGTTGAATATCAACGCCTGTTTTCTCACTCTTTTTATCACCTTCCCGTGAATCTCCTGAATTCCAAGCTTACGACCGGAAACCACGATCCTCCGATAGGCTTTTTGTATGCTGCGGAATCGACGCTGACAAAATGCGAAGGTAATCCAGGTTGTGATGATCATGCAACACTCGAATGTATAGCTGACTATATCGGCTATTATGGCCATCGGAGTGTTATGAGTTCCATAGAAGTCTGTATTGTCGATTATGGCTCTGACGTAACAGAGGCCGTACAACGAGGACAGAAGCATCGAGTAAAAAAATCCACCATAGGAGAAACGAACTGTTGTCCAATTCGTCAAGCCGTAAGGACACAGGCCGATTATTTTCCAAATAACGTACACTAACTTGGTCGTTATCATGGCGAAAGAGACGAGTAATTTTTTTTCCCGCCGTGCCACGAGCACGCGAGACAATTAACTTGGAACTGAAGTTGGGTATGCCGAAAAGGGTGTTAATTCAGCGAGTGTGTTGGACTGTTTGAACAAGTAATCGACTCTTTGTCCTTCAAAAGTATCCATTTGATAATTGACATTAATGGAACTGTCGTACGACCGAGCACATCGTAGATACGGACATAAGTGATAGCTGAATAATTATTTCTATAATGAAGTGCAGGCCTCATAGTTGCCGGGAGACTAGTAGAGTCCGAGGTATTCGCCGAGATGACGCTCAATTCGTTGAACGTCTCCAGTCGCTGCAAATTTTCATCACTGTCGAACTGCATCATAACCGTTATGTAAGTACAAATCGGTCCGACAATCTGATCAATCAAAAGAATCAAAGAAAAAAGAACTTCCTGCTGTTATGAATGCAAATATTAAGACATTATTATATTCGGTCTATGCATAAGTCCGTAGCGAAATTTCGACGGATATCGTTCGCAGCTGTTTCTCCGATCGCACATGCTTCCATATGAAGTGTCGTATATTAAAGCAGTCATCCCGTGTGAAGGCTCTTTTTCCAGTTTTTGGAGCGAACTAAATTATCATACAACTGCGAACTTTTCACCACATATTTATTCATATTTTGGGCACACTTTACAATTTTTTGAGCCCGAAATCGTTGCTCATTGCTGAAGTACACGGCAATTTAGACAACTCATTTTCAAAAAAAGTTTTTTGCAGTGCCCACGATTGCGGGTAGTCTGCTTATCTGAAACAAAAAAATTAAAGGGCATTTTAATCTGTGAAGTATGAACTAAGTTTTAACTTGGATTATTAAAAAATATTGAAAAGTAAATTTTTGGCATCTTATTGAACATTTTTTTGTGAACTTTGGTGTTTTTTACGACTTCTTTAACATGAAAAAAAACGGTTTGATGAATTAGAATTATCCTAGTTTGCAAAGTGTCACATGAGTACTGAATTAGTGATTCAAACTTCAAAAGAATTCGTTCGATAGATTTCGAGATATCGTGGTCACCAGTTTGAAAAATACAGTTTTCACCCTTAATCTGCTATGCCTGGTCCATAAAGTTAACCTTCAGTTTCCTCAAAAAAATCCTGCAAAGCCGATTGTTGCTTCCTGGCATCAGTTCTTCCTCTTTTAAGTCAGCCACACGGGACGACTGCCTTAAGGGGGAATATACCTTTGAGGGTAAAATCAAGTATTCATTGAAAAACAATTTATTTTAAAAAAACAAACCAAATTTTTACATTCGGTTTTTTATACATATTAGTAGAAGTCTTAAATTAAGAGAATTTTTTAAAAATTGTTTTAGAACAAAATGACGGCGCAGTAGTCGATGAAAGAAAACTCCTTTTTTCAGAGTCCTCTACGGGCGTATTCGCACAGATAATAATTTTAAAGCTAGAACAAAAAACGAAAAATATTTCGAAAGTAGGTATAAAAAACTAGTCCAGTACGTAGGGGTTTTTCAAAATATTGATTTTAAAAAAATAACGTTAATATGACGAATAAAAAATCAGTCGAATATCGACCATAAAATTTTTTGATATCAACTTATCGAAAAAAAATCCTCCGTACTGAACTGGAAAATGTTGTCAAGAAGTTACTGTAAAAATGTCAAGTCAATCGATTGAAAACTCGAGGCGCTACGCATACGCCCGTGTCTAAAAACATAGTTTCGAGAAAAACGCGTTTAAAGTTTTACGTACTGTAAAATCATGGAAATTTCGTGCTTACCTTGAATCGGCGATGCCTGGACCATACAATTGTCCTAATTCAACATTCTCTCGCTTTTCTTTTCTGGAAGATGTAGGTAAAAAATGCAAAAAAAAATTTACAAAGGTAAATTCCCCCTTAAGTGAAAGCTGAAACTCGTGCCCACATCGAAATAAATGTCCATCGTGATCCGTGACGTATAGGAAGTTTAATTATATTTTGAAAATGCATGGAAAAAGCGTGCATTTCCGATGCATTTTGCTTTATTTCCGAAAAGGCAAAAACATGTCGCAAACTCATAAAAAGATATGTGTCATGTACGGAGAGAATGCCGTAAGCGAAACTGTGTATCGGAAGTGGTTTGCGAAATTTCGTTGTGGAGATTTTGATCTCCAAGACGCTTCTCGCTCCGGTCGGCCAATCACTACTGATGTCAATAAAATGTAGACTCTTATCGACGCCGATCGGCATTTGACGGCTGCAGAGATTGGACATAACCTCAACATTGACCAATCAACTGTTTCGTGACATTTACGGGAGCTTGGGATGGTAAACAAGCTTGATGTTTGGGTGCCGCACGAACTGAGCGAAAAGAATTGATGGACCAAATTTCAGCTTGCGGTTTGCTGCTCAAACGCCATCAAAATGAACCTTTTTTAACGGGAAAGATTACTGACGATGAAAAGTGGATTTTTTGCCACAATGTCTGTCGAAAAAGATACGAGCTGATGCCACCCAACGAAACGATTGATTGTGTTTTGTCCATTTGTGAGTCAAATATATCAATAACAAAATGTGATTATTATTTTATGCCTATTTCACTTTGTTTTACTCATATTTGCTTCAATGTGTTTAAATCATTTTTTGGTCAGGTTTGCTGAAAACGTCAAGTGGAGCGAAAGGACAAAGCGGGTAGGGCAAAGCGAGCACGTGCCCGCTATGCCCAGTATGAAATATGGCTATGGGAAATGAAGTTGATACTTTATTTTAATAATTTCCTTATTTATTTAATCTTTATTGTACGAAATCGAGCACGTGCCCGCTTTGCTTTAATGACAGACGAATATGTGAAATTAAGATGATAATAGAAGGTAGGAGATGACTATGTGACTTTATTTTAATAATTTTCCCATTTATTTATCTATGTAGGAACTCACCCAAACGATATTATTTATTGCAACTATGTTTTTTTACGTGTTCGAAAATGGTATTGTTACCTCCTTATAGCGATATCCACTATTATTCTTAGATGGTAAACAAATATAAGAGAAAGACACAACAAGCTTCTTGGGATAAGAGCCTCACAAAGGATTTGAAAACTGAGAAAAAGCGAAAAAGGTCAAAAAAGAAATAAACTCCAGACAAGGAAAATTACGTGTTTATTATATGCAACGAACCATATATAGATCCTCCCACCAAAGACTGGAATCTACGCAATGGCTGTCAAATGTGGGCTCATGATGCATGCACTGCTTACCCTGGTGTCGGATCATTTTACTGTGATTATTGCTAAAAAAATAAAGTTTACCGGCTGTTAAGAAGACACATTAAGGTTTTGTTCTTTTATGGTAATAATAATGATTTGTCTGCATTAAAATATGTGGGTACATTCATAATTTTTTCCGCCTATGATTACCTACTTCTTCTTGTTTATACCTAATCTCAGGAAAAAGTACAGGGTGCTGGCTTTACCCTCTATGTGCCCGCTTTGCCCAGAAGCCGCGCCTGGTTTAGGCTACCCTCCTGGGCAAAGCGGGCATTTCTTAAAGTTTTAATAATTGGTTTCATTATTTGTATTTTGAAGATTCACTGGAAATGTGTGAATGTACTATTGAACTACGATAAATTTGGCACCCAAAAGAAAAAAAAATGGTTTGAATATGACATTTTATAACTGATTTTTTTTCCTTAAAGTGCCCACTTTGCCCCCCCCCCCCCCCCCGCCCCTACGTCTCCAATTGCATCATTGATCAGTAATTGAATAATAAGTCCGCGTAGTCCTTTGTATTCATGCAGCCTCGGAGGATCTGGTAGATTCGATGATCGATGTATTCGTCGCATCCTGCTGAAGATTCTGGCTGTCCAGTTGCATCATGACCGTTATGTAAGTGCCTACTGTGCCGATGATCTGATTCCAACAAAAATTGCCATGATTTATCGACGTGTGAAAAAATGCCTCGGATTACCTTGCTAAAAGTCATACAGTGGAAAAGTGAGCTTTAGTGTTTATACGAAAAATCGTGATGTTTTTTTTACTTAACCGTAAGCACCACCGAGAGCTTCATTTGAAGCAATCCCCACAACGAGATGGCCAATTTCCGCTGCAGCAAACGAAGTGAAAGCAGCTGTCCCTGGGAAGACAATAAATCTATAGAAGAAATTTCGAGTAATAAATCTTAATTGAATAGAAAAAAACATTACCGTGTCGACATATGTGTTTGTGTTATCGGACGTAAGCATTTTGTGCAATAGTATTCCAGCTCGGTTGGCCTGTGAGGGTAAAACCGTACGAAACCAATGAGTGCTCGACTTGCACGAATAGCAAAATGCGCGGTATTTTACTTGACTATTTTTCTCAAACTTTTGTGGAGGCGAGAAAGAAGGTAAATTATTTTCGTCAAACCGATTGTCCAATGCTGAGCATCACGTTTTCGGAATTTGTAATTTCGTTGATCGGGAAAAAGTGAGTTGTAGATAGACCATAGGATGATTGTCAATACTCATTAGCAAGCGAACTGTGTTTTTTTCTGTACAATTGCAATTCAACTTGGGCGATTTCTCGATTTTTCATATACACGGAGAAAACAAATCACCATGATTAACAAAAGTGTTCCTTCCCAAGGACAATGAAATATCAAGATGAAGCACTACAATCATCGATCAATCTGAATATTCGTTGGTTCGATTGAATAAATAATTCCAAAAACAACAAAATATTCTATTTTTCAAATAAATAATTTGTTGGTTTCCCCCAGATTAGTGTTTAGTTTAGATTAGTGATAAAGACCTCCTTGGCAGTTGAATCTGAAATGCCCAACAGGATCACGGTCTGACTGACATGCACGATGAACCAAGAACACATTACTCCAAATGCATATATCTCTCTTTCCACCCAGCACTGGCGAGCTCTCGTCATCATACACAGAATATAGAGGTCCGCGGCCATTTCGATTATGTGTGCAAGCTGCACGAGTATAATGGAGGGAGCGAAAAAATTGGTCATCCTTTTCGTGAGCGTTACGAGGTCGGAATGCATCTGGCCGTAGATCTGCAATGGACCAGGCGTTACGTAGGAATGGAGGCTGCAATTGAACGTCACGATAATACCAATTGCAATCAATTTCAGACGTCGATTGCGGGAAAATGCTCACACAGTGTTTTTACTTCTGAATAATGAACACGATGTAATCATTTGATATAATATAATCTGAGAAGCTGGCGAACAAAACTGGAATGTTCGACACCGAGTCAATTTTTTTTTATTTTTCGTGTTTTTCAAGCACACGAAAATATTTAAGGGGCTATACCAGTGTGACACTTTTACAAAATCGGTTCTTTTTGCCTTTTTCGACAGTTTATACTTTCAAGAATGTCCTGTTAAAATGTCAAGACCGTATCTCTAATCATTTTATCTTGCAAAAATCGATAGTCAAATCTTTAAACTCGTTTTTCTCCAAATGAGATTTTTCAAATTTGCTGACATTGTAACTCAAAGAGCAATTATCCTATTGACTTGAAATTTTAACTGAGTACTCTTGAATATATTAACTCTACAATGACGTAGGATATTTTTGATTGGACGAAAATTGACGATTTCGCATAGAAAAACCGACCATTTTATAAGCAAGAAAACAGACTTTTTTTCATAACTACGCGATTTTGTTAGATTTTCATATTTTTCGAAAATCCTACGTTATTGTACAGGAAATACCTTCCAGTTTAACGAAATTTTTTCCTTTTTCGGTTTCAGCTGCTCAATCAGCCGGAATCGTGTCAGCAGTGGAGGAACTTTTTTTTTGCGGCTCCGTAAGTCGCTTGGATCTCAATATTTTTCGATGAAAAAATTATGTAATTTAGGTCAAATATAGCCAAATATTTTCTTAATTTTCCGAAACATTTAATTAAGTATATATGTGTGTGTATATATATATATATGTATACACTACCGGCGGAAAGTTTCCAGACAAGAGTTGGAAAAGTGCCCGAACGGTTCTTTATGCCATTTCGCCGATAGTTGGGCTAGGCCAATTTGACCATCGTGATTTTAAAGAGGGGGGATTTACCTACATTTTGGCTTATCAAAAAAAATTTTTACGATTTTTTTTACACTTGGCACCCATTTTTGAAAACGACAATTTTTTGTCGTTTTTTTGTTGTTTTGTGAGAGGACCCCGTTTACAGTAAAAATCTTTTTTATGCACTTCTCCTATTAAAATCATAAAAGGGGAAGCCTAAGCTTCAATTTCGTTTTGTAGAAAAATTTTTGCGATTTTTTTTTCCCAAAAATATTTCGTTTTTTCGATAAAAATATACAATATGAAAATTGCTCCGGAGTACGAAAACGACGAGGTTCACAATAAAACCTCAAGACGGTAAAAAGTTGCGCTACTTTTTGTTGAGTTAATGAAAATTTTTTCAGATTTTTTTTTGCGAAATTTTTTTAAAAATTATTTCCGGTCGGAACTCGATTGATCTCAACACCATGATAATAATATAATTAATTTTTTTATTTACATATTATACTTTGGTCTCGTCGAAACAACCTCCTCTCGCTGACAGCACGCTCTTAATCGTCGTCATTGAAATGTTTTTTTCCACGACTTTCGACAAACTGCGCTTGGATGTTTGCCGCCGTGAGTTTTCGATTCCTTTTAGACATCACAATTATTGATTAGTCTTCCGCTTTGGAAGTAACAGGAGGCCTCCCGGAACGATTCTTATCGCGGTTCGATTGTGTCTCTCTGAAACGTTTTATAGCATCTCCAACGGTTGATTTGGGTATTTTCAATCGATTTGCAATGTAGCGAATTTTGAACACTTCATTGCAAAGTGCAAGGATTGATGCACGCTTTTTGATGCTTATATTGGGTCGACGACCCATTTTCTTCTTCTTCTTCTTCAAAAAAAACTCTAATGAAGTAAAAAATTTTATTTAATTAACCGTCAAAGTAACGCAACTTTTTACCGTCTTGAGGTTTTGTTGTAAACCTCGTCGTTTTCGTACTCCGGAGCAATTTTCATATTGTATATTTTTATCGAAAAAACGAAATATTTTTGGGAAAAAAAATCGCAAAAATGTTTCTACAAAACGAAATTGAAGCTTAGGCTTCTCCTTTTATGATTTTAATAGGAGAAATGCATAAAAAAGATTTTTACTGTAAACGGGGTCCACTCACAAAACGACAAAAAATTGTCGTTTCCAAAACTGGGTGCCAAGTGTAAAAAAAATCGTAAACATTTTTTTGATAAGCCAAAATATTGGTAAATCCCCCCTCTTTAAAATGCCGTTGGTCAAATTGGCCTAGCCCAACTACCGGCGAAATGGCATAAAGAACCGTTCGGGCACTTTTTCCAACTCTTGTCCGGAAACTTTCCGCCGGTAGTGTATATATATATATATATATATATATATATATATATATATATATATATATGTATTCCTCAGAGGTACGGGGACCTTCCCCTTTTACCATCCTCTCCTTTATTCCTTCCATTCCTTCCGACATCCTTCCAGAGTCCCCCCCCCCCCCCCCAGAGTGTTGACCGCAGCCACTCTTTTCCTACTGCACTACTGTATCGCCTTTGCACGAGGGCCCAGGTAAACTACGGAAAACCTGGGCCGATACAGGCGGCTATATTTGGCTGAGTCTCAGTTGTATTACAATCAGAAACTCAGACAAACTGTCTCCCACGCAGAGGTTGACGCGCAAACCAGTGCACGGGCAAGCGGTCACCGCTCCAAGTATTGGCAGCCTCCAATGCTGCTTAAGGGGGGATTGTCTTTCTTTTCACAAAATTTACCGCTTTTTAGGAATTTTTTTGTGAAGAAAGTATACAACGGAATACTTGTGAAACTTGGCATATAGTTTTATTGATCTGTTTACTACATACAAAAATTTTTTTAAACAATTTCATAAAAAAATCCGCCTCCACCCCCCTCGACGCGCGATGGTCCTTTTTTGATGGTGTGCACGATTTCTCAAAAACTATTCAACCGATTGCCTTCAAATTTGGACAGAATGCTCAGCTGACATCCTTTTATCGTTTGATGAAGCAAAAAAGCAATACGTTTCATAGTTTTTTATTTATAACAAAAAATCGATCTTTTTTTTCGAAAAATCGATACTTCAAGTTCAAAACGTCACCAAATCGTCATTTTTTTTCCCTTCATCGAACGATAGCTATATGTGTCTAAAGTAAAATGCTTTTTGGGTTTTTGTTGCAGGATGAACGTGAAGGCTGTAATCGTGCACACCATCAAAAAAAGACCATCGCGCGTCGAGGGGGGTGGGAAGCGGATTTTTTGATGAAATTGTTTAAAAAAAATTTTGTATGTAGTAAACAGATCAATAAAACTATATGCCAAGTTTCACAAGTTTTCCGTTGTATACTTTCTTCACAAAAAAATTCCCAAAAAGCGGTAAATTTTGCGAAAAAAAAGACAATCCCCCCTTAACTTCAGTGACCGCCGAGCCCGCACACCGACCGCGCGCCCATCTCTGTCGGTTACTTTAATTAAGTACTTTTCGTCCAAAAAATTCCCGAAAATCACCCAAACTTTCAGCGTTCACATTGGTATAGCCCCTTAACTTTCGAAATATTTGGAGTCAAATCCGGTTCTAAACACCTAAAAATTTGTTCAAAACTGCCTTTTTGAGCAAAATATCAGATTTTAAGCATGAAAATAAATCAAATTAAATTTAACGTAGTGCGGATAAGTCTGGTTTTGTTGGCCAGCTCTTCATCTGTCGTGCACGATTTCAATTTACGCTCCCCCTCCGAACAAAATGAATAGACTATTGAAGTGGTACTACTGACCCACAGCGCCTCGACGATTTCGTACGTTTCCGGGGCAAAGTCGTCAGCATCGGAACACCATCCGATAGTTTGTCGATCTTTCGATTCACGAGGTAAAAATATTTCTTGACCACGAGGAATGCGTTGACGAATATAATGACAATGTTGTGGTTCACGATACGTAGAAAGTTGAATGGCATCCATACATTGTGTTTGAATGATTGGTTGTCGAAGAGGAGCCCATGATCGGAGCAATAAAGACAGAACCAAATGAAATTTACGAGAATCACGTGAATCTTGAGCCTTCTGCATATCTTGTTGGAATTTTGGCCGATCCCGAGTAACTCCGCAGTCGCGTATACATTCTCGAATATCTTCAATATCTTTCTCAATTCGTTTGATCTTAATGCCGTGTACAACCATGACGCGAAGATCGTGACAAATTCCACCGAAAGTCCGAAGAAATCAGCGACTAACGTCATCGAAGTTTCGCGGGGCAGAACGAAGTCGATGCGACTCGAAATCGCGCTGACGTACAGAATAGCGTAGACCAAAAGCAATACCATTGTGTAAAAATATCCTCCACGGCTGTAACGGATTATTTCGTTTTCGTCGAAAACGAATGGACACAGACCGAGAATTTTCCACCAAACGTAGACGCATCTCGGCAGTGGGGAAAAAATGACGCTCTTTGTCTTTGTCATTGAACAAACTGATATTTCACGCTTATTTCGCAGGCTGACAAACAGACAAGCAGTCGATAATCCGATGTAACCAATTACAATAATTTTGAAGGTTTACGTTCGTCAATCACGGTACAAACGACACGACGATGCGATCGATGGAACGAACGCGACACTTTTGTACTTTCCGCCTGGGAGAATGATATGGAAAAATTCTTCACTTCGATGCACTGAAGCGATGACTTCCATCACGCTCTAATTCGTAATGATGCATACGTGCCGCGCCGCGAAAAATAATAGCCAATATAACTCGAAATAGTGTGCGTATTATCGTTAGACCCGCAGGTTTCGCAATCCATTAAATTAGCGACGTACGATCATTTGTTCCGCATATCGAGCGACGAGCAGTTGTTAGATATAAGATTGAAGCATTATTATGGAATACGGAATGCCATTGCTATGACCTTCTAAACAACAACAAAAACATTTTGGAATTGAACTGTATTTCTTCGGACCAATTTCACACCAGTGATGACTCGAAACCTACTTTGAAACCATCGAATAGTCCAGATCGACTAATCCAAACACGGATATGCTTACTCGATTTTGGAGTAGGGTCAAAGTGAAAACAGTGGCAACAGTGGGTACACGGAACCTTTTCTGTTTCTCAGAAGCGGACATGTATATATGTGCGTCTTTTTCACATTAGAATCGCCCTCGGGTGCCAATAGGTGTGAACCTGTCTGTGAGTCGCTCCCGCGCAATTCGGTTGTGAGAGGTGATTTTAAATTATTTTTGGTGTCGAAAGTTGAAAAACCAGCCAACTTTGTATGTTTTTCGCTTCTTCACCTATCGCAGTTATGTTCGAAGGCATTGTTCTCCCGCAATATACAGCTGTATTGCGGTATTTAATCATTGTATTCGTTAAGGGGTTACCCCACGTGCGATTTTGAAAAAATCGATTTTTTTTATTGCATTGTTTTGACGTATAAGTATCTGAGAATATGTCCTGAAAATTTCAAGTCGATCCGAACAAAATTGACTGAGATATGAGCGTTGAAAGAGAAGAATCCGTTGTGTAAACGACCGGCTAGTCAGCCGTCTGGCGCGCTCGACCCTCCCTCCGACCTTCAATGCATTGTTCAATGGAAAGGGTCGTGTACCTGGCATTCACAACGTTCATATAATAGACTGGAATTTATAAAAACGGGCCCGGAATAGATGACTCTATGTAAGTTTAGAAAAAAAAAATATTTTCTTCGTGTAAACTGAAATTGAAACTTTAAACGCGTTTTTTCTCAAAATGGCATTTCTGAAGTCGGTGACCAAGATTACTCGAACACTAATGAACTGATCTTCTTGAAATTTTGCAGGCTTACTTAATACATAAAAATGTAGTCTTTAATCGTGCGATTTTTTTTTCGAAAAAAAATGGCCGTTTTATAGCCAAAAAACGGCCGTTTTTTTCGTTAAAATCGAACCATTAACTTTGACTGTCCGCCATTTTGTGAAAAATGAATATTTTTTAAAATCCTTCGATTAAAGACTAGTTTAAACTTATATTTGACTAAATCCATCCGCATTTTTTTTTTTTCAGATGATCCACTTCGCCGCAATGTTGGTCACCGCAAACCGTGTATATAAAAACATTATTTCATTGACGGCCATTTGCCACTAAACAATGTAATATTTTTCAATAAAAAAATTACTGAAAGTTCTTCAAGATGTGTTCTTTAAGATGGTATATTGATCGATTAAAAAAGTTTTGTAGTTTTCTTTTAAAAAATTCATGAAAAAGGCCTTTTTGCGCTACAAGTGGGGGGTAACGCCTTAAGCTAACAAAAATAGAAACTTGTCAGTATCCGCTTTAGAAAAAAAGAGCCCGTCGGTACACCGTGGCTCAATTTTTCGAGGTACACAGAGGTAAGTCATAATATGAATATTTGCGTGTTGTGATTTAGATCATTGATGATTAATATTCAATAAATGATTGTGATCGATCTCATAATATGCTGTCTTTTTTTAATTAATTTTTCAATAGTTTACTGTACAATACTTCCCATTGTATAGAGAAAAGCACTCCATTACCTACAAGTGTATAGTGGATCAGGGTAATTTTCTTCAAATTTTGCTTGATTTGGAAATTTTGTTTGACTGTGAAATTAAACATGTTTCACTGTGTACACCGTCAAGTACACAGTGGATCTAATCCCATTTTTTTAAATGGTTATTATCTCAATATCTATTGGGTTAGGCAGTTCAGTGTCTTTCAACAAAATGAACCCATTGAACACACCTCACGTTTAATCAAGGTTTCATTGAAATTGTGTGAACGGTTAGGCAGCTACAGACCTCTGAAAAAAACGAGCCTCTCATCCCGCTCTGACCCTATTCCGTATGCGGGTCGAATTTTCAAGCAATGGAAATCGCTAGTCTCGCTCTACGGAAGAGCGGTAAAATATTGCGAGCGCGAATCGTACAAAGGCTCGACTTGATTACATTTTTCGGCGACGGGCTTTAGTGGAATTTTGATAACGGTCGAACTTTCTAGCAAACACTGATCAGTGTCCCTGAGCGACAAGAGTTAGTACTGCAAATATTTCCGCAAATTCTTTCCACGACAAGAAATAATCGCATTATCACTGTATTGAACATTTGCAAAACCCATCCTCAGGTTATACTTCCCAGTTCCGCAGCGATGACAGTCAACACTGGATTTCATTCCCCGAATTCCCTGAATTCCCTTCTTCAGCAAGTCATATTCACACTGCTATTATCATTGTTCAGAGAATATTTATACGCGACACTATGCATTAAACGTGAACAGAAAGAATAGAGCCCACGATCACGAAACTAAATTTTATGTATTAATACTACTCCGGCATGCCAAACATTTGCAAACTTATTTACAGCTCACAGATCAGGTTCCCTCAGCAAACAGGGTTAGCACTGCAAATATTTCCTCGCATTCTTTCGACGACAAGAAATATTGACACTATGACTGTATTGAACATTTGCAAAATCCATTAGCAGGTTATTCTTCCCATTTCCTCAGCGATGACCTTCAACGCTGGATTCAATACCCTGAATTCATTCTTCGACAAGCGACATGCACACCGCTATTATCTTAAGAGCTCTCCTACAGGAAATATTCATACGCGACATTATGCATAAAGCTTTGAAAGAGAAAGAGTAGAGCACATGATCACGAATCTAAATTTTACGTATTATTATTACTCGGGCATCCAAAACATTTAAAAACCCATTCGCAGGTTACTGGTTATTTTTTTTAATAACCAGAGTCAGCGCTGCAAATACTTCCTTGAATTCTTCCACCGACAAGGGATATTCAAACTCATTCACGACACTATGGATTAAATGTTGGCAGGGAAAGAGTCGACCTATCAAAAATAAAAAATTTCAAGACAAATACAAAAAATGGTTCATTCGAAGTATTGTCCCTCGCTATTTTCACATTTTTGCCATCTCTCTGGCAATACATAAATACCGCCGCGATAAAAAGACGCGTCTTTGGACTGAAACCATTCGTCCTACCAATTTTGCACAGCACCGTAATTGGCCAAGTGTAGCCCACCCAAGTCATGCGCCATCGACCGGAATAAGTCATAGTCTGAAGGGGCCAGGTCTGGCGAATACGGCGGGTGCGGTAGCAGATCCTATTTCAGTATTTTTATGCGTTTGTGCTCCAGTATCACGTGTGATATTGTAGCACGTTGTCGTGCTGCAATATCACACGTTCGTGTCTCGTGTCCCATTCTGGCCGTTTTTCAAGCAATGCGTGGTTCAAATTGATTAGTTGTTGTCGGTAGCGATGCCCATTGGCAGTTTCGCCCGGTTTCAGTAGCTCATAGTACACGATTCCTTTCCGGTCCCACCAAACGCAGAGCATTGTCTTTTTTCCGAAGCGATTTGGCCGTGCCGTCGATGTTGACGCTTTACCAAGAGAAAGCCATGATTTTCTACGTTTGGGATTCTCGAAATATATCCATTTTTCATCGCCAGTAACAATTCGATGAAGGGAACTCTTTCTGTTCTGCTGCAAAAGCAAAATTTCGGAAGTGGCTCTTCGATTTTCCATTTGTCTCTCAGTCAACTCATGTGGCACCCACTTTCCTTCCTTATGAATTTTCCCATGGCGTGCAAACGTTTCGAAATACATTGCCGAGTCACATTGAATGCCTCGGCAAGTTCATATTCTGTTTGAGTGTCATCTTCATCCAATAACGCTTGCAGATCGGCGGCCGCAAATGTTTGCGGTCTTCCCGAGCGCTCCTTATCCCCAGTCTCAAAATCGCCACTTCTGAACCGCTTGAACCAATCTTCAGACGTTGTTTTTGATGGTATATGTTCGCCGTAGGCCTCCTCAAGTAACCGACGTGCTTCAGCTGCTGTTTTTCTTAGGTTGAAGGAGAAAAGCAATGCTTCCTGCAAATGCTGTTTATTTGGCACAAACTTTGACAATTTTCGACGTTAAAAAAAGGTCGTTGTGTTGCGATATTTGTTTATATTACGACTGGGTATTCTTAACAAATGTCCAAGCTATAAAGACACCCAATTTCAGACCTGTATGCCGCCTGCATGTGCCGCTAGCGCCATCCATGTGTGAAACCCGGGAACTTAGTTGCGCACCTAGTACTACTCTGGCATTCAACACAATTCAAAAACTTATTTGCAGGTTGCTGATCTGTTTCCCTCAGCGATCAGAGTTAGCGCTGCAAATACTTCCTTGAATTCTTCCACCGACAAGAAATATTCACACTATCACTGTGTTAAACATTTGCAAAACCGCAGGTTATTTTCTCCATTTTCTCAGCGTTGACAGACAACGCTGGGTTTGATTCAACGAGACCCTTCTCCGACAAGGAACATTCACACCACTACTGTGTTTAGGAACTATTGTACAGGAAAGACTCCTACGCGACACTACGTATGAAATCTTGGCACAGAAATAGTAGCACTAGATCGCAGATCACAGATCTAAACTTTTTGTATTATTACTACTTCGACATGCAAAACAGTTGAACATTTATTTATAGGTTACTAATCTGTTTCCCTCAGTGATCAAACTCAGGGCTGCGAATCCTTCGAATCCCTTCTCCGACGTATTCACACTGGTACTGCGTTGACGAAATTTTCAACGGGAAATAGCGGAACACACAATAGCGAATTCTAATTTAAGAGAGACTTTGTCCTTGGAGTGCCATATTTCAGGTGTTTACATTTTATTTTTTTTAAAGGAAACGAGTAAAGCTTTTTGAGTGCGGTTTTTTCTTGCTTTTATTCATGATATACAGAACGTTAAGAAAATTTTTTTTTGAAAAAAAACCAAAATGGCGGCCATTGCAGCTCCGCGAAAACAGGTCCTCAAATCGCGGGGGGTAAACGGCTGACATCACTGCCCCCTCTTTGTTGATCTGAAACACAAATTCAAAGCATATTATCAATCTGTGACCCTTTGGTCATGGAATGACGGATAGGTTTTTCGTTTAGTACAAATTTCGGAAAATGGCGGTAATTTAAAAAAAAAATCGAATTTTCGCGATTTTTTTCGCATAAAAAGATAAATAATAAATGCAAAAATGTATCTATCGAAAAAACGATCCGTCATTCTGTGAAGACATATTTATGAGTATGCTCTCGAAATTTCAGATCGATATGTTAATTACAGCGGTCAGGAGAATGTCAGCCATTTTTAAAAACGTGTTTTCGAGAAAAACGCGTTTAAAGTTTTGTAATGTATTTACACAAATGTGTTTATAATTACCGCTAATCGGCAATGCCTGGTCCATAGAGGCATCCCTCCTCTTCTTCTAGCTGCTCATGTTGAGCCGCTAACTTCTCCCGCATCTCCGCAAGGACAAAGTCTCCCTTAAACCTAACGCAGCGGATTCCGATCTGTCAAAAAACGAATTGTTCTGGAAGGATGCGAGCGCGGTCGGTAAAGATGGAACGTTGCGAGCTGCGCGCCGCCAGTGACAAAAGCGATTAACTAAATTTTCGTGACGGTAGGTAATATTTCGAGCTTTCTTGATACATTTTTTGTTACATTTATGTACAAAAATTTTTAAGTGACTTTTCTCCGCTGTTTATTCATGAAAAGAGGTGAAACAAGGCTTAAAATGTGTGCTTTTTCAAGGTCTAGAGGATCATTCTCGTTAAAATACCGAAAATGCGATGCAATGGTCAATAATTCGCAATTTTTCCCATGGTAACCACAAACCATATATATTTTTCCCGTTCCTGTGGTCCGTCATTTTTTAGGCATTCTCAAATCTCCGCAGAATTTACCTTGAGTCATTTAATTGGGATAAGAAATTTATTCGGCAAATACAATAAGTTTAATAACGACTATAAGATAAATTCCGAGTTTCACAAAGTGCTTTTCGTAGTCGGTAATTCGGAGCGTTCTCGAAACTCTTGACAATTAGTATAATCCTACGTTCAAAACAGCCAAAAATCAGCGAAGCAGCACCCCAAAAATATGTTAGTAACCCGGCATAGTCGATAATTATGGGAATCATTGTTTCGGTGATTAACGACATTTTCACTCTATCGACTAAAAAAAAACGTGGGACAAGAATCAGCGCCAAACAAAAAAGAGTAAAGTCTCAGGTATGAGAACTTCAATTGATTGCCTCCCGATAATGGTATTGGATTGATGCCGAGAGTTTTTTTCCCAATAGTACGGAGCCGTGCAGAAACTCGTTAGGGAGTCCCATGTCCTAACACATCTCTATATAGGGATTTGATGAGGACGCCGCACGTAGGGAGTCCACATTGGCGATGTTTCCCAATTGACGTGGTTTAAAATTTTGTATTTGCATATTTCAGAATTGGATCTCCCGAAAAAAAGATTCCGTCGTCATCCTTTGTATGGATTTGTTGGGGAGTTCCAAGATCTATCCACATCTCTATAGGGATTTGTTAGGCGCACCGCAAATAGAGAGTCATCATTGGGATCCAATTCGATTCTGTACTGTTTCCCTAGAAACGTCGTTTAAGGATTCTTACCACATTCGAATCGAAAGTATGTGAATAGTCACGAGAAAAAACTCGTCGTTTTGACGTAGTCATACTTGACATAATTGACTTTGACATAATATCTCTACACATGTGCCCGCTCAAGAAGCATGCAAGTAATATTTCAATATGACCTGCATGCTTCGTGGGAGGGGACATGTATAGAGATATAATGTCAAAGTGCCGCGAAATAAATAACAAACAATAATTGCAGTGGATTTTCAGTTATGTGATTCAAATAGATATTTAACGGCTTATACGCAGCTAGAAATTTCAAAAAATCGATTTTTTTATCGCATTTTCGGAATGTACAAATATGTGAGTATATTCCCTGAAAATTTCAAATCGATCCAGCGAATATTCTCGGAAATACACACATATTTGTAAGGACGCTCGGAGCGCATCTCCGAGCGTCCGAGAAACTTCAAACACGTTTTTCTCAAAACGGTGTTTTCAAAGTCGGTGAGCACGATATCTCAAAAACGGCTCAACCGATCGGTCTGCAATTTTAACACAACCTTGTCAGATATATTCTTCAGGTACTGATCGAAGGAATATGATTTTCGATAATTATTTATATTTTTTTCAACGATCTAACGCAAAAAAATGGGTCCAAACTCGAAATTGTTTGGTTCCGGAGCCAGCATTTTGTCAAAAATTAAAATTTCCGCTATTCCTTCGATCAATACCTGGATTCATCTATCCCCTAAAAGAATCTTCTTGGTTTTTTCATTTTAGATAATCCAAATCGGAGATACTTTGCTCACCGCCGGACACTTTTTTTCGGGGACTTCCAGGAGACTTCCTATAGGAGCAATGTTAATGAATATTTTTGAAAATAAAAAATGCCAATCTAAAGCTAAAAGATGCCACTATACTTTTCGTTTTGCCCAAATGAAATCCTTTTCCAAAAAAAAAAATCGTGAAAAAACGACTCTTTTGGCCTTGCAACTGCGTATAACGCCTTAAGATATAATATTTAATTTTTTTAGATTCACCCATTCTGTACATCTATATATTTTGTTTCGAAAATTCACCACACAGAACGCGATGGAATCTATCAAGAATCCCATCGGTTTCTGTTCGATAGTGCCGGAATTCTTCAGGATTCAAATTTGGATTGGCGTAACATGGCGACTCTGAGTGCTGATAATGGCCGCAAACGAAGATACAAACCCAAATGCAATTGATGATAAGCACTCGAAATTTAGCGTTACGCGCAAAATTTCGAGGCAAGTTACGAATTCCGACGATCATACGAATCTCGATGATTCGATGCAAGGACCGCTGCAAGCTTCGGAATACATTTCGACGAAATCCAGTAGATGCCCATTTCAGCAGTTGGAAATTATTTCCATTTTTTGACGCCGTTGTTTTACACGCGACAATTTTTAACGCGTTTCGTGATAATAAAATTTTCAGAATTATGATTTTTATCGAGGAGAAAAATATTTTTGAAGCGCTTCTTTTTTCAATCAGTGTACAATAGATGTGAACATTCTTGGTTTATTTCGCTTTATTTCTCCTTGGTTTATCCTAAAAATAGTATTTCTATGGTTTGACAATGTTGTGTACGTTTCTAGTAAATTTGCTTGGCTTTTGCATAAAAAGTTATTTCACTTCTTTTGTATGTTTTAATTGGAAAAGTAATAATGTAAATGCAAGTATGGTTTGGAAAAAATCACAAGTATTTCGAGGTTAATTAGAATTTTGTAGACAGTGAAACGACCGATAATTTTTTCGAGGGCATTTTTTATTACTTGGCGTTTTTTTTACTTGCTCAAGTTTTTTAAGGGGATTTCATATCTTTTTAAAATAAATATATATACAGGGCTACTGGTTATTGGTCACAATCCCCTGAAAGGGATATAGGACATTTTCCGCTGTCAAATAACCTAACAATGTTTTATGCAAGAGTCAACCAATTTCGAGATATTATTTTTATGATTTAACGATAAACATGAATGAAGTATAACCTAATTGTATGAAATCTATCTATATAAATGAATATCGATGTGAATACCAGAGTGTAGCATATGAAAAATACTACACAAGTCGCACTCTTAAAACTCCCAGTCGATCTTAAATTCATCAAATGATCAAATTACCGGTCGCGAAAAGTTTTTTTATGAACATTTTTGGGTAAGTTCCAATAGACAAATTATTTTCGAAAGCCAGGTAATAACTCACCAACTAAATAGTACCTACATGCAAACGAGATTATAATTAGGTGGCCATTGTAATACAAACAAAGCAACCAACCACAATAAATGATAACGTACGACCATGAATGCAAAAGAATAATATAATAACATTTAATAAAACTCAAACAATCCCAAAAGCTTTGAGAATTCATTTGAGAACTCGTAATATCGCTTTTCCATGGCCCTTATTACACAAAAATTAATATTTTCACAATCCTCTACGTATTTCTCAAGCTAAACTCGTGTAAATTTATAGAAATTTTTTAATTTTTCTCTAAAATTAAATTTGCGTCAGCTATACTGCGTGCCGCAGACCGTCTCAAATTCAACATGCCTCGCCAGAATAGCTCCAGCGTCACCTTTTGGTATATTTTTTTAATATAAATTTTATTTTATTCACTTGAAGATATGACTAATAATATCCTTGAATATTAGTATTCTGTTATTTGTCCTTTTATCAAAAAAAAAATCGCGAAATATCACTCAATTTTGAACATTTACAGTGGTGTAAGCCCTTAAGGTAAAACGAGCGTGCGCTCTTGATTTCTATCGATTTTGTTCAAATTTTAACCACACATTGTTCATATCATTAAGCAGGTTTGAGTGAAATTTCAGAACAGTCGACTGTTTAGATTCGGAGATAATGGGTACTAAAATTGCAACTGAAATTTAGAAAGAGTAATTTTCAGTCAAAAATATTTGTCCCCTATAAGAAGACACATGGCAATAACATAAACAATATAAAATATTAATGTTTATAACGCAAATATTTTTTTACGATAAAAGTTTTTAACTTTAGGAACACGTTAATTATCTTTTTTTCTCGAAATATTGAACAATACTGTTCTGCGGTGTTGCATAATGTCTTTTTATTATAGGGGACAAATCTCTTTTATGAAGAGATAATGGATTTTTAAATAGCAACTTTTAACACTGCAGGGTCTGGATTGACCGAAAGTTCGGTCACATAATTCGGCGTACCATTCTATGGTGTTTATTAGTTTTGAAAAAAATTATGATTAGATAGCAAACTAGTTAGGGAAGGAGTGAAAAAAGTTTGGATTGTCTTTACTATTCAGTTTTGCTAAAGACATTCAGTAACGACAGAATAACTCTCGGTAAAAAATATTTGTCCCCTATAATAAGAAGACATTATGCAACACCGCAGAACAGTATTGTTTAATATTTCGAGAAAAAAGTTAATTATCGTGTTCCTAAAGTTGAAAACTTTTATCGTAAAAAAAAATTGGTAATATTAGTAAACGACAGGCCTTGCACAGATTGGTGGTGCGATCCTTGGCGAGATATTGTTTCTGAACGAAGCCCAAAGGTTCAACGGGTTCCTTGAGGTTCCTTGATGATATCCAGGGCGACACTGGGACTCTATACTGTGGCCGCGACGATTGACGCCGTTTCCCATCCTCGGCAGTACGTACTTGCTGCCCTGGATAAAACCGGTGGTCCATCTAGATGGTAAATCCGACGCTACATTGGTTCTGGTTCCTTCATGATAGACCAGGTACCGTACCTACCACGTATGTGCGCACGGTATCGGCGCCGGTATTAGTATGGTGAGGATACAGAACCGGTATAGTTTACTATTGTACAGTATACCGGTACCATACTAGTAACACCTACATTTGCGTGTAGCGGTGTACCACCGTACAGGTACACCCTAGGGTACAATCTCTGTACACCATACCAATAGTACGCTCGGTCATCAGGGTGGAGCTATCGAGGAATCGCCACAGGTCCACCAAACATCTGTGTTTGAGACGTGACAGTTTAGCGTTCGTAGGCAAAGAGTGTTGAACTTTCGTGCTTCATTTCGGTCGCACACTGCTCAGGAAATCGAGGATTTTGAGGGGTAATGACAATGGCCATGAATCGTCGGGAAATATGCTATCTGCGATTTTTTACGAATAAATACCGAGGTATTCCTGCGAAGAGCAAATAGGGGAGACCAAGGAGAGTTGTGACAGAGGAGAGTTGTGACAGGGAGTATTTCACGGAACCTATGGCCGTTAGCGAGCTGGCAACAGCGCATGATACTTTCTTTTGAGGCGCACTACTTCACGCAGTAGGCGCCAGAGACGCACGGCAAGCGGTTGCGTCAGTACGACGTCTGCGTGAAAAAAAAAACCGAAAAGTAAATTTGTTATCGAAATTTTGATTGTATTTATATTGTAATATATTACAGTCATGCGAATTTGTTTTTTTTTTCTTTTATTGTGTGGTTTTTGAAGTTTCAAAGCGTAAAATTGTCTAGCTGTGTTTGCATCTTGTTTCGAGATTACGAATTATTATTCTGACCAGGTCGCGATTTTTGGCACCAAGGAGAGTTGTGACACGCTGTCACAACTCTCCTATTTAAGTTTATTTTCTGGTTAGCTTATTTTACATGCTTTTTACAATGTTTTTTTGCGTTTATATGTAATGTTCGTTTATTTTAGTCAATTCTCATAACCTACGTTTGACATAAAAAGTATTCGGCAATTAAAGTCAGCCTTCAAAGTGACATTTTTGTCAGGAACCTATTTATGCATGTGGTTTGGTGTTGTATGCTGAATTAGTATTGTTTTGTTTCAAAATGCCTAATAATTATACACGAAAGTCTGTCATAACTGTTTATCAGATTAAATTAAGATTTTTGACTGATTTTAAAACGACCGATCTCGTACTGATGCCTTAATAACTTATAAAAGATTTAATAATTGTTGTGTTAATGTTCCATATTATTGTAGTTGCTACAATTATTAAGATTTTTAACTGATGTTAAAATGACTGGTCTCGTTATTATGCCATAATTACTTATTAATACTCGTTATGTTAATAATTCGTGTTATTGTAGCACAATTCTGTCTGATGATAATTAAAGTACTTTTATGCAAAAATGAAAGTCAGTTTTGCTTGTAATTCAGATAAAAGTATTTTTATCTAAGAAAAATATAGTCTAGATACACAGCTGTCACAACTTACCTCGGTGATAGGAGAGTTGTGACAAAGGGAATAGTTTCAGTTTTCGCGGATTTTCTGAGAAACCTTATAACTTTAATTAACTTTGATGACTGTCTTTAAAAGAGGAAAGACTGAGATATATTGAGGCATAGAGTTCATAATCGTGGTATGTTTCGTTATTGAGATATGTTCTTTTAAGTAAGAATTGTCACAACCCTCCTCGGTCTCCCCTAAACTTCTTTCTTACATCGGACCTGTTGGCTGTTTGACACATTGGCGAGCGGGAAAGCCATGCGAGGGAAGATCGTGGTAAATGACAAAATACGTAAATTGAGGTTACAAGACAAGCCATATTTTTTATTCGTACTTCAATATACATTCCAGCGATACGATCGTGCTATCAAAATTCGAGGATACACGATAATACCCATATGATCGCGGGTACGGGAAAATTGCGTCGATGTTGAAGAATTCGTGAACTTCGCGTGCCGCCGTTGTCGCGTCGAAGCGACACTTAGCATCATCGTCGATAAGAACAAAAGAAAAACACTTTTCGATTCTCACTTTAACCGTGAGCACACTCACTCATTAATTTTCGTCAATGTTTCTCTTCGGAGACGCCGAGAAACTTCAAGTGTAGAAGAACGATGTAAATCAATCTAGCGCGATAAGACACCGAGGTTCCGATCCACGCAACTGCCCAGCGGTACGCGAAAAGGGGGGGGGGGGCGCTGCGTGTCAGGGCCTTTACACACGGCGTATTCGATTTGATGTAGTGTATGTTTCGATACGACCGATTATCGAGTGATTCGACAAACGGTGCACTTCAGGCTGAAACGCGCCGTTTCAGCGTGAAGTGAATCTAGAACGATTCTGAGGTGTTGAAGAATTTTCGTGATAAAAAATCGTTCGGAAATTCGGTCGAATATTATGAGATCTCAAGATTAAGTAGACAGATCTAAAAATAACCCAAACAAAATCGATAGAATAAAATCATATTTCATTGGTAAAATGTCATTAAATTTTCGATTCGTCGCCGTGTTTTCGCGTAATGTCTAATCGAAGTTAAAACGTCGTCTGCTAAAGCCCATCTTACTGTATAAAGAATCGCGGCGTGTCGTTGGTGTCGGTGGTGCTCACAAGCAGTGGGGTCGCATCGATTCTTTTTTCATTGCTTGGCGTCTAGACTCTACCGCGTCTCTTGATTATGAGCCCCATTAGCTGCCATTTACGATACAATTTATTCCATCAGTATATGTATCATATTTGAAGTTTTATATATCATTGTACGCGAAATGTATCATGGTACAGCAGCTTCCCCTATATTTTGCATGCGTGGAGTACATTTGACCATAACGTTAAACGATCCGAATATTGAGCTAACATTGAAGTGATGCGTGGATCCAGTGTTGACTGCTCAGCACCGTTTTCCTAGCACTCCTGTACATACAATTGCACCATTGAGTAATTAAGTAATAAGTCCACGTAGTCCTACATATTCACGCGGCCTCGGAGGATCTCGTAGATTCGACGATCGATGTATTCATCCCATCCTGTTGAAGATTCTGGCTGTCCAGCTGCATCATGACCGTCATGTAAATGCCTACTGTGCCGATAATCTGATTCCACCAAAAAATGCCATGATTAATCGTCGCGTGATAATAACGTCTCGGATTACCTTGCTAATCGTCATATGGTAGAAAACAGAACTTTAGTGATTATACGAAAAATCGCAATGTTTTTTTTTACTTAACCGTATGCACTACTGAGAGCTTCATTTGAAGCAATCCCCACAACGAGATGGCCAATCTCCGCTGCAGCAAACGAAGCGAAAGCAGCTGTCCCTGGGAAGACAATAAATGTGTAGAAGATATTCCAAATAATAATCCTTAATTGAATAGAAAAAAAAAGTTTACCGTGTCCACGTATTTTGCACTGTTATCGGACGTAAGCATTTTGTGCAATAGTCTCCCAGCTCGGTTCGCCTGTGAGGATAAAACCGTTCGTAATCAATAGGTGCGAAACCAATTCTACTCGTACGAACAGCAAAACGGGCGACATTTTACTTGGCTATTTTTCCGAAACTTTTGTGGAGGCGAGAAGAATTCGTCAAATCGGATCACTAGCGTTTTCAAAATTTATGGTTCGGATAATTGGGAAAGATTCAGTTGTACATAGGCCGTCGAATGATTGTTAATGACTTTGATTGTTATGTCATTGTTGATGACAATTAAATTTCAGCGATTGCTCATTTCTACATGTACAAGGAAGAAGCAAATCACTTGGATCAACGAAATTGTTTATTCACAGAACGCCAACGAAGCATTCAGATGAACAACTAAAATCATGGATTAATCCGAATATTCGTTGGTTCGATTAAATAAATAATTTAAAAAATAACCTAATTTTCTATTTTTTTCAACAGAACATTTGTTGGCATGCCCCAATGACGGATTTAGCGAGCGCATGGCGTTTTTTTCAGGGTAGATTGATGATAAAGACCTCGTTGGCAGTTGAATCCGGAATGCCGAACAGAATCACGCTCTCACTGAGATGGATGAAGAACCAAGAGCACGACACTCCAAAGGTGAATATCTCTCTTGCCATCCACCTTTTGCGAGCTCTCATCATTATACACAGAACATAAAGATCCAAGGCCATTTGGATAAGGTGTACGAGCTGCGCAAGTATAATGGACAGAGAGAAAAAGTTGGCCATCCTTTTCGTGAGCGTTACAAGATCTGAATGCATTTGGCCGTAGATCTCCAACGGTCCTGGCATTACGTAGCATTGGAGGCTGAAATTGAACGTGGCGATAATACTAATTACAATAAATTCCAATGGTCTTAAAATTTCCATCGCTGACACGAAACGAAAACGAACTTTCTTGCATTGATAACGTTCCTTTTTTGCCCATTCAGGCTACAAAAATCATTCCAACGTTTCTACCTATTTTTATTACTGATTTACAACCTCAAGATGCTGAAAATGTTTAGTATAATAATAAAAATGACGGAATAATAAAAAATCGTTGCATTCCCACGATGCAAACTTCAACGCCATAAATTCCAAACCTAGATTGCAGGACAATGCTCACGGTGTGTTTTCACTTCTGCATGAGGGGGCGTACACAAATTACGTAACGCCAAATTTCCCAATTTTGTCGAAGTGTCAAATAAACTATTGAATATCGGTTGACATGTTTTTGAGTATTCGCTGGGACAAGGTCAAAAAAGGAGTTTCGAGAAAAACGCGTTCAAACATTTCGTTCCGTTTCTCTCGATATAAAGTTATGTTTTTATCTAGAACATTGATACTTACATTAAGGGGTTAGGCCACAGTGACGGGTATAAAAGCATGTGCGAATTTGACAATTTTTTTCGTATGAAATAGTGATCCACTCATATAATTAATTACACATCTATTTAGTATGAATATCAAGTTGTTGGAAAATATATATATATATTTTTTTCGATGTACAAAATGGCCGACTACTCGAAACTTCTCGAAACAGCTTTTTTTCCAATTGGCGTGACAAATAACTTCAACAATTTTCACTCGATTTACTTAAAATTTAAAAGTTATGTTCCTAATTGCCTTTTGCAGAGAAGTACGTACGGAATTTCCGATTAATCGAAAAATTTTTAGACAAGCGTACCTACACAATATTGTTGAAGCAAATATCAGATGCTAGTAAAACCGTCGCAGAATTGTTGCTTCAAAATGCTGTAGATGAAGAAAAAGAAGAAACATCAACAGCTGAAAATAAGGAAAGGAATGAATTGACTGTATCTGGAGATGGAACGTGGCAAAAGCGTGGCTATATATCTTTGTTTGGAGTTCCATTAATAGTTAGTTATTTTATTGGAAAAATTATTGATTTAAATATAAAGAGTAGGTATTGTTAGCTGTGTGAATATTGTAAATCGAAAATAAATACTGCTGAATTTGAAGAATGGAGTGAAACGCATAAAGATCAATGTAGTGCAAATCACGACGGGTCATCTCGAAAAATGGTGGTCGACGAAATTGTGGAAATTTTCAAGCAGTCAGAAGCGAAATATGGAGTTAAAAATACAAACTATATTGGAGATGGTGACTTCCAAACTTATTCTGGACATTTAAACGCTTCTCCTCAAGAGAATACTATCATAAATAAGGAGCGCATAGAACACGTACAGAAACGGTTGGGGAGTCGATTACGCACATTGAAAACCAAGCGCGGTAATCTTGAAGGTAAAGGTGAACTAACAGGGAAGATGATAGACAAATTAACTGTCTACTATGGCTTAGGCATACGTCTGCATTGTGATTCACTGGAAAGTATGAAAACCGCGATATGGGCAACATTCTATCACTACAGCTTAACCAATGAAAAACCACATCACGAGATGTGCCCAAAAGGTGAAGATTCTTGGTGTTCGTATCGGCGCGCTGAAGCTAATGGGGAACTCGATTCTTACGAGCGAGATTATCGCCCTTTACCTCCAATTGTTATGGATGCTATAAAACCAATTTATGAAGATCTAAGTAATGATAATTTACTCTCTAGGTATATCGGTGGCTTCAATCAAAACAATAACGAAAGCTTCAATCAGCAAATTTAGAAAATAAGCCCAAAAACAGTGTGGAGTAGCAGTACTATTGTAGAAATTGCTGCATATGTTGCTGCTTGTGTATTCAATCAAGGTACACACACCGTTACTGATCATGAATACACTTGGCATTAATTGTGGACCCAATTCTCACCGGTGCACAGAAAGAATCGATTCTCAACGTATAGACGTGGCTGACAAACGCGCAAACGATAATACCCGGAAAAGCAGAATGCTTCGAAGACAAGAACAAATTGATATTTTGGAAGCTTCCGCATCGACAGAAGCCCTATTGTATGGGCCAGAAATTGATGATTCGATGTAATTTTTCAATTAGTATTTCTATACATAAATCAAGTGTAAAATTAGAAAACACTTTCAGAAATTTTCAAAAATGTATTACTCAAAAACTATGAACTTTAGCAAAATTTTATAAAAAATACTTTCGTTTTAAAATTGCCCAACATGTTTAAAAAAACAATTCGTTCAGAAAAACTTTGATTATTTGAAAAATTGTTTCAACTATTGGCTATAAACAACTTTTCGGAAAAATAATTGTGATATTCGGATTCAGCGGATCAAAATACATAAAATAAGTTTAGCTTTATCCATCGAGCTCAAAATTTTATGAACATATAATACCGTATCCACATCGAAAAACTTTTAACGCCATTTTCTCGAAACTATGTTTTTCAATACTATATAGAAATTCAATAATTATAGACCACTATAATTCAAAAACCACTCGATGGATTTTGATGAAATTTGGTGTGCTTATTGATAGCATTAAAAACTAGTCCTTAATCGAAGGATTTTCATTTTTGTTGAAAATTTCTATTTTTTTTAAACAATAAACGAGCGATTTTTTGGTCGAAAATCGAAAATTATCTGTTGGAAGCCGCTATTTTGTTAATTAAAATAAAAAGCTTCGATTAAGGACTAGATTTATTATTAAACTAATGATTTTATTTCGGTTTTTTCATTTCAGATAATCTAGTACAATTTTATGATGGTCACCGCAGAGCACTACACGCCGAAAGGGGTCCGACAAAGATGGCGAGATTTTTAGAAATAATCAATATTTTTCTTTGAAAATGTGTACAAATCAAGTTGAAATATAACATAAAAAGTCTGTGTAACAACTTTTGTAAAACAAATTTAATTACTACAAAAAAAATTATTGAAAATGCTCGTTTTTTCACGCCTCTGACTGCATCTCACCCCTTAAGTTCAAATACCTACAACTTTAGAATAAAACAATATTTTTTAAATTTCGTACGTACTTTAGGTATTCTAATGTAGATTGACGAGAATTTTTGTTTTTTGTTCTAGGTAAAAAATTGTGGATGCTAAATGTCACGCCGCGGAGCGCCTAAACAAAAAAGATAACAAAAGAAAATATTAGTTGTCGGCATTTTGTACATCGAAAAAAAAAATATATATATATATATTTTCTAACAGCTTGACATTGGTGCTAAATATATGTGTAATTAATTTTGTGAATGAATCACTTTTGCATACAAAAAAAATTGTTAAATTCGCACACGATTTTATACCCTTTACTGTGGCCTAACCCCTTAAAGTATCTAGTCGCGGGCGATATGACGGTTCTTCATCTTCGTTACATTCCACAAAATAATAAGAGTCTGCACTTCATCTATTGTGAATGATGCCACACCTGTAGGGACTGAGGTCACTAACCCGTCGCGCTACCTGTTCTCAGTACAGTGACTGTAACTCCGTCAGTTTTCGGACTAGTGAATAAAAATGTTGCCAACATATTTTTGAATATATGTACTTTACTGTCACTGTCACTCCTTACAGTTACAGTGACTGTAACTCCGTCAGTTTTCGGACTAGTGAATAAAAATGTTGCCAACATATTTTTGAATATATGTACTTTCAAAAATTATAAAAAACAAAGAATTTTTTTTTTCAAATTTTGCTTGGGTAAAGTGGAAAAGCTACTGTGCAAATTCTTGCACAGTGACTTACCTGACTCAACTGACATTTCGTATGAAAAGCTGTCAACTTTCCGCGGTCAAATTGCGCGCGAGTTTTTTAATTAAAAACATGAACGTGCAGAGATTTTGCTATTTCTGGCAGTTCTAAAATCATAACGTAACGCAAATCTTGATGTTGCGTTACGTTACCCCCCCCCCCCCCTCTCACGTACGCAGACCGTAACGCCTGGCCGGACCCCGCCCTCAAATTGCGTTACGTAATTTGCGTATGCGCCCTGATAAACACGATGTATTAGTTTGATAAAATATTTCAACTAGCACAATTTCAATTTGCGCTCCCTTTCAGAACGGAACCAATTAACTTTTCTAAGTACTACTGACCGACGGTGCCGCGATGATTTCCAACGTTTCCGGGGCAAAATCGTCAATGCCGGAACACCATCCGATAGCTTGTCAATCTTTCGATTCAAGAGGTAAAAGTATTTCTTGACCACGAGGAGTGCGTTGACGAATATAATGACAATGTTGTGATTCACGATACGTAGAAAATTGAATGGCATCCATATATTGTTTTTGAATGATTTGTCGGAAAGGAGCACATGATCGGTGGAATAGAGGCAAAACCAAATGAAATTTACGACAATCACGTGAATCTGGAGTCTTCTGCATAATTTGTTGCAATTTTGGCCGATCCCGATTAATTCCGCAGTCGCGTATACATTCTCAAATATCTTCAGTATCTTTCTCAATTCGTTCGATCTTAATGCCGTGTACAACCATGACGTGAAGATCATGAAAAATTCCACCGAAAGTCCGACGACATCAGCGACTAACGTCATCGAAGTTTCGCGGGGCAGGACGAGATCAATGCGATTCGATATCACGTTGACGTACAGAATGGTGTAGACCAGAAGCAACACCATTGTGTAGAAATATCCTCCTCGGCTGTAACGAATTATTTCGTTTTCGTCGAAAACGAATGGACATAGACCGATAATTTTCCACCAAACGCAGACACATCTCGGCAGTGGGGGAAAAATGTCGCTCTTTGTCATTGTTATTGGGCAAACTGATATTTCACACTTATTTCGTCGGCTGATAAACAGACAAGCGGTCGATAATCCGATTTAAACAATTACAATCATTTCGAAGGTTTATGGTCTCCAATCGCGGCACAAACGACACGACGATGCGATCGATGGAACAAACGCGACACTTTTGTACTTTCCGCCTGGGAGAATGATATGGAAAAATTCTTCCCTTCGATGCACTTAAGCGATGACTTCCATTACACTCTAATTCGTAATGTTGCATACATGCTGCGCCGCGAAAAATAATAGCGAGGATAATTCTAAATAGTGCGCGTATTATCGTTAGACCCGCAAGTCTCGCAATCCATTAAATTAGCGAGGTACGATCATTTGTTCTGCTTATCGAGCGTCGAGCAGTTGTTAGTTATAAAATTGAAGCATTGTTGCAAAATCCGCAGTTGCCTTCGCTATGACCTGCAAAACAAACGAAAACATATTTTGGATTTAAACTATTTCTTCGGGCCAATAGGGAACCTTACTGCCAATTTCTCCCGCTAGGGGGGACATTGTATTATAACGTAAACAAAACATGACGCTTGGTGAGATTCTTTTTTGTTTCGCCCGTGTTACTACGACTACTGTTCAATTTTCTTTAAATAATCTGTTCGTCGGGAATAAATTGTGAAGAATTCATCAGTGTTGTGCATTTGGATGGAGAAACGAAGGCGTTCATTTATTTTCTAAAAACGATGAAAACTTCGCAAGCAATGAGAAATTGCTATACGCCGCAAGCACTTCACGGCCACAGATAATTCAGGGCTATATTCTCATCATTTTAGATCTGTAGATTATATAAATGAAAGATTTGTTACAGCTCAGTGTATGAACATAATACTTTTAACACTATTTTGGTCTAAAAGTATATTGTGAAGCAGTTAATTATAACAACCTAAAAATTTATTTTTGAAATATTTGCATTTTTTAAACTTGTGATATTATTTTATCACATAATACTTACCTAGCTCATATTCATTCTTCACGGGGATGAAACTGAGCCGGAAAATATTGAAAAAGGGGTTATACTATTGACGTCGAAGCGTGGAACGCCGGTTGGACGGAATGATTTATTAATACCGCGTTTGTCGCGTCAAATATTGCGGCTTCGGTGTGCCAGATGCAGAAAAAGATGGGCGACTTCCCGGTTTTTCTGCGATGGGGTTTTTCTTGGGCCTTTGGCCCTGAGAAGGGCCGTTGGCCAGGGTTGGAGCGTTCGGAGTCCGTGGATATGCAGTGTTCGTCATTGGGGGGGGGGAGTCAGGGGGAAAACCCCTGAACCTTCGGGTCTGAGGTCCGGGCGGTCGCTACCTGAGGAGATAGACGAGTCCGACGAGCCGGATCCCGAAGGGGGCCCGGGCGGGGTGACGATAGGAGAGATCTCGTATTCCCTGAGGGCCGCCGCGAATCTCTCGTCAAAATCGGCCTGGCTCGTGATATCCGGCGGGGAAGCTGGGGAAGCTGGAGAAGCTGGACGGTCAGACGAGGTGGGGGTTGCTCGTGGAGTGGAGCGGGAGACAGGAGGTTCAGGAGGCGGAAGAGGAGGAGGTAGGAAAGCGAGTGCGGGTGGTAGCGGAGGTGCTTTGGAAGCGCATGGGAGTAGAGGAATGTCGGCGCGCCGGAGAGGACGCAAAGGTGGAGGTAATGGCACCAGGAAGTCAAGCTCGGCGGGGGGGGGAGTCGGTTGCTCCACTTTCCACCAGAAGGTGGCCAAGTTCTTCCACTTCCGTGGACCCCCTCGCGGATCGGGACCCAGCCGGATCACCCTCACTTCGCCGCTAGGGGCGCGATTCTCCTTATCTCGTCGCTTCCGTATTCACTCTGCAACGGGATCGTTTCACGCCATCGTTCCGGTACAGGTTTCGGTAATTCAGGTTAATCTGTGAAGCGGGAGGGAAAGCAAAGTGAACGAAAGGCGAAGGGTAAGCCGTGATGAACAGATTCATTTTTATTTCTCCCAAATGAATACTGGAAAGTGAGTTTATGATACAAGAACTACCTACGTGGTGAAAATAAAATAAATGTTTACAATGAAAGAACTCGTTTTTACATGGATAACTTATTATAATTTTTACTTTAAATAATGAGAGGGAAGGTAACTACGTAAGAAGGGTCAATTTGAAGAACTAATTAGACCGGGGTTGAAGAATTATAACCGGGTTTGTGGTAAGGTGTCTGACGGGGGAATGGAACCGGCGTGCGTCGAGGTGGAGGGGGGGTTTCTTGTCCCTTTCCTTGCGGTAACTTGCTATCGGTGGTCGAACTTCCCCCTTAAGGTAGGAGAGGTTAACC
The DNA here is from genome assembly GCA_963210295.1 of Ophion ellenae. Lineage (NCBI taxonomy): Eukaryota > Metazoa > Arthropoda > Insecta > Hymenoptera > Ichneumonidae > Ophion > Ophion ellenae. The sequence continues at coordinate 18,022,988 of OY723392.1, forward strand.
ACTACTTCAGCAATGAGGGTGCAAGGGGGAACCACTTTGCAGCGATAAGGATCCGCTGCTTTAACGGGCAGGAGGGGTTGTCGCTTCTTCAGCGGCAAGGTATCACTTTTCAACGGGAGGAAAGGGGAGAACCACTTTTCAGCGATAAGGATCCACTTTTTCAGCCGGCAGGAGGGGTTGTCGGTTCTCCAGCGGCGGGTTATCACTTTCCAGCAGGAGGCTTACCTTTCGGGAAAGAGCCGAAGACTGTTCGCTAATCGGTCCACGCTCCGAGTCTTATTGACTAGCGCGTACCATGAGGAGTCGGGCGCCTCGAGCGCGTCGGTTGGGGCCCGAAACTTCGGGGAGTCGAGGCGGGAACCGGAAACATGCACTCTAGTGTGCGGGTCTCCCACCGCGGCGCTCGACTAGCTCGACTCTCCGGACAAAATTACCTTCGCGGATAATCCGTGGCGGCGCTGTAGTCGCTCGAGTTTCGAGTGCAAAATGACACGAAGTGTCGAGTTGCGCCACGCGTATATATTGCGTTGCGTTTGGCAGCTCGACAACTTACAGCGTGTTTTTGTCATAGAGTGTATTTCTATTTACATTATTTATTAACGTGAGTGTTTAGAATTATTATAATAAAGGGGCGACTTTCGTGCGATCTCGATCGGGAAATGTACATCGGGGTCCTCGCCTTACTCGAAGTTCCTCGCTTCGGATCGGGTAAGTGTCAATCTGGACAAATATCATTTGTCCAAATTAAAAGAAAAAGATGAAATAATACAAACAAAATTAAATAGGTGCATGAACGTGTGTCGATTGATCTCATGTTTTTTTTTGTGTACCGGAGTCTGTTTTAGGTTATCCCCGGAGAGGTATCCACTCGGCGAGCAGTTTGGCGAGGGCATTACAAAAAACTCGGGTAAGGTTTAAACTTGAGTAATACTTTTCTTCGTATGTACCCGCAGCTTCAAGCTTCGAGCTCCTTGCCCCGGTGTCAGAGGCTTCGTCGAGGTATGTCACCCTGACGGTCTCCCTACTGGATTGGGAGACCTAAAAAAAAGACCAAAAATAGGTGAAAATGACCCTATTTCGGTCACGGCCATTTTCTGCCCTTTTTGAACCGAAAAAAGTAACTGAACAGTGACCGAACACTGTTTTTTTTAGGTTAGTCACTTGACCGTTATTTTTTGGTTTTTGGTCAATGAAATAAAAGTTAGGTTAGTCACTTGACCGGTTTTTTTTCGGTTTTCGGTCACTGAATTAAAAATTAGGTTAGTCACTTGACCGTTTTTTTTCGCTTTTCGGTCACTGTAATAAAAGTGAGGTTAGTCACTTGACACTTGAGGTGTTTCATCCGATTTTCCATCTGTAAATGAGAAAGGAAATAATTATTATATGTTGACAAGAATGAAAAGAAATACACATTCTTTTCTTGCAATTATTGCTATTTCGTGCAGCACATTACAGTATATATGTATGCGACATATGTGTTCCACGCTGCTGCTGCTGCTGCTTTGTAAACAAAATAAAATTAAAATATTGTAAAGAAAAAAGTACGAGCATTTGCACTACATTATACATATACGTTATAATATCCTTTGCACTGAGTATTCACTTCATATAAATAATAGATAAGTGTATTCCACGTGGTGTACTCTCGGGTCTCAGTAGTCCTCGCCTCCCTGCCGAGGAGTCCTCGATGGAGTAGATGATTGCTCAACGTACATGCAGACGCAGCACGTCACTTCATGCGCAGCCATATTGAACGCTGCCTCACGCATCAACGCGACGCTGAGCGACACATTTGACGAGTTATTTTCAATAACCACGTTTATATGTCGTGTGCGCTGGTAGAAGGGTTGTGGTCCCAGAATCAACTATTCAACTAACTCGTAGTTAAACGGACGTTGGGGCGCGAGGGCTATCGGGTTGTAAGCGACAGAGAGATAGAGGGTCTATACGGTAAATGATCTCAAATAATGAACAATTCGAGCGGAGCAGGTTATATTTCTAAATGGGCTACCATTTACCTTGTTACAAAAAAATAACAATGCCGTGTTTATGTTATAGTTGCATGCCGGAAACTCCAACATTGCCGTCGTCTAAATCAACAGGAGAGGCTAACGGCAGCCAAAGTACGTGAGTGGTTATCCATCGAATTAAAGAGCGAAAGATACCGAGCGAAGTTGCTAAAAACAAAGGACAGAGGCCAAAAAGAGACAAGAAGAAAAAAGAAGTTCCGAGATGAAAACCGACTCCGACAAAGAGGAGGAGGAAGAGGATGAGAATTAAATGGATACAAAAGTGTTATTGTTGTTTGGTTTATTTCAAGATATTTGAAAAAAACGGTCAAATTCACTGATGTTTTTGTGTACGAGTTTCTATTATTACATTTTCAATAGCGTTCCCGAAGGATCCTCTCTCTGCCCCATGCACTTCGGTTCGCCTTCGGTCACTACTACGGTCAGTGACTGAAACGCCTCAGTGACCGAAAACCGGTCAAGTGACTAACCTTACTTTTATTACAGTGATCGAAAACCGAAAAAAACCAGTCAAGTGACTAACCTCAAAAAAACGTTGTTCGGTCACTGCTCGGTCACTTTTTCCGGTTCAAAAAGGGCAGAAAATGACCGTGACCGATGACCGACGTTTTTTTCGGTCTCCCAATCCGCTAGGGCTCTGCGTTGCAGCGTTGGAGCTCATGTTGTACGCAAGGTGTGCGAATGGTGTGTGAATGTTGTACGCAAGGTGTGCGAATGGTGTATAAATTGTACGCAAGGTGTGCGAATAAATATTTTTAATAACTTATAGTATTCTAATGCGCTTTATGTTTTGTTTCAGGTTCAAAGAAGACGTAGGAGCTAAGACGGCAGCATAACATGTAGTGTACGCCAGGATGGTGTACAACAAGTGCCCCGTGCGTCGGCTCGATCCTGCGTGTTCCGTATTATTTTAGGGTTGAGGGGCGAGTTTTTGGAGGACGGGGCCGCAAGTTGTAGAGCGACGTTCCTCGTTGAGTTGGAGTAGACGGGCGCGCATCGCGACGCCGTTTTTTGTTGGCAACCCACCTCGTGGATTCCTTGGTAGATGCCCCGCCACCAGTGATGGTTTCGGCAGCGAACTGGTCCGTTCACCTGGTTGTCCCGTTGAGCCGTATGGTTTGGCTCCACCGAGAACGTAGGTGCCCCGCCATGGGGTGTGGTGGTGGTTTCGGTGCATGGAACCAGCGATGGTTTCGGCAGGAAACTGGCCGTAAGGTTTGGCCAGTTCACCTGGTTGTCCCGTCGAGCCGTATGGTTTGGCTCGGCCGAGACCTCTGCTACTTCAGAACCGACGTTGGCGGGTTTTAATGCCCCGCCGTGTATCTTGACCTCCCGAAGGCCCTTCTTAATAAGGAAAATCTCGCCTCCGAGATTTTTTATAATGGGGTTTGGTCCGTCCCACGGAACCACAAAACCAGCGTGAGTAGTATAACTAGGGGGGTTCTGGACAAAGTGGTGGCGAGGGGGGTGCGGGGACGGGGGAGTCCGGGACGGGGGGTAAGGGGAGGGGTTTGATCATGTGGTGGGGGAAGTGTGTGGCGCGGAGTATGCGGTGAAGGGGAGGGGGTGAGGAGCCTATAGCAAGGGGAGGGAGGTGTCTGGCTGTCGCGCGAAGATCTAGGGCCCGTTTGGGGAATTGGGGGAGGGGGATTTGTGGTTCGCGGAGAGAGGTGCGGAGAGTGACGTCACGCGATGGGAGAGAATACCCAAAAACACAGGGGTTCATGGAGAGGGGATAACGGTTGTAGGCGCGGGTCAAGGGGCACCGGCAGCCAGGGGACGTTGTAGATGATGCGACAATTTTCTTGGGGGAGGTGGTGTTATTGATACAGGTGAATCGCTTCCAGGCAATGGAGGAAAAATTCTCTCAAACATGTGAATATGCATGTGAAAACCAGCGTCTATGATACACTCTCGGCAACGTAAGGCAAGTGTAATGCTAGTTGTCAAATGAGACTTTACAAATAAACTTTTTATGCAGCTGTAGTAACAAAAGCTAGCTCTTACAAAATTTAATTGCATCCGGTCTGGTATTCATTCCAAAAGATGACATCAGGATGTTTGCATGTGTGAGTGTGCATGCAGTGCACCCGCCAAGAACCCAATGTGGCGGGTTGCGGAGGTGTGCGAGGAGTCTAGCGAGTAAGCCGTGTGGGTAGAGGATGCCCGAAACCACGGGGCCCATGGAGGAGTGGATAGCAGTTGTAGGCGCGGGGACACACGGTAGGAGGGACGTTGGTAGCTAGGGAGACATCGTAGACGATGCGTCATTTCTCTGAGTCGGAAAAGGCGGCCTTATTGATACAGGTGAAACGTTTTTCCAGACAAAGGTGAGAAATTTGCCTTAAACATGCGGATATACATATGAACGCGTATAGGAGACGCGTTTGAAAAATGAATGCATTAGAAGTAGGTATTCCAGCACAAATTTTGGATAAAGGGCCCAGATCTTCGCGCTCATGCACCCAATTGAATTCATTGTGCTCCCATGCTTCCACTAGTCTTATAACATTGTAATATAAAAACTATGGTGAGGTGGCACACTTCTAAGATAGAGGAGAAAGACAGAAAATAAATTTTCCGAATGAAAAGGACTTCTAGCACCCAAAGCCGCACACTTTTAATCGAGCAGTCACTTTGCTCGCATCATTTCTTGGCGCCTTCGTTTAACGCGTGTGCAAATGGCTGAGAGCGTTCCGCAATTAGAACAAAATCTGCGCGATCACGCCGCACTAATAAATTCGGTCGATGAGTATATAGTGTGGGAGCAACAATGTGATCAATGTGTAGAGTCGTTGGAAACGCAAAGTCGAATTAAGCGACCGCGATTATCGCTTGGAAAACAGCAATCATTGGTAGCACAAATTGCTCGTTTAGAAGGTTTAAAAAATGTTCTACGCAAACGATTTTTACATGTGGGCGCGGGACACAGTGATCGCGGTTTGATTTGGCGCGAGATTGATACAGCGTTCGAAAATCGTATCCTGACTGGCTGCGTCATCAATAACGACCATATTGAACCTCGTCAGTTTCTCGAAGACGCATGTGATATAATGCTTTCACATGTGCAAAACATTATCAACAAACACATCAGTGTAAAAGTGAATACAGTTTTCAATGGTGAATTTGAGGCAGGTGACAAACGTGCAAATAAAAGTATCAACACGAAAAACTTCGAACTTTTTACCACATCCAATTTACGTGAGTGGTATACACAACGAGTTGCCGAGCCTACCTTAGCATCCCTCGAAAATTTTCAAAGACGTGATAGCGGATGGACATTGTCGCGGATACTGAATTTAACTTTAAATATCAACAAATACAATCCAATGCGTGTCGGATGTCAAACTGTTTTGTCGCAGGAAATAATCATGAAGAAAGCGGTGGTAAATATAAAGTCGAAGGATAACGCGTGTTTTGCGTGGTCAGTGGTAGCTGCTCTTCATCCAGCGAAAACACATGTGAACATGATATCTTCGTATCCTCATTACTCAACTGTACTGCAGCTTCAAGGCATTGTTTTTCCAATGACTCTAAACCAAATAAAGAAGTTTGAATCGCAAAATAAAGTTTCAATTAATGTATATACATTTGAAAAGAAAAACATCGTTTCGATTCGAGTATGTGACCAAAAGTTGGATAAACACATCAATTTGCTGTACGTGGAGGATTCATCGGACCACAACGTGGGACACTTTGTATGGATCAAAAATTTATCCCGACTCGTGAGCTTGCAGCTGAACAGAAAAAAAGGGAAAATACACATCTGCGATCGGTGAGTAAAAACCCTACTCGAAAATATACCTATGTGTAATTATGTACTTGGTAATATAAAAATGGTTTCGCCGTTTTGTTACAGGTGTTTGCATTACTTCTACACGGAGGACAAATTGCGATCACACGAGGTGGATTGTGGAAAATTGAATGATTGCGCCATTCGATTACCAGATGCAATGGACAAATGGCTAACATTTAAAAACTTTCAACGAAAAGAGCGACTTCCATTCGTGATTTACGCCGATCTCGAGTGCATTCTGGCAAAGGTTGCCGACAAAAACATATACCAACATCATGAAGTGTTTAGCATCGCGTACTACGTACATTGTTCGTATGACCATTCATTATCAGGATACCACTCACGTCGCAGTGCTGACTGCGTTTCATGGTTCGTTGAGAACCTTAAAAATTTAGCTCTGCGCATCAACGATATTTTATCGGATAATGTTCCTATGATACCTCTAACACCAAATGAATGGGCAGAATATCGAAGCGTCACGCAGTGTCATATAAGCGAGAAACCATTTGTCGAAGACGACATACGTGTTCGCGATCATTGTCATCTGATTGGACGTTATAGAGGCCCCGCTCACTCTAATTGCAATTTGAATTATAAGCAGTCGTTTTTCATTCCTATAGTTTTTCATAATTTGTCTGGTTATGACGCACATTTCATCATCAAAGAGGTAGCCACCGCGTTCGAAGGAAAAACCGATGTGCTTCCCATAACAAAGGAGAAATACATTTCTTTCACAAAAACAGTTCAAACGGCAGACAAGTCACAACATCAGATTCAATTACGTTTCATCGATTCATACAAATTCCTCAATGCAAGTTTGGATAAACTGGCATCATTTTTGACAACGGACAAACTCAAAATTTTGCGGTCACAATTTCATGACATACCGGCAGATAATTTTATGCTATTAACTCGGAAGGGTGTCTTTCCTTATGAATATATTGATAGCGTAAATAGATTGGATGACTGCCACCTACCACCACGAGATGCATTCTACAGCAATTTGACCGGTGAGACTGTAAGTGAGAACGAATACGGTCATGCTGTGGATGTATGGGATCGATTTTCTATTCAAACGTTAGGTGAATATAGCGACTTATACCTGAAGACCGATGTTTTGTTACTGGCCGACGTTTTTGAGAAATTTCGTAATACCTGCATCGAAAGTTATAGGCTCGACCCCGCGTATTACTACACTCTCCCCGGATACACCTGGGATGCAATGTTGAAGCAAACAAAAATTAACTTCGAATTGCTTACCGACGTTGACATGGTACTATTTGTTGAACGGGGCATACGAGGTGGTCTCAGTCAGTGCTCAAATAGGTACGCGCGTGCCAATAACAAACACATGGAATCGTACGATCCATCGAAGTCTCCATCATACTTGATGTATTTCGATGTAAATAATTTGTATGGATGGGCAATGTGTCAACCATTGCCCTATGCTGATTTCCAATGGATTGAAGACTTATCAACATTCGATTTATCATCGATCTTGCCAGATTCACCCAAAGGCTACATTCTTGAGGTTGACTTAGAGTACCCGGAATGTCTACACGATGCCCACACGGATTTGCCGTTTTGTTCAACACATGGTAAACCACCGGGTAAGCAACACGAAAAACTGCTTGCAACCGTGCACAACAAGGAACGGTATGTTATTCATTATGGCAATCTGCAGCAGAGTGTACGCCATGGTCTCAAAATCAATAAAATTCACAGGATACTTCAATTTTCGCAATCACCCTGGTTACGATCATATATTGAGCTTAATACGCAGTTTCGAACCCAAGCAAAGAATGAATTCGAAAAAAATCTTTATAAATTGATGAATAATGCAGTGTTTGGGAAAACTATGGAAAATGTGCGCAATCATGTAGACGTTAAGCTTTTGACACGATGGGAGGGCAGGTACGGTGCAGAGGCAATGATTGCAAAGCCAAATTTTCATAGCCGAAGCGTTTTTTCAGAAAACCTTATTGCTGTCGAATTACGCAAACTGGAGGTGAAATTCAATAAGCCGATATATGTGGGTATGTGCATACTCGACATATCGAAGACATGTTTATATGACTTTCATCATGAGTATATGGTACCGCTGTATAAAGACAAATGTACGGTGTTGTACACCGATACGGACAGCCTCATATACAACATTGAGTGTGAGGATGTGTATGATGATATAAAGCGCAACATTCATCGTTTCGATACTAGCGACTATCCCGCGGATAATGGGTATGGTATACCGCTCGTCAACAAAAAAGTCCCTGGACTAATGAAAGACGAAAATAATGGTCGGATAATGACGGAATTCGTCGGGCTTAGAGCAAAAATGTATGCGGTGCGAGTCGATGGCAAAGACGATACAAAGAAAGTAAAAGGTGTTAAGAGTAACATCGTTGCAAGAACGATCTCGTTCGAGGATTACACGAAATGCTTAAACGAACAGATCGAAATGACTCGCCAACAATCGTGCATTAGATCGAAGTTACATGAAGTGTACACCATGAACGAGACAAAAATTGCTCTAAGCCCGCACGATGACAAACGGTATATCATACCCGGAACCACGAAAACGTTACCGTGGGGGCATTTTAGGATACAGTCGTAGCATGTATTTTGTAATGTTTTATGAATAATCGACTCTATAAATAATTGTGTTGTAAATAATGAATTGGTTTATCAATTTTTCAACTGAAGAAATAAAGAAAAACACCATTATAGTTTGCTATGTCACATTTTTCCCTACACCTTCCCGACACACGTTTGTGAGAAAGACATGTTTGAAAGAGCCAGCAGGAGAGAGCTTGCTGAGTGGGAAAAGACATGCTACGCTGAAGAGAATGGTCAACCCTTTGGAAGACAAAGGCCTCATCATCTGAAATGAGTAGGGAGAGAGGAATCATCAAATATAAAACATTCTTTATTGTTTGCTACAAATCAGATTTGCTTATCCAACTATTGTGGGTACTATCGAAGCCCAACCATTTTACAAACATTCGATTACCACGCTTCTTCAATACTTTTTCAATGAGATAAATATCAGGATGTTGAACTTTCAGTAGCTCCTGATCGTAGAAACCACCTGCAATGGGTTCAACGTCATAGTCCTTGAGATGAAATGTTACAGGTTTCGTGTTTTTCACTCTATATATGGTAAATATTTCCGTTGTCCAGTTCGGTGTGTAACCCTTTTCGAAAACACTCTTGAATTTACTGATTCTTACTTTATCGCCAATTTTGAATTTTGATGTCGATGACTTTTTCAATGGAGTCTTATGATAAACATGTTGTAGTAGCTGTTTCTCATTTTCAGCGTTGACATTTCTCGGTTTCATCTTAATCGTGCGGTGCACGGAATCATTCTACTCGGCTACTAATTTATCAACTATATCGATCCACATATAATTACCACGAATGCTAAATTGTACCCACATCTTATTTTTCAATGTACGATTAAAACGCTCGCAAATGGAAGCTTTTAAATTGCTATATGTTGAATACATGTGGATATTGTACTTTTTCATTAGGGTTTTAAAGTCACGATTATAAAACTCTTTTCCTTGATCCACGTGTAATTTCTGCGGTATGCGTCCCTTTACGAGTATCGACTTCAGTGCGGTTGCTGCATCTTTACCATTCTTACTCCGCATCGGTACGGCCCAGGCGAATTTTGAGAAAGTATCGATGACGGTTAGGAGAAATTTATGTTTGGAGTTATGATATGCGTACGACGACATATCGACGAGATCAGCTTGCCAGGTCTCATCCAAACCACGGATGTCCACATGCCGACGCGGATAGTTTCGGCGAGCAGGTTTGTGCAGCTCCCGCACGAGAGCGTTCTTTTTCTCATTCATTTTCCAGTCTTTTTAGTCGTGCATCCAGTTCAGCAATGATGTGTGAATTGCGAATCACCAAGTCTTGTAGAGTTTTGAGATCTGCATCGAGCGTCCTCGCAATATCTCTCATCGTAGCTTCTAATCCATTAACCAACAACAGGTTACTCTCATTTATTTCTTTACGTATGTTCTTAATGATTGTTCGAGATCTTTTATGTAAAGCACTTAGATTGATAGCATCGTCTTGTTCTTCCGGATTGGCGATATTACACAATCGTTTTTGCCCCAAGTCATAATGACCATCTGCGGTAGTTCTAAACCCAATCCCCGGTCTGCCTGGAGGACCTTGCTTATTGAGGACGATATTCTTTTTCAGTTGGCGTCCGAACACATCGACACTCATGTTGATAATGCGTGAAATTTCAAATGTTGGGTTAATAAATAATTTTGGCTTCACGCATTATCAACATGAGTGTCGATGTGTTCGGACGCCAACTGAAAAAGAATATCGTCCTCAATAAGCAAGGTCCTCCAGGCAGACCGGGGATTGGGTTTAGAACTACCGCAGATGGTCATTATGACTTGGGGCAAAAACGATTGTGTAATATCAATCTAAGTGCTTTACATAAAAGATCTCGAACAATCATTAAGAACATACGTAAAGAAATAAATGAGAGTAACCTGTTGTTGGTTAATGGATTAGAAGCTACGATGAGAGATATTGCGAGGACGCTCGATGCAGATCTCAAAACTCTACAAGACTTGGTGATTCGCAATTCACACATCATTGCTGAACTGGATGCACGACTAAAAAGACTGGAAAATGAATGAGAAAAAGAACGCTCTCGTGCGGGAGCTGCACAAACCTGCTCGCCGAAACTATCCGCGTCGGCATGTGGACATCCGTGGTTTGGATGAGACCTGGCAAGCTGATCTCGTCGATATGTCGTCGTACGCATATCATAACTCCAAACATAAATTTCTCCTAACCGTCATCGATACTTTCTCAAAATTCGCCTGGGCCGTACCGATGCGGAGTAAGAATGGTAAAGATGCAGCAACCGCACTGAAGTCGATACTCGTAAAGGGACGCATACCGCAGAAATTACACGTGGATCAAGGAAAAGAGTTTTATAATCGTGACTTTAAAACCCTAATGAAAAAGTACAATATCCACATGTATTCAACATATAGCAATTTAAAAGCTTCCATTTGCGAGCGTTTTAATCGTACATTGAAAAATAAGATGTGGGTACAATTTAGCATTCGTGGTAATTATATGTGGATCGATATAGTTGATAAATTAGTAGCCGAGTAGAATGATTCCGTGCACCGCACGATTAAGATGAAACCGAGAAATGTCAACGCTGAAAATGAGAAACAGCTACTACAACATGTTTATCATAAGACTCCATTGAAAAAGTCATCGACATCAAAATTCAAAATTGGCGATAAAGTAAGAATCAGTAAATTCAAGAGTGTTTTCGAAAAGGGTTACACACCGAACTGGACAACGGAAATATTTACCATATATAGAGTGAAAAACACGAAACCTGTAACATTTCATCTCAAGGACTATGACGATGAACCCATTGCAGGTGGTTTCTACGATCAGGAGCTACTGAAAGTTCAACATCCTGATATTTATCTCATTGAAAAAGTATTGAAGAAGCGTGGTAATCGAATGTTTGTAAAATGGTTGGGCTTCGATAGTACCCACAATAGTTGGATAAGCAAATCTGATTTGTAGCAAACAATAAAGAATGTTTTATATTTGATGATTCCTCTCTCCCTACTCATTTCAGATGATGAGGCCTTTGTCTTCCAAAGGGTTGACCATTCTCTTCAGCGTAGCATGTCTTTTCCCACTCAGCAAGCTCTCTCCTGCTGGCTCTTTCAAACATGTCTTTCTCACAAACGTGTGTCGGGAAGGTGTAGGGAAAAATGTGACATAGCAAACTATAATGGTGTTTTTCTTTATTTCTTCAGTTGAAAAATTGATAAACCAATTCATTATTTACAACACAATTATTTATAGAGTCGATTATTCATAAAACATTACAAAATACATGCTACGACTGTATCCTAAAATGCCCCCACGGTAACGTTTTCGTGGTTCCGGGTATGATATACCGTTTGTCATCGTGCGGGCTTAGAGCAATTTTTGTCTCGTTCATGGTGTACACTTCATGTAACTTCGATCTAATGCACGATTGTTGGCGAGTCATTTCGATCTGTTCGTTTAAGCATTTCGTGTAATCCTCGAACGAGATCGTTCTTGCAACGATGTTACTCTTAACACCTTTTACTTTCTTTGTATCGTCTTTGCCATCGACTCGCACCGCATACATTTTTGCTCTAAGCCCGACGAATTCCGTCATTATCCGACCATTATTTTCGTCTTTCATTAGTCCAGGGACTTTTTTGTTGACGAGCGGTATACCATACCCATTATCCGCGGGATAGTCGCTAGTATCGAAACGATGAATGTTGCGCTTTATATCATCATACACATCCTCACACTCAATGTTGTATATGAGGCTGTCCGTATCGGTGTACAACACCGTACATTTGTCTTTATACAGCGGTACCATATACTCATGATGAAAGTCATATAAACATGTCTTCGATATGTCGAGTATGCACATACCCACATATATCGGCTTATTGAATTTCACCTCCAGTTTGCGTAATTCGACAGCAATAAGGTTTTCTGAAAAAACGCTTCGGCTATGAAAATTTGGCTTTGCAATCATTGCCTCTGCACCGTACCTGCCCTCCCATCGTGTCAAAAGCTTAACGTCTACATGATTGCGCACATTTTCCATAGTTTTCCCAAACACTGCATTATTCATCAATTTATAAAGATTTTTTTCGAATTCATTCTTTGCTTGGGTTCGAAACTGCGTATTAAGCTCAATATATGATCGTAACCAGGGTGATTGCGAAAATTGAAGTATCCTGTGAATTTTATTGATTTTGAGACCATGGCGTACACTCTGCTGCAGATTGCCATAATGAATAACATACCGTTCCTTGTTGTGCACGGTTGCAAGCAGTTTTTCGTGTTGCTTACCCGGTGGTTTACCATGTGTTGAACAAAACGGCAAATCCGTGTGGGCATCGTGTAGACATTCCGGGTACTCTAAGTCAACCTCAAGAATGTAGCCTTTGGGTGAATCTGGCAAGATCGATGATAAATCGAATGTTGATAAGTCTTCAATCCATTGGAAATCAGCATAGGGCAATGGTTGACACATTGCCCATCCATACAAATTATTTACATCGAAATACATCAAGTATGATGGAGACTTCGATGGATCGTACGATTCCATGTGTTTGTTATTGGCACGCGCGTACCTATTTGAGCACTGACTGAGACCACCTCGTATGCCCCGTTCAACAAATAGTACCATGTCAACGTCGGTAAGCAATTCGAAGTTAATTTTTGTTTGCTTCAACATTGCATCCCAGGTGTATCCGGGGAGAGTGTAGTAATACGCGGGGTCGAGCCTATAACTTTCGATGCAGGTATTACGAAATTTCTCAAAAACGTCGGCCAGTAACAAAACATCGGTCTTCAGGTATAAGTCGCTATATTCACCTAACGTTTGAATAGAAAATCGATCCCATACATCCACAGCATGACCGTATTCGTTCTCACTTACAGTCTCACCGGTCAAATTGCTGTAGAATGCATCTCGTGGTGGTAGGTGGCAGTCATCCAATCTATTTACGCTATCAATATATTCATAAGGAAAGACACCCTTCCGAGTTAATAGCATAAAATTATCTGCCGGTATGTCATGAAATTGTGACCGCAAAATTTTGAGTTTGTCCGTTGTCAAAAATGATGCCAGTTTATCCAAACTTGCATTGAGGAATTTGTATGAATCGATGAAACGTAATTGAATCTGATGTTGTGACTTGTCTGCCGTTTGAACTGTTTTTGTGAAAGAAATGTATTTCTCCTTTGTTATGGGAAGCACATCGGTTTTTCCTTCGAACGCGGTGGCTACCTCTTTGATGATGAAATGTGCGTCATAACCAGACAAATTATGAAAAACTATAGGAATGAAAAACGACTGCTTATAATTCAAATTGCAATTAGAGTGAGCGGGGCCTCTATAACGTCCAATCAGATGACAATGATCGCGAACACGTATGTCGTCTTCGACAAATGGTTTCTCGCTTATATGACACTGCGTGACGCTTCGATATTCTGCCCATTCATTTGGTGTTAGAGGTATCATAGGAACATTATCCGATAAAATATCGTTGATGCGCAGAGCTAAATTTTTAAGGTTCTCAACGAACCATGAAACGCAGTCAGCACTGCGACGTGAGTGGTATCCTGATAATGAATGGTCATACGAACAATGTACGTAGTACGCGATGCTAAACACTTCATGATGTTGGTATATGTTTTTGTCGGCAACCTTTGCCAGAATGCACTCGAGATCGGCGTAAATCACGAATGGAAGTCGCTCTTTTCGTTGAAAGTTTTTAAATGTTAGCCATTTGTCCATTGCATCTGGTAATCGAATGGCGCAATCATTCAATTTTCCACAATCCACCTCGTGTGATCGCAATTTGTCCTCCGTGTAGAAGTAATGCAAACACCTGTAACAAAACGGCGAAACCATTTTTATATTACCAAGTACATAATTACACATAGGTATATTTTCGAGTAGGGTTTTTACTCACCGATCGCAGATGTGTATTTTCCCTTTTTTTCTGTTCAGCTGCAAGCTCACGAGTCGGGATAAATTTTTGATCCATACAAAGTGTCCCACGTTGTGGTCCGATGAATCCTCCACGTACAGCAAATTGATGTGTTTATCCAACTTTTGGTCACATACTCGAATCGAAACGATGTTTTTCTTTTCAAATGTATATACATTAATTGAAACTTTATTTTGCGATTCAAACTTCTTTATTTGGTTTAGAGTCATTGGAAAAACAATGCCTTGAAGCTGCAGTACAGTTGAGTAATGAGGATACGAAGATATCATGTTCACATGTGTTTTCGCTGGATGAAGAGCAGCTACCACTGACCACGCAAAACACGCGTTATCCTTCGACTTTATATTTACCACCGCTTTCTTCATGATTATTTCCTGCGACAAAACAGTTTGACATCCGACACGCATTGGATTGTATTTGTTGATATTTAAAGTTAAATTCAGTATCCGCGACAATGTCCATCCGCTATCACGTCTTTGAAAATCTTCGAGGGATGCTAAGGTAGGCTCGGCAACTCGTTGTGTATACCACTCACGTAAATTGGATGTGGTAAAAAGTTCGAAGTTTTTCGTGTTGATACTTTTATTTGCACGTTTGTCACCTGCCTCAAATTCACCATTGAAAACTGTATTCACTTTTACACTGATGTGTTTGTTGATAATGTTTTGCACATGTGAAAGCATTATATCACATGCGTCTTCGAGAAACTGACGAGGTTCAATATGGTCGTTATTGATGACGCAGCCAGTCAGGATACGATTTTCGAACGCTGTATCAATCTCGCGCCAAATCAAACCGCGATCACTGTGTCCCGCGCCCACATGTAAAAATCGTTTGCGTAGAACATTTTTTAAACCTTCTAAACGAGCAATTTGTGCTACCAATGATTGCTGTTTTCCAAGCGATAATCGCGGTCGCTTAATTCGACTTTGCGTTTCCAACGACTCTACACATTGATCACATTGTTGCTCCCACACTATATACTCATCGACCGAATTTATTAGTGCGGCGTGATCGCGCAGATTTTGTTCTAATTGCGGAACGCTCTCAGCCATTTGCACACGCGTTAAACGAAGGCGCCAAGAAATGATGCGAGCAAAGTGACTGCTCGATTAAAAGTGTGCGGCTTTGGGTGCTAGAAGTCCTTTTCATTCGGAAAATTTATTTTCTGTCTTTCTCCTCTATCTTAGAAGTGTGCCACCTCACCATAGTTTTTATATTACAATGTTATAAGACTAGTGGAAGCATGGGAGCACAATGAATTCAATTGGGTCCATGAGCGCGAAGATCTGGGCCCTTTATCCAAAATTTGTGCTGGAATACCTACTTCTAATGCATTCATTTTTCAAACGCGTCTCCTATACGCGTTCATATGTATATCCGCATGTTTAAGGCAAATTTCTCACCTTTGTCTGGAAAAACGTTTCACCTGTATCAATAAGGCCGCCTTTTCCGACTCAGAGAAATGACGCATCGTCTACGATGTCTCCCTAGCTACCAACGTCCCTCCTACCGTGTGTCCCCGCGCCTACAACTGCTATCCACTCCTCCATGGGCCCCGTGGTTTCGGGCATCCTCTACCCACACGGCTTACTCGCTAGACTCCTCGCACACCTCCGCAACCCGCCACATTGGGTTCTTGGCGGGTGCACTGCATGCACACTCACACATGCAAACATCCTGATGTCATCTTTTGGAATGAATACCAGACCGGATGCAATTAAATTTTGTAAGAGCTAGCTTTTGTTACTACAGCTGCATAAAAAGTTTATTTGTAAAGTCTCATTTGACAACTAGCATTACACTTGCCTTACGTTGCCGAGAGTGTATCATAGACGCTGGTTTTCACATGCATATTCACATGTTTGAGAGAATTTTTCCTCCATTGCCTGGAAGCGATTCACCTGTATCAATAACACCACCTCCCCCAAGAAAATTGTCGCATCATCTACAACGTCCCCTGGCTGCCGGTGCCCCTTGACCCGCGCCTACAACCGTTATCCCCTCTCCATGAACCCCTGTGTTTTTGGGTATTCTCTCCCATCGCGTGACGTCACTCTCCGCACCTCTCTCCGCGAACCACAAATCCCCCTCCCCCAATTCCCCAAACGGGCCCTAGATCTTCGCGCGACAGCCAGACACCTCCCTCCCCTTGCTATAGGCTCCTCACCCCCTCCCCTTCACCGCATACTCCGCGCCACACACTTCCCCCACCACATGATCAAACCCCTCCCCTTACCCCCCGTCCCGGACTCCCCCGTCCCCGCACCCCCCTCGCCACCACTTTGTCTAGAACCCCCCTAGTTATACTACTAGCGTGTACTCCCTCTACAGCGCTGGACTGGACGTGCGTCCAGTCCAGCGCGCGTACACGAGATCGCCTGGTTGATATCTAGGTGTAGCTTCAGAGTGGGGAGCGTGTTTGCTCTGATAAGTATATTGATGCTTCTGAATTTGCCTAACCCGTTTCTTCCGATCTTGGGTTTCTGGTTTGGCATCACCCGGGAATTTCCATTCACCGGGCTGTTGAAGTTCTTTCCCGAACAGGGCTTCACTCGGGGCAAGTCCCGTAGCAGCGTTACGCCGATTCCGTAGTTGGAATAATATTTGCGGAAGCTGCAGATCCCATTCACGATGCGGCTTATCCCTCAGCTGTAACCTCAAGCCTTTCTTGATCTCCTGGTTACGTCGTTCAGTGGGGTTGGCTCGTGGGTGATATGTTGCAGTTGTCCAGTTGTGAGCTTGCCATTTGGTACATGCATCACGCCATTTGGCACTGGAAAATTAGAGCCCGTTATCGGACAGGATTTGTTTCGGGTACCTCCACCGGCAGAACACTTCCCTCTCTATCAGGTTTATGACTCTGGTTGCATCGGAAAGGCTTCCACTTATCGTGAGAACAAGTCGGTCACCACCAGGATGAAACGCTTCCTCCGACGTAGCATTAGTCGCATGAGTGTATCGCGAGGGTATGAATGGTTTATAAATGTTGTACGGAAGGTGTGTGAATGTTGTACGCAAGATGTGCGAATGGTGTGTGAATGTTGTGCGCAAGGTGCCCGAATGGTGTGTAAATGTTGCACGCGAGGTGTGTGAATGGTGTGTGAATGTTGTACGCAAGATGTGCGAATGGTATGTAAATGTTTAACGCAAGATGTGCGAATGGTGTGTGAATGTTGTACGCAAGGTGTGCGAATGGTGTGTGAATGATGTACGCAAGGTGTGCGAATGGTGTGTGAATGTTGTACGCAAGGTGTGCGAATGGTGTGTGAATGTTATACGCAAGGTGTGCGAATTGCGAATAAATATTTTTAATAACTTATAGTATTCTGATGCGCTTTACGTTTTGTTTCAGGTTCAAAGAAGACGCAGGAGCGAAGACGGCAGCATAAAATTTAGTGTACGCCAGGATGGCGTATAACAATTCCTTCCCTATTTGTTTGGAGCAAGAAAGAAACTTTAAAGGATGAACAAAGAAGGAACAGAGTAGAAGCCGATTTTTCAATTCTGGTATAGTTAAATATCCGTAATTCGTGTCCATTATGTCCATTCATATAATTTTAGTACAAACATACACCGTGAGAATGTACCGCGCGCGTTGACAGCTTCTTTTGTTTACGTTATGCTTACATGGCGCCATCTGCGCTGAGCTTTGCGTAAGGTTCCCTATTTCACACGGGCGATGGCTCGAAACCTACTTTGTAAGCCATGAAATAGTCCAGATCAACCAATCCAAACAGCGATATGCTAGGACGATATTTATCTTTATTGTAGGAAATCGAGCATGTGCCCGCTATGCTCTAATGACAGATGACTATGTGAAATTGAAATGATAATAGAAGATAGACGATGACTATGTGACTATATTTTTATAATTTTCCCAATTATTTATCTATGTAGGAACTGACCGAAACGCTATTATTTATTGCAGATATGATTTTTACATGTTTGAAAGTAGCATCGTTATCTTCTTATAACGATATCCACTATTATTTTCAGATGGTAAATCAATTTAAAAGAAAAACACAACAAGCTTCTTGGGATGGGAGCCAAAAAAAGATTTGAAAACCAAGCAAAAGCCAAAAAGGTAAAAAGAGAAACAAACTACAGACGAGGAAAATGACGTGTGCATTATATGCAACGAACGATATATAGATCCGCCCATCGAAGACTGGATTCAATGCAATGACTGTCAAATGTGAACTCATGATACATGCACTGCTTACCCTGGTGTTGGATAATTTTACTGTGATGATTGCCAACAAAAAAAGTTTACTGACTGTTAAGAAGACACGTTAAGTTTCTGTTTTTTTATGATAATATTTATGATTTGTCTGCAACAAAATATGTCGGTACATTCATAGTTTTTTCCCCCTATGATTCCCTATTTTTTTCTTATTTATGCCTAATTTCAAGAAAAAAACACAGGGTGCTCGCTTTACCCTTCACGTGCCCGCTTTGCCCAGGAGTCATGCTCGCTTTAGGCTACGCCCTGGGCAAAGCGGGCTTTTATTCAAGTTTTTCAATTGGTTTAATTGTTTGTATTTTTAAGATTTACTGGAAATGTGTGAATGCTATATTAAACTACGACAAATTTAGCACCCGATACTGAAAAAATGGTTTGAACATGACATTTCATAACTGCTTTTTTATAATTTCCCTCAGAGTGCCCACTTTCTCGGTCCACTTTCTTGCCCTCGCCTACCTCTTTTACAGTCGATCCACCGATGTTGGATGTGCTCATCAAAATAAATATCGGAATAAGTCACACCAGTAGCGGACGTTTAGACGTGTGCATTCCAGTTGGTCCTGCTGGCTGTATACATAGCTTGGACTAAATCGTTTGTGGTATTTTAATTGCTACACTCAATTATTCGATAATAGGTAAAAATAGGACAAAAACGTGAGGGCATTAAAAATTATTATATATTACATTTACAAATCCTTCAAAAAATTACAAATTATTCTTATTGCCTTATTCACTCATGGAGTAATGCCAGCGCGTATGTTTGAGCAATCCCATTCGGTTTTTTTTACATTTTTATAGTAACTGTTTTTCGCCGAATACTTTCCATATGAAAAATGATTTCCTCCGAAGATTTTGATGATATTTTCCACTCATGAACTTTACCCGATTGTGTAGGATCAATCAATAGATCGGTTTTAGTTTTCCAGATATTACCTTCCAGCAAAAAAGATTCTAGACATTGATTGGATCCGAATATTTTTCTAATTTCTACTACACGTCCATTGCTTAAAAGCACAACGTTATTCGGCGTGGTAGTGCTAATTATAGTGCTATTATTAAAAATCAATTTTTCGGCAATTATTTTCTCGGCTTTAATCACCTTTTTCGTAACTGAAATTTCGGAAGAATTTCTCTTAGCCGCTCAAAGAAATTGTCTTTTTCATTCTGTCTGCGACAAAATCGAACCAGATACCTATTTGGACTTCCATTAGAACGTTTTATTTTTCCAAGGTAATTTTCGAAGGGGAAGCAATTTTTTTGCTCAAGTTGCATCCAAAATTATCAACGTCATCTACCACATGGCAAAGCAAACACCTACACTGACAGAGAAATTCTATGGATATTAACGAACCACGTCTATTTGATTTATTTAAATTTGAATTATCTAGATTTCCCGTGGAATCAAATTATTCTTATTGCATTCCATTATTGGAATTATTTATTTTTAATATATTTATTTATTCAAATCAAAATCTATTTAATATCCTCCAATAACTAAATATCTTATTTAATCCTAATAAATCTGTGATTCGGTTCCATCTGTTCAAAAAACAATTGACTTGAATTGGCTAAAAGGATCTATTTGATTTTAGAGTGTACCATTTTTCTATTTAATTGAACTAATGGTCTGTCTTTATTGTAACACTCATATCAAAGGGGTGTGGGGGTAGAGAGGGTGGAGAGAGAGAGGAATTATATATATATATATATATATATATATATATATATATATATATATATATATATATATATACACAGGTTATGCGCATGTTATTCGATAAAACTCTCTAATTATCACAATGATATTAACTAATTGATATAGTTTATGTGATACAGCAAATAATTATGGGAATTAATTTGGTCTCCTATGCCATATCTGCGACTAAGATGTTACAAGCACTCGGTAGCATAGGCGCAGCGTACGTAGCTATGAGTAGGTAGGTACTAGGTGCAACAGCATGAGTAGCTAGAAGTTTTATTTCATTATTTGATTCAAATTGGATTCATTCATTACATTCCAATACCGAATCCCAATTAGAATCCAATGTACGAGTTTCACGTTTTAGTATAGTATGCGATGACCCATTGGATCCCTATCAGAAAGTGAAGATAGAAATTGGAATGCTATTGGATACCTGAGACATATTCTACCCGGGAAGTGCGGAAAATATGTGATCGTTTGGTCCAATGTTTTTGACTCTCCGGCATTTGCTAATAACCGATCAAAATGGCGACCCTACCGTCGACGGTAGACTGTCGTTACAGATTCTCACATCATAAACACCACCGCCACGTGTTATATCAACATTTTACATCAAAGTTCGCAGGAGATTTTTTATATGTTGAAGACTTTTTTCGAAAAAAAACAGATCTTTTTGGTGATTTTTTTTACCGAAAACTATTTTTTTTCTCAAACATATACCATTTCATCAAAAATCGATATCTTTTGATTTCCCTTTGTACTTGGCAGGCAAATCTTAACTAGGACCAAAATTATTTCGACTGTTCGTTCCAGTTAAAAAATGGAGAGCTCTCACCGACCGCTGGACTCTATGAGAAAAAAGTGCCGCCATTCTATTACAGTCGTATAAAAAGTTGTAAAGATATTTAACGATATGTAGAATAAAAGCCGCGAAACATAATTGTTGTTCTATCAACTGAGAATCCGTAAAAATCTGAAGATACAAACCCAAATGCAATTGATGATAAGCACTCGAAATTTAGCTTCACGCGCGAAATTTTGCGGCAATTAACAAATTCCAACGATTATACGAATGTCGATGTTCGATGCAAGGACTTCTGCACACTTCGGAATGCATTTTGACGAAATCCAGTAGACATCCATTTCGGCAGTCAGAAAATATTTTCATCTTTTGACGCCGTCGTTGTACACGCGATTATTTTTTACGTGTGTCGTGACGATAACATTTTCAGAATTACGATATTTATCGAGGAGACAAGTATATTTTAATTGCTCCTTATTTCAACCAGGGTACAATAGAAGTGAACATCCTTGGTTCATTTCTCGCTAAGGTCTTGCACGTTGTAATCCGCAAGGAAGTATGGACAACAAATGAATCGACTTTCTCTCTGTATCGCTTTTTCCCATCACGTCGAAGTTAACATAGCGGACATTGGTAGAGCATCTTAAGCATGTATTGCTCGTATATTTCCCACCAATAGTGAGTTTCGGCGAGAATTTTGACTACTTTGTGATGAGATTAAATTTTTTAATCAACCGCATTGAAGATGCTAAGAATATTCATTTCCGGTAATAATAATGCAAAAAAGTTATAAGTAAATTGTTGAAAAAAAAAATTGTTCAACCAATGTCCGGTAAACGACCTTATTATATTATAAAATGAATTAGTAGATTTTTCTGAATAGGTATGATTTTTTTTAGACTTTTCTTTCTATTTTCATATTAATTTTTTTAATTTAAAAAAATGGATGAAGAGTCACAATATTTCAATATTTTTTCGGAGCAATGTTCCATATTAAATCCAAGAAGTATCCGGGGTATTGAACGTACGGTGTCATAGGTAAAACCTCTGAAAAATGTATTCAGAAAAATATCATCATTCATTTAATGTCACAAAAAATCAAGTTTTACGGAGACTTTAAAAAAAATTGGTTTAAACAATATATTTACACATTTTTGGCATTCTTATTATTCATAACCAACGTTAGCATCTTCAATACAGTTTATTTTTTTTCAGATTTTAATGTTATCGCAAAGTACTCCAAATTTTTACCGAAAGTTACTTTTTGTAGGGAATATACGAGCAATACATCCTTAAGCTGGATAATTAATTGAGACGAGGGTGAACCATCGCTCCTTTGAGTTATGCACCACTCTTGAAATGTAAGCTACGTATAAATCGTACGTACATCACATGATCACGTGACGAAAAATTAACACGCGATGGTATATTTTGCATGTGCGGAGTACATTTTTCCATAATGTCAAATGTTACGAGAATTGAGATAACATTGAAGCGATGTGTAGATCCAGTGATGACTGCTCAGTGCCGTTTTTCCGGCGCTCGTATACGTCCAATTGCATCACTGAGTAATTGAATAATAAGCCCGCGTAGTCCTTTGTATTCACGCGGCCTCGGAGGATCTCGTAGATTCGATGATCGATGTATTCGTCGCATCCTGCTGAAGATTCTGGCTGTCCAGTTGCATCATGACTGTTATGTAAGTGCCCACTGTGCCGATGATCTGATTCCAACAAAAATTGCCATGATTAATCGACGCGTGAAAATAATGTATTGGATTACCTTGCAAAAAGTCATATAGTTGAAAACTGAACTTTAGTGTTTATACGAAAAATCGTAATGGTTTTTTTTACTTAACCGTATGCACCGCTGAGAGCTTCATTTGAAGCAATCCCCACAACGATATGGCCAATCTCCGCTGCAGCAAACGAAGCGAAAGCAGCTGTCCCTGGAAAGACAATGAATCGATAGAAGACATTTCAAATGATAGTTCTTAATATAATAGAAAAAATTACCGTGTCGACGTATTTTTCAGTGTTATCGGACGTAAGCATTTTGTGCAATAGTATTCCAGCTCGGTTCGCCTGTGAGGGTAAAACCGTTCGGAACTAATGGGCATTCCATTTGTACGAAAAGCAAAACGGGCGGGATTTTACTTGGCTATTTTTCTCACACTTTTATGGAGGCGAGAAAGAAGGAAAATTCTTTTCGTCAATTTGTCGAATGCTGAGGATCACTTGCGTTTTCAAAATTTATGATTTCGTTCATTGGCAAAAAGTGACTTGTACATAGACCATAAGATTGTCAATATTCATTAACTTTGGAAAGGTTTTTTTTGTTGTGTATAATTACAATAAAAATTGGGCCAACGAAATATTGAGATGAAGCACTAAAATCATCGAGTAAATCGAATATTCGTTGGTCCGATTGAATAAATAATTCTAAAAAATAATTGGTTGGCACCTCAAATAACGGATTTAGTCAGCCAAAGGCCATTTTTGCAGTTGAGATTGGTTATAAAGACCTCGTTGGTAGTTGAATCGGGAATGCCAAACAAGATCACGGTTTGAGTCAGATGAGTGCAAAACCAAGAGTACAATACTCCCAATGCAAACATCTCTCTTGTTGTCCAGCGAGTGTGAGCTCTCATCATCATACACAGAATATAAAGATCCGACGCCATTTGGATGAGGTGTACGAGCAGCACGAGTATAATGGAGAGAGAGAAAAATTTGGACATCTTTTTCGCGAGCGTCACGAGGTCAGAATGCATTTGGCCGTAGACCTCCAACGGACCTGGCATTGCGTAGGACTGGAGACTGCAATTGAACGTCGCGATAATACTAATTCCAATAACATTACAATAACATACTGATTACAATAACATTATTCAGAAGTGAAAATGTCTTTTCACTTCTGAATAATAAACACGATGTTGTAATTTGATATAATATTATTTATCTCGCACTATTTCAATTTCGCCTTCTTTTCCAATCGAAATGACTGAACTTTTTTGAGTACTACTAACCGCCAGTGTCTCGAGGATTTCTGACGTTCCCGGGGCAAAATTGTCAGTTTCAGATCACCATCCGATAGTTCGTCGATCTTTCGATTCAAGAGGTAAAAATATTTCTCGACCACGAGAAATGCATTGACGAATATAATGACAACGTTGTGGCTCACGATACGTAGAAAATTAAATGGCATCCATATATCGTTTTTGAATGATTTGTTGTCCCAGAGGAGCACATGATCGGAGAAATAGAGACAAAGCCAAATGAAGTTTGCAAGGATCACATGAATCTTGAGCCTTCTGACTAACTTGTTGCGATTTTGGCCGATCCCGATTAATTCAGCGGTCGCGTATACATTCTCAAATATCTTCAATATCTTCCTCAATTCGTTTGATCTTAATGCCGTGTATAACCATGACGCGAAAATCATGAAAAATTCCACCGAAAGTCCGAAGAAATCAGCGGCTATCGTCATCGAAGTTTCGCGGGGGAGAACGAAGTCGATGCGATTCGTGACCGCCCTGACGTACAGAATAGCGGAGACCAGGAGCAATACCATCGTGTAGAAATATCCTCCTCGGCTACAACGGATTATTTCGCTTTCGTCAAAAACGAATGGACACAGACCGAGAATTTTCCACCAAACGTAGACGCATCTCGGCAGTGGGGAAAAAATGACGCTTTTTGTCATTGTCATTGAACAACCTGATGTTTCACTCTTATTTCGTCTGCTGATTAAGAGACAAGCAGTCAATAATCCGATTTAAGGGGTTACTAGTTGGAATTTTTGAAAAAATCGATTTTTCCTTTTCAACGGCTTCTTATAATATAACCTTTCAAAAATATTCTCTGAAAATTTCCAGTCGGTCCGTTGAAAATTGGGGGAGTTATGAGCGTTTACAGGTAGGCCCGCTTACCGCTTAACCGTTACAGGTAAAAACTTTAAACGCGTTTTTCTCGGAATAACTTTTTCAGAATCGGTGACCAAAATATCTCAAAAACAACTAAACCGATCTGCTTCAAATTTCACAGACATTTTTTGTTTATCAAAAGGCAGTCCTTAATCGAAGGATTGTTTTTTCAATGCATACTTTTTTATATCACGGAAAAAAGAGTGTTTTTTCACCGAAATTTCGACGACCGCTTTCGATCGGCGACCATTTTTTCAAAAATCATTATTTTATTGAATCCTTCGATTGAAGACAAGATAATACGGTACAAAAACTCAATTCATTTGGTTTTTTGATTTCAGATGATTTTGTCTCGAGCAGGAGTGTTTACCGCGAAGGACCGTTTTTCCACAGCGGTCTGTGCAATTGACTGTATCTCCGTCGTTTATAAATATTTCCCAATAAAGAAATTGGCAAAGATACTTGAAATGTTAGCCTTTACTATGAAAAAAAGTTAAAAAAATGGGTTCATTTCCAAAAAAAAAAATTCACGAAAACACCTCTTTTTCCGGCCGCGAACTAGGTGTAACCCATTAACCAATTACACTAATTTCGAAGGTTTGTGTTCGTCAATCACGGTACAAACGACACGACGATGCGATCGATGGAACGAACGCCACACTTTTGTACTTTCCGCCTGGGAGAATGATACAGAAAAATTCTTCACTTCAAAGCACTTAAGCGATTACTTCCGTTATACTTCAATTCATAATGTTGCACACATGCCGCGCCGCGAAAAATAATAGCCTGGATAATTGTAAACAGTGTGCGTATTATCGCTAGGCATCGCCGTTTTCATAATCCATCAAATTAGCGACAAATGATCACTGGTTGCGCTTATCGAGCGGCGAGCACTTGTTAGTTATAAAATTGGAGCATTATTACAAAATACGCAGTTGCCGTTGCTACGACCTGCAAAACATACGAAAAAAAAACAATTTGGAATTGAACTGCATATCTTTTGGCTGATTTTACAACAGTGGTGGCTCAAAACCTACTTTGTAAACCATCAAATAGTCCAGATCGACCAATCCAAACAGGGATATGCTTAGTTGATTTTGGAGAACTTCGAACGAGAACATGTTGAGTTTCTAAAATTCAACCATTTTTACAAAATACTTGAATCGTTACGAGTAAGACATAGCAATGCAAAGAGGATTACCATAATTTCTTGCGAATTACCAACATTTTCGTAACTGTTCAGCGCCAAGTGCAGTATGTTTCCCGTGTCGTTTGCCTGAAAACGTCATCTTTAAAAGACGTAAATCCACTAATATCGTGGAAGACATGTGACAGCATCCAATTAAAGAACAATGGCATTGAAGATTGCATCGCTGGCATGCACCGAAAGTTTTTATTTTTATTAATAAAACTTTATATTAAAAATTTATATTTATAATAAAACTTTATATTAAAAATTTATATTAATTTTTTTACGGCCTCATTTTCAATATCATCAAAAAAAATCGTTGCATATTCAGACTGAAGATCTCTAAAAAGGATCGTAAAAAAAGTTTAAACAATTCTGGAAGCCCATGTTTGTGAGAAAAAATTGGAATACGGAACTTTCGTTGCGTCCCAACGATGCAAACTTCAGTGCCATTGATTTTCGTTGCCTTCAGTGCAAAATTTCATCTGATCAGAAACATTGATAAAAATTGGCAGATGTATCTGCAAGTTGTAAAGATACGTGAGTGACTTTATACACTTATATTTCCATTCCATCAAACATCTCTTGTTATTTTTTAGATACCTCGTTTACAGTGGATCCACAAGCGTTCGATATCCACGTTAAAATAAGTACCGGAATAAGCACCCAAAGAGCGTACGTAGACGTGTAAATCGCGTCTATTCCAGCTGCCGGCCCGTATGTCTTCACCGCTATATAAGTTACGTGGGCATTCACCAGACTAACCGGAAATTGCGTGATGATACGCCATAGAATGATCAGCTGAAAGTGTTCCTTGATTTTGTCGATCACTTCTAAAAGCTCTCGACGCTGTTGAGAAATTTTGTCCATCGCTTCCGAGAGAGTAGTAGGCTGTGGGCTGAAAGTGTATTCTCCAATTATTATTTGGCAAGGAATGTACTATAGAATTACTTGATCTTTAGGCACGACATACCTTTAGGCGAGAAAAACATTTACTGAATTTCATTATTTCTTTCGAAAAGAAAAGATTACTCTATCATTTTTTGAGACTTAGGGTTTGTTTTATTACTCCTTTTGGCTGTTAAACGGTATTTTTTAATTTTTTCAATCTTTAATAATGGCGGTGGTATGGCATCGTCTCCCAAACGGCATTTTCAAAACTGGCGTGGCGTATACCTAAATAACTAATCGACCGATGTTAACGAAAGTTGAGATAAATCTTTTTAATCTTATTGGCTATAATATAAATCTCAATGTTTTTGAAAAAAAAAAGTATTTTGTTATTGCACAATCTAGCCATTTATTTCGGAAAATTCAATATTTTTGTTTCCAAGCATATCGTTTCATCGATATTAAACATTTCTCACTTTTTCTTCGCTCATGTTCGGCGTATGAGTATTAACGAAAGAAAAATCTTTACTGGTTTTTTTTCAGATTAATTTTTAAAGATTAATAACAGAAATACCATGTAACAGCCAAAAGTCGTAATAAAACATACCCTAAATCTAAGAATGGTGAAGGAATCGTTGGTTTAAAAAAAATCATTGACACACTTATATTCGACTTATATTTGACTTCATCCACTTGCCATTAACAACCCCTCCGTCTGTTTTGATCGAAAAAAATAGGGATATACTTCAAACATTTCTCAATATGTCTGCAAAATTTAAATATGGGAAAAATCAAATTAAATCGTTCAAAAAAATTGTACAAAATTTTCAATTTTGGAAAAAGTAAGCATTTAACCAATAATTAATCGAGGTCAAATCGACCGAGTGTGTCAACGGTGGGTTGAAAAGTGATGTTGGTTGAACGAATTTGGCACGACCAGTCGACTCTCTCCAACATTGCCAAGATCAATTCTATTCGGGACCCGCGACGATGTAGTTATCTTCAAATCCTCGCAGAATTGAATTTTAGTTATTCTAATTTGGATGATAAATTTACCCAAAGTGTTTCATCAACGGAAAATGTCGATGCTCCAATTTTTACACAACTTTATGTTCCGTTTTATATTCATTGTCATTTCTCAATACGTGTTTCCTTCTTCAAAGACTTACCTGAAATTTCTTATCACTCCGAAGTAGACATTCTCTTCGGGGAGACGAAAAATTTCATGATCGTAGGGCATCAAAAGGCGCATTTTTTCATGTAAACGATGGAGCTTGCATTTTACGACGCCGATGCTCCAGACGAACGCCGCGACAGAATTAAAAGATGGTAATTGTAGTATACTATAGCCCATCCATAGCAACGTATTGAAAGTCGGAGACCGTGATAGTTCCACGATGACCAACATGGACGCAAACATGAACAGTGTATTAACGACGATTAGATAAGCCCCGAGTTTTACAAAGTGCTTCTCGTAATTCTCCTTAATTCCAAGCGTTCTCGAGGTCTTCTCGGCTTTCTCGAAACTCTTGACGATAAGTTTGATCCGATGTTGAAAAAAGCCAAAAATCAGCGAAGTCAACAAGATGTCGAAAAATACGCAAGTTATCTCGGCATAGTCGACAATTACGGATATCGGTGTTTCGGCGGGAAGCGACATTTTTCTTCGTTCGACGAAAAAGAAAAAAAACGTGCAACAAGAAACTGTGCCAAACAGACAAGAGTAACAAAGACTCAGGCGTGAAAACTTCAATTGATTGCTTTCCGATAATGTTAATGGATTGATGCCGAGAAATTTTCCCCAATAGTACAAAGTGCGGAAACTACGTGATCGTTTCGTGAAGTGGTTTTGACTCTTCGACATTTTTTTATAACTGATCAAAATGGCGACTCCACCGATGACGATGGACTGTTACTTCATTCTGTTGGGGCATAAACATCACCGCCACCGCCACTTCTCCCCACCCACTTCTTTCATCAGCATAATGGTAATTGATGGGTTCCGATCGTGTAATATCGTAGGTATTATGCATTTAGGTATGAAGACTGGACTTGTCGTTTTTTTTTCTATCGATTATCTGTTTGGTGTGAAACGTTGAGCCGCTGGAAAATTCACGCCGCTTTAAAGAAGTTTTCAGACAATTGACGATATTTTCGCATTTGATTAAAATTTATACAGTAAATTGTTTATCATATACTGAAACCACCCTTTAAATTTTTGATTCATCGTCTAAGCCGTTTCTATACAATTTGGAATTAAAGAAACACTTTTCAACATGGGGGTATGTCTACGCTCATTGCTAAATGGCAGTGCTGCACACGAACAGTGTTAAAAAATGTTCAAAATGTTATGAAAAGTCGTCACATCACTCAGTACATTGTGACACTGATGATGAAATTGTCATAAAGTACTGAATGACAAATAGCTCACAACAGTGCATTGTGACACTTTCAACTCCCTTTACATGGTGACAATTAGGTACTCCCTGTGTCGGAAAGTGTTGATCAATTGTAAAATTTATAGAAACGGTGTAGACGGTCGATTAGGAATTTAGAGTATGGAGGAATATTCAGTATGTGACAGAGAAATTACTGTATAAATTTGAATCCAATGATGACATATCATCAATTGTCCCTATGGAAATGAAAAAAAAAAAAAAAGGTTTAGGCACGAATATAACTGCAAAAGTCGATAATGCAGTTCCAAAAATGTTGAATAAACCAAATAAGAATTCTAGTCCCACGGATGGAGCGAGATTTCAAAATATTTCTCCATTGCAAAAAAGACATCGAAGTTCGATTCATTCAAATTTCTTGAGTAAGCGTTTCGGTACTCCACAAATTACGTAGAATGAAGTACGTATTGTTGAATTTATTTGGAGAAGAAAAAGGGGAAGCGCCTTGAGTGTGAATCCTGAAAGAAGTAGCTTTCCATGGATGTCAACGGCGGAGAAAAAGTTTTCTCGGCAATTTAATCAGCCTGTTTTGAAATAGTTCTTATGATGAATCAATACTTGATATATAATACTTTCCCATCAAGATACCGCGCTCAAAAGCGCCACGAGCATACAGAGGATCGAACTAATTAATTTCGTGCTACATTTTCTTTCTAATATTGATTACTTTCGATGAACGGTAAATTGCCACCCACGCGTTGTACACATAACCGGATGAATCAATTGTAAAACCGTAGCATTATCATCAGGTACGATGTGGCTATTGTTATAGTCTGCAATTTGAGAGCACTATACGCGTGAATATTTTTTTGATTCTATGGCCGGCTTGTCCACAGTAGACCAGGTGATATACGTTTTGAACTTAATCTGTAAACGAAAAAACTATCCAGATCGAAGCAACCATACAGCGATATCCGCATCTCATTCTGCAGCAGATCCAGAGAGAGTGTGTGCAATTTCTAATACGAGAAAAAAAAAATACAATCATCGTTAATATTCGCGTCGGTATAATTGAGAAAAACAAAAAGAATGCTTACCGCAACTTTTCAGTTCTTACAAAAATGTTCACGCTTGTTCAACATCGCATGAAGAAGATTTCCCGTTTCGTTTGCCTACGAATATTAAGGCAGCATTTTGATAAATCTTCGGCGGAGATATAACACAATTTCAATGATAATTTTTAAAAAATTCAATTCATGGGTATCGTACCCCATGAATTGAATTCCCCCCGCCCACCCCCCGCCCGTGGAGCTAAATTTTTGCACAAACCTTCCTTTTGATATTATAAGTAATAGTCCTTCTTTTTAATACTATATTTAATACTAAAGGGATTTTTAGCGACGCGCAATAGTTTTTGGGTTTGCTTGGGTTTGTTTGTAAGGACAAAACGTTTTGCAAGCGGTGACATCTTACGACTAGGTATTAGTGTATAAAATAAAAAACAGATGTCGCTATAGATAATCTCGAGGTAGTCCACTATCCGATAGTTGGGGCGAACTATCCGATATATCATGCTTCTCCTCTACTTCCGTTACTTATTTTCAAGTTACTAGGAAAAAGATTCATAGCCTTAGTTCTTCTTCTCTTTCCTACTGTGGGACTATCCCCAGGTCTAGTACTTTCGCTAAATTTAAGGGGTGAGATGCAGTCGGAGGCGTGAAAAACGAGCATTTTCAATAATTTTTTTTTATAGTAATTAAGTTTGTTTTACGAAAGTGGTTACACAGACTTTGTATGTTATATTTCAATTTGACTTGTACAAATTTTCACAGAAAAATGTTGATTATTTATAAAAATATCGCCATCTTTGTTTGGGTTTGGACCCCCTTTGGCATGTAGTGTTTTGCGGTGACCATCATAAAATTTTACTGGATCATCTGAAATCAAAAAACCAACAAAAAAATCATTAGTTTAATAATAAATCCCGTCCTTCATCGAAGCTTTTTTTTAATTAACAAAATGGTGGCTTCCGACAGATAACTTTCGATTTTCGATTAAAAAATCGCTCGTTTAAGGTAAAAAAAAAATATAAATTTTCAACAAAAATGAAAATCCTTCGATTAAGGACTAGTTTTTAATGCTATCAATAAGCACACCAAATTTTATCAAAATCCATCGAGTGGTTTTTGAATTATAGTGGTCACTGACTTGAAAAACATAGTTACGAGAAAAACGCGTTTAAAGTTTTTCGATGTGGATACGGTATTATATGTTCGTAACATTTAGAGCTCGATGGATGAAGCGAAACTTTTTTTAAATGTATTTTGATCCGCTGAATCCGAATATCACAGTTTTTTGCCGAAAAGTCGAGCATTCAATTGTTTATAGCCAATGGCTAAAACAATTTTTCAAAAAGTTAAAATTTTCGCGATGAATTATTATTTTTTTAAACATTTTGGGCAATTTTAAGACGAAAGCATTCTTTATAAAATCTTGCTAAATTTTATAGTTTTTGACCGATACATTTTTATAAATTTCTGAAAGAGTTTTCCAATATTACACTTGATTTATGTATAGAAATACTAATTAAAAAATTACTTACATCGAATCATCAATTCCTGGCCCACACAATCGGGTTTCTGCCGATGTGGAAGCTTCCAAAATATCAATTTGTTGTTGTCTTCGAAGCATTCTGTCTCCCCGGGTATTATCGTTTGCGCGTTTGTCAGCCGCTACCTGCTATGGGGACACGACGACCCTTCACTAATTGTGGGATATCCTGGAAACTATCGGATTGACTTGAAATTTTCCGGGAATATTTTCGAAACATCATACTTCAAGAAAATGTTTAAAAAATCGATTTGTCGAAAATTCTGACTGCATCTCATCTCTTAAGTCAGTACTTGTACCTACTTCGTAATTCATGTCGACGCTGGTTTAAGGAGCGCTGATGATCCTGGGCCTGTGGATGCCCTTATACACTCCTCTTTTTTTGCTTTTTGTTACCTTTCCCGAGTACCTGTCTTGACGTGATATACAGAGAATGTTGAATGAGGGTTGAAAAGACTAGACCCCATCTTTGCGCTCTTTATTTTTTTATTTGATGTTCATTTCATATTGCAAGATCACACCATACATGTTTTCTTGTGTCAATTGTTTCACCCTAAAGATGTTTACTTGCTATTGTAGTTTGCCATTAGCGAAGAAGTTAATCCAACTTCGGTTCAAATTGGATGAGTATCACCAAGTAGGTGGTGATAGTTCCAGCCATAAACAATAATAGATCTCCACGTTATCCAGAGACGCCATATTGCATTCTTGCGGCCGTATTCTAGTGTGAATACTCATTTTCAAGATGATTTTTGGTAATTAAATTTATTTCAAAGCATTTATTTATTTTGGTAATTAAATTTTTTCAAAGCATTTTATTCGACATTGTACATGATGTTTGACGTTGCGCAGATAATGTCACGAAGATCTTTTATCTCCGGGAGTTAGGACTGCGGCCGCCCTTGTCATCTGAAACAAACGATTTAAAATATTATATTCTAAGTTTCTGATTCCGCAAAGTATAAATCAAATGAGTGAGGTACCCCTAGACCACACGGCTCTTGAAATTTCATTTTATTTGCATTATTTGAAAAATTATGTCCAAGTACAGTACAGCATCTCATTCATAATAATCCTGCTATACCAGATACGGTAATTAATGCGATGTTATCTTCGTTTATTTTATTCGGCCGGTCCGCTTCGTGTTATAACCTCGCACTTCTTCAAGGCGTAAATATCGAAGTCCCCGGAAGAAATACGAGGCACCACTCGAATGATACGAGAAGACTTTGCCTCTAGCCTAAATAAGTCCCGGCCGATAATTATTTAGCATGGTGCCGACAGGAAGCGAGAACTCGCCGACGCTCGATCTCCTCGCGCACCCGATATAATCTTTACCATAACACAGATCATGCGCATGCTTAGGTCATATCCCATGCGTTTTTCGCCGAAACACGGGACAAAGGTCTCGTACCTTCCACGCGTGCAAACTCTATATAAGGAATGATCGAGATCAATTCTGCGAATCATGAATTCGCGACCAATCACGCTAAACCTTAAAGTTCCTTCTCCCACTATCGAACCCCTCCTAATTTTCATATCAAGAAAAACTTCCTTCCTGAAGTCAGTCTTCCAACAACTACCATCGACTCAAGTTCTTCTATCAAGTCTAAATCTTAGTCTCCCGACAGTCTTCATCAAATACAGATCTCAGTCTCGCGAAATCTTCCATCAAATTAACTTCACTTCTTAATCTTGTTCTGACAGAATTCGAAGTGTAGAACCGGTATCATAGAGTTTTGAATATTATACACCTTCGGGTTTTGACCGAAGTGTCGTATAAACGTTTAGTCGACTGTCGCGGCCTCGAGTCCGTAAAACAGTTCAAGTGCTATTTACTACGCGCATATACATAAACACTCTCAGCGCCCCAAGAATCTGGTGCTGGTGACCGCTTTCCGAACGCTAAGCGTGGCGTCCGTCAACGAGGCCCTTATCTGCGAGCGAAAACCGATACTCTTGCGAGCGAGCGCACCTACACACCGATACACTCACAAACACAGCGACCATTGTAAGCAACAAATTTCATTTGATGTTAATCCGATTGTTCCCCCGACTTCATAGTTATTTTCATTGTCATTTTTCTGTATAAGCAACTTTATTCATCCGATCACTTATTTGTAATAAATCTTTAGTTAAGTTTGTACAAATTCGTCGGATTATTTCTCGATACCAAATCACTGCATGACTTCCTAATTTTTAACTCATTCCAAGCACTACCCCTTTTTACCCTCATCCCGTGCTATTGCGCTTGTCGTAGGCAAAAAAGGAGGGAATCAAAAAATATATGCCCACGTCCCTTCCCGACGTGACAGTTTTTTCTTAACCATGCACGCCAAGTCGCTGCACAGCATTCCCAGTGTTCTTATTGTGATACATACGTTTTACATTTATATAATCGTGACTTAAATTGTTTATTATAATAGTAATATGGTTTTTTAAAATAAAATATTGAGAAACATTATTTCTATGATTTGACGACGTTATGTAGGTTTATATAAACTTGCTTGGCTTTTTCATAAAGAGTTATCGGGGTGGCAACATGTAAGTATATTCTCACCCCCGCGGGACCAATCCATCGTCCGTTTCGTGTCGTTTTCCCATCCAAGCGTCTGGTGTCATTTACTCGGCATTTTTCCTCAATCATCCTCCAAACATCCATCCTCTTTCTTACGTCTCAGCGCTGCTTCGAAGAATGCGGCGATGTTTCTCGACTGGTCCTCGTCTCGTAGCATCAGCCCGATTATATTGTCGGGCGTCGTGTCTCCTGTCCTCCGTTCCAGCCGCTCTGTGTCGTCCATCTGTCGTGTGTTTCGCGTCGTATGTATTCGCAGTACCTATAGTCGGGCGTCCGTACTCCTTTCATGTTGTGGAGATACTTTCGAAAGTATCCATGTCCGGTTAGCAATTGAGTTTGGTAAAAATTTACCTCACCAAATCCCCGTTCGGTCCACGTTCTTAAGTCCGTTATCAGTTGCCTCGTTCATCTTCCGCTTGTCTCCGTTATCCAGTGTGCGTGCCAGTCCGTCAGGGTTCTCCCTTTCATGCTTTGCCGCGTCAGCCCTTTCAGTCTTTTCGCCACGTTTGTAAATTCGTTTTCGTTCTGTGGCTAGTAGGTCTATAGGAATCACGCCCGCCACCACCAGAATCTCCTCTGCTGGGACGGTCCTGTAGGTGCACGCTATCCTTGGTGCCTCCTGTCTCTGTACGTACGCCATCGTCTTCCTGTACTTCTTCATGTCGAGCGCGTCCGCCCATACCTCTGCGCCGTACAGAAAGGTCGAGTGGGCCGTCGTCACAGAAGTTTACATATTGATGGTTTCGGTCCGTGTATCCATCAGGCGGCTGAGCGAAACAACCTTCGCCGAAACAACCTTCGCTCGAGTCCCCAGTCTCTGACACAAGGACCTGCCTTCCGAATGGGAACTGGTAGGCTAGCATATGCTTGCCGCGATGGTCGGCGTATCCGACCCCGAGGTCGCGGGGTCCGTGTTGTTGCAGGCACCTTGCTAGAGAACAGCAGGTTAAATCGAATACAGTTTATCTATCTATCCCCAGTCGCTGAATCACAATTTTGTAACCTCGCCCCCAGGGCTCTCGGTCCACCTCCTCACACAGCTGTCTCCAGCAGCGCTTTTTGCTATTTTTGACCGCTATTGTCAGCGTCTTTCGTGCCGGTTTGTACACCGTCGTTAGAGCGGCCACGTATGGCTTGCTCCTTTCCCTCGCCCGGTACATGCGCCTCTTGGCCTGGTACAGAGTCTCGGTAGTTAGGCAATCACGTCCGTCCACCAGTACGTCGCTCGTTTGTATTGTTGAGTGCTCTTGCGCGGCATTGAAGCTTTGCATAACCGTTTCGTCAGTTTCGGTGTCTCATCTACGAATCTTTCGGTTCTTGTACGTCCTGTCAGTTCGCACGGTACAGCCTTTGAGGATATGGCTGCTTCCAGTAACACCCTCGAGAACCTGTCGCTGTCCAGTTTACGAATGTTCCATTGCGGGGCCCGCACCGACCCGTGGCGTCGCGTCCTTGTGGGTCCCGCCACATCACACACGATGTATTGGTGATCGCTGGCTGTGTAGTGATCGATCAACCCCCCCCCCCCCATCGCCTCATCCGCGGCAGGATGCTGTCCGAGATCATCATCGCGTCCGGTATCAAGGAGCCCGCCCCCGTCCTTACCTACGATGGTGCGCGTCCCACATTTGCCAATGTCAGATTCAGTGTTGCTGCCATTTTCAGCAGCAGATGTTCGCATCTGTTCGTCCTGGTCATTCCCCACTCTATCGCTCTCGCATTAAGGCCGCCCGCAACTATTAAGTCGCCTAGTAGTTCCTTCAACGCGTCCTCTAGTCCACCTGTCTTTTTGTTCTCGAACTCACCCGCTGAGCAATTCGGGGTCAGGTAGACGCTGACGTAAGAGCGCCTGCCCTCATCCAGACGGAATCGCCCCCCTCTCTGCTATCGAGCCCGCACATGTCATGTCCTAGTCTTGTTCCTGCACTCTTCTAGGGCGGCCCTGAAGATCGCGCACGTTCCGGAGCGTGACGCGGGTACAATACCCACGTCCCTCGCGTCCGTGCACAGGAAGCACGTTGGGTTCTGTTTGCAGTCTTGGCCGATGTGATTCGGCTTGCCACATTTACAGCAGCGCTGTGTCCTGTCCTTTCCGTTGCAATCATTATTACTATTATTATTATTGTTATTATTATTATGCGCCACAATCAATTCATGCTTTTTGTGTGCTGAATACGTCAAACTCGTCCATGAGTGAACCAGTTTTCGCGGCATTTAAGTTTGCATCGTTGCGGTGCAAAGCAATTTCTTTTTATTTCCGTTTCTCATGATTCCTCCAGAATTCTCATTAGACTTCATACGCGTACACGAAACTCATATTCAAATATTTAAAAAATCAAACGAACTCAAGTCTGAATGGTTCAGTCGAAATCGAATCAATGTACTCGAAATAACAAACGGTTTGACAAGGGACCAAACCAACTTGACGTGTTCTGGCTCGCCGTCTTCCCTATTGTTGTTAAAGAAGAACAGCGCCTCCTCCTCGGTGACTTTGCCGTTGCCATCCGTATCAAAAGTCGCTCTGGTATTGAGCTCGTCGACGATGAGAACGCCGTTGACGTCCCAATCCAACAGCATGCACGAATCCTACGGCTCAGTA
Organism: Ophion ellenae; assembly: GCA_963210295.1. NCBI lineage: Eukaryota > Metazoa > Arthropoda > Insecta > Hymenoptera > Ichneumonidae > Ophion > Ophion ellenae. The sequence goes on from OY723392.1 coordinate 18,060,346, forward strand.
GTAGCGAGTTGGGCGGCTTCTCCGTTTCGGCCACTTTGTATTTTTCCATCGCTACGCTCTCCCTCTCCTCGCCGACCTTCTTGAAGGCTTATTTCTCCTACTCGGCGAAAGTAACCTCCTCGAAGTTGGCACTCAGATTGACCAGTCTGGCTTGATTCTCCGTTTTGAGTCACTTACCGATCGCAGTCATCTCCAACCTGATCTTGTTACCCTCTCATCTCGTGTTTTTCTTCTCTACGTACCCGCCTGCGTCAATGTATTACTTCAATCGGTCAATACGCGGGGCGAGGAAACGCCATGAGGAATGATAAACCTATTTCACTTTGGTATTCCACTTTTAAGTTCGAATTTAAGTAAAAATTCGAATATAAGTAAAAATTACGCCAAAATTACACTGTTGTGGAAACCGGCCATTTTGCAATTTTTCTCGAAAAACGGCTAATTACAACGCCAACTAAATTTATGTAGATTCTGAAACTTTTTTATTTTTATTTTCCAGACCAACCATCGTCAAGTTATCGATCCAGCCGTTGAACCACATTTTTTTTTAAAGGCTCCATTATACCCGAATAACATTGATCATTTTAATCTTTTTAAAATATAATTTACACGAAATAAGTTCAATTTATGCTTAATAACATACTTTTTTCAAATCCCACATAAATAATCCAGTAGACAAAAAAATTGGAAAATTGGCCTTATTCGGCCCGTGGTTCCCTTCCTTGAATGAGACAATTAAGGCTACTGAAAATACAGAGCCTTCGACATGTTTCATTAAGTAAAAAACATAAACTCTCAATGTAAAAATCACTCCTAGAAGTTGAAGGCAAACCTCGTTTCTGGTAGAATCGCATACGGCGAATAGTGCGATCAATCCCGTTACGTGAAAAACTAACCAGGCAGTCAATGGCCAAAATTACGAACTATCCTCGTTTGACCAGATATTCTCGTATTTAATGTTCAGACAGACATCGTAGAGGCTTGATGTAAGCTCGAACAAGTAGATTCCCATTGTTAAGTAAAGCGACAGAGAACAAAATTCCACTATGGAATTGGTGAAACTAACGAGCTCGTGATACAGCCTAATGCACGCCATCAAAGAATCTGCAGCGGCAAAACATTCGATGCTGAATTGAAATTGGTTTTCACCAAAAAAAATAACATACCGATCGAACTGATTTTGTAATACATTATAGATTACTTCTAGCTATGACTTGGCACACTTGAGTGAATTGGATGAATCATATCCTGAACAAACTAAGGGAGACCAGTCTAGAGTTCCAAAAAGGGTAAATTTCGACAATTTTTCACGGCTACCCAAATCATAATATGAAAATTCCGTTTCGTGGACTTTGTTCTCCATATCTCCAAGTATCTTTACACATTTTTTTCACTAGAATTTGTAACTAAATGGTAGCGTTGAAGTTGAATGAAGCGAGTCACCTTTGTCTGATAGTGCTCTGCAGCCGACAACATTACGTCGCTAATTCTCCACTTGTTACCTTGACATTTTTTCGGAACCTTATAACAATATTTTACAACAAAGTACGTAGCAGATTTGTGATGTGTTAAGAACTCTTTCTGAACACAATATTTTTTGGCGATTTTTTTTACTGCAAGCAACTTTTTTTGCACTTATACCATTTTATTCAACTTCCATGCTGTCGAGTTCTTCATGTACTTGGTAGGTAAATCTTACATGACTCAAATTATTTCGACTTTTTGATCCAGCTAGAATATTGGAGAACTCGTACCGTCCGCAGGGCGGTGACACGTCATTTAATTACAAAGTCTTCTGAACAAATTGTTGAATATACTAGAAGATACGTAGAACAAAAGCCACTAAATGGAGTGTATTTTATCAACTGGGTATCCATAAAAAATGTTCACCTTTACTTTTTTCGAGCTCTAGACTGGCAGTGTCGCTCGAAGAGATCTTTTAATCAACTTGCCCACTTTTTTCCGAGCTTCTTCGACGGTTCGTTTCGCGAATGGCGTCACTCCTCGTTGCGTCAACTCGCGGAAGTTCAACAATTTTCGCGTTCAACGCTCGATAAAAATCCCGAATAAGGCACATCGAAGTAACGAAAATAATCGTGAAATTCGGATAAACAATTCGTCTGAAATTCAACTGGAGCCAGACACCGGACGCGTAAGATGGCGATTTTGAGAACTGATAATGTCCGCAAACGAAGATACAAATCCAAGCACTATTGATTATGAGCACTTGAATTTTTGCGTTACGCGCGAAATTTTGAGGGAACTCACGAATTCCAACGATCGTACGAGTCTCGATGATTCGATGCAATGACTTTTGCAAGCTTCGGAATGCGTTTTGACGCAAACCGAAAGACAGCCAAGTTGCAACGGTCATCAAGCATTGCACGCTCTTTGCCAAAATGTCAGCTATAACGGACACTGAAGTTTCCCGAGGTTTCGCGAATGTCACGCGATTTTTTATCGCTCTGATGTAACAAGCCACGTAGAAAATAGTTAACAACGTTGAATAAAGAGCGCCCCCACGAGAGAACTGAATTTTCCGATTTTTCGTTACTTCGAAGGGACAAAGGCCGAACGCATGCTTTCCAGAAAACGTAACGAATTTTGGACGTTGCCATTGAAATGGCGTTTAAGTGATCGCGCTATTTTGCGGCACAACGCTAATTGCAACGAAGCTTCATTAAACTTTCGAGACTTTGTGAAGAAAAGTTGCGTTCGATTTGTGTAGAACACGAATTATCGGATCGAGAATTGGTGCCAACAGCATTTTGCGCCTCGAACTACGTTAACGATTTTCCTGAGGCGAATCGTGCGCGCAGCTCCATATGCCATTAACGCAAATGAATTGAAGTGCCCTCGACGAATGTATTACAAAAACTGACCTTGAATGTTTTCACGCGTTATTGCCGCCTGTTCCGTAGCGAATTTATTGACACGACATGACAGCCTTTATGGAATGTAAGATCGCTGGAGAGCGAAAAAGCGAATGTAATATGATTGAAAATTGGCCGACGGACGACGAAAATAAATTAATTTTAACTACAGGTAAAAATACAACTACAATAAATCACGTAAAAATACTATAAATAGTAGGATATTTAATTTTAATAGTAGTAATAACGTAAAAATACTATAAATAGTGAAAGTAAAAATACGATTACAATCGTAACCTACGAGTAATGGAATAAAATTCTATTGGATACCCATACTTGTACCTACTTTCTAATATGGAGATCCAATGGATCATCGCTTTGAATCCCTAAACTAAAACGTCACGCTCCTACATTAGATTCTTATTCCATTGAAAGCCCACGAGCGAATCCAATTTCAATCCTAAAGGATTACCACATTATCGAATAAAATGGGATACGGTTGTTGATGGATGTCGTCGCAATTTGTACGTTGAATTTCCTCAATATATGGATATGGAAAATGAGTGGATTTTGACGCCGTATTCTAGTGTGAACACCCATTTTCAAGGTGATTTTTTGGGAATTAAATTCAGAGAAACTGTTGAATGTACAGTGTTAGTATTTGACAGTTATATTTATACATGTCTGAAGTAACATCCTAAATTTTTTCAAAGCAGTTTATTCGAAATTGTTCATGATATTTGATGTTGCGAAAAGATTTTATCGTCAGGCGTTGTGATTGCGACCGTCCTTGTCATCCGGTGCAAACGATTTTTTAAAATTCTATTTTTTATGAATGTGGTTATCGTTTGGCCCTCTGATAAAAAAGTTTAGGAAAAATTTACGAAATGGTGGCGCTTGAAAGAGAATACTCTGATTTTTACAACAAAATGTTCACTTCTCGCGGCCCGGAAAAGTGCTAATTATAATGCAATCAAAAAGATGAATCAATCTCTTCAGAAAAGTAGATGTAGAAGGCACTGCTCAGGCATACATGATTAGCTAACGTCACCCGTCACACAATATATGAACTGATTTATAGCTCTCGAAAGGAATGATTGAGAAAAACGGTTACAAAATTTCTTTATTTATTGTGAGATACCTGAGCTTATTATTTTTTTTATTTTGCAGGGAGGAATTAAATAAATGTCGACTGGTTTCAAGTAATGGTCTTATTCTGATGTTTTCGAATTTTCAGTACCTCTTCAGCTTGCTAGTGTAAATGAAGTCTGGATAGTTACACTCCAGAGTAATGGTTTTTATAGTAAAAGTACAGAAAAAAAAGGATAACGACGACTCTTTTGCCAAATCTATTTTGCAAGAAGATTTCGAAATATTTCAAACTCTGATACCAAAAAAGAAACATACAAATTATCCGGCTCGCATCTATTGAAAAAATCAGACTACATGCAAAATGATAATTTCGGAAGAATTACCCAGATATAAATATTGATGACAAGGGCATACATAGTAACAAGCCCAATTGTATCTGCAAGTATTATGAACGCATAAATGAGACGTACAATGAAAATGTGTTCGTATCCTTAAGTAGTTCCTCTGCGAAAATCTCAACTATAAGTTTACATACCATGCTCATGTTTAAAAGATTGATAATTGGTTTAATTAGTAATGAATAAAATTAAAAACTACGCAATATTGACTCGGTACTAGTAGATAATACGATGGATATCATTTATTGCCGTAAAATATATTTTGTATTGTGTTTTTGATCGACCATTGCCAGTAAACTTTTTGCCGGGACTGTCCAGGCTTTGCCCCAATTGTTTTTTTCCAGGCTTTGCCAGGCTTTGCACCAAAATTGTGAAGGCTTCTCATGGTTATATCTTGGAAACTAGATGGTGAATCATTCTCATTTTTTTTCACATTATTCGTGATATCTTACTGTAGCTTATCCTCGTTTTTTATCAATTTCTTAATTTTAGTTTTGACGGTAGAATTAATGATGCTCTGTTTGCCCATCATAACGCATTTGTTACGTGTAAACCAAGCCAACTTTAAGTGTAAATATCTCAGGTTTGGGGTGGTCAAACTTATTCAAATTGCACAGATGTTTGGATAATGTATTAAATAACGTATATGTCAAATTTCAACCATTTCTTAATTCAACTCTTCTGTGGAGGTACTACCTTAATCGACCATCTCGTCCAGTGTTAACATATCGTTATCGTTATCCCGACCCCAAGTTCATCCAACTGCAGCATAATTGTTACGTAACCGACAATGGAACTGTAAATTCGACGCAAGAACAATTGACTTAACGGGTTATACGCAATTAGAAATTTCCGAAAATCGTTTTTTTTTATTGCATTTTCGGAATGTACAAATATGTGAGTATATTCCCTGTAAATTTCAAATCGACCCAGCAAATATTCTTGAAAATACACATTTGTAAGGACGCTAGGAGCGCGTCTCCGAGCGTCCGAGAAACTTCAAACGCGTTTTTCTCAAAACGGTGTTTTTAAAGTCGGTGAGCACGATTTCTCAAAAACGGCTCAACCGATCGGTCTGCAATTTTAACACAACCTTGTCGGATATATTCTTCAGGTATTGATCGAAGGAATGAGATTTCCGATAATTATTTCTTTTTTTTACGATTTAACGAAAAAAATTTGGTCGAAAATCGAAATCGTTTTTTTCCGGAGCCACCATTTTGTCAAAAATTAAAATTTTGACTATTCCTTCGATCAATACCTGGATTCATCTATCCCCTAAAAGAATCTTTTTGGTTTTTTCATTTTAGATAACCCAAACCGGAGATACTTTGCTCACCGCCGGAACCTTTTTTTCGGGGACCTCCAGGAGACTGCCTACAGGAGCAATGTTAATGAATATTTTTGAAAATAAAAAATGCCAATCTAAAGCAAAGAGATGCCACTACACTGCCTAACACTTTTCGTTTTGCCCAAATGAAATCCGATTACAGAAAAAAAAATCGGGAAAAGACGGCTTTTTTGGCTTTGGAACTGCGTATAATGCCTTAAAGACATGAAGAAAATGAAATTATGATTAAATTAGTGTAAACGAGCTATACAACCGCGGGAATTATGATTACGAACTTGTCGTGTAAGTAAGCCTTCATCCCAAGTACACCGAACAGTTGAATGGTGATGGGCTCTTGCAGCATTCGAAGCAACCGTATTGCCTCCTGCCAATCATCAAATTAATCTTTCCATTCTGTTCATATTTAGTGAAAAGTCATAACGGTGCCATCATTACTGGCTTGACATGCACCTCCACCAGCTGCGACACCAGAACTTCATGAAGTACATTTCCGGTACGATTGACCTGCAAAATATAAGCGGTATATATGACATTGTCGATGAAAAATAAACAAATAATATCGACCGAGACCTCGTTCGTAGTTAAATCTGCGATGGCAATTTCGTAAATTATTCCCATCACTTGTAGACTGACGATGTTGACGAGTGAGTCAACATCGTCAGATACAAAGCAGGTGACAATACATCAATTACGGATCTCGTAAGGTTCACCATTTCCGCGTGCAATTGACCCAGCAAAGCAACAGGATTCGTTGCAATAGGACATTCGATCCTGAAATGTTCGATAAATGGCGGACTAATTGTGATGAATGATATTCTAAAAAATTATTTTATGAAGCATCACTAATAGCTTTAGACGAAGAAAATATTTTCCGATTTTCATGATGTTTTTTTCAAAAGGAACGATTTCTTCACCTTTTTTAGACTTAGGGTATGTTTTTTTTACTACTTTTGGCTGTTGCATGGTATTTGTTGTTATTAATTTCTAAAAATGGTGGTACGCTCTTCTCAACTGCCTTTCAAAGAGGGGGGGACGTATAGCTAAAAAAAACAATCAACCGATTCTAATGAAATTTGGGATACCTCTTTCTAACCTTCATGTCCAAAAAAATTTGCAGATTTTCACAATTTTTTTAAAGGAAAGATGTCTTCCCCTTTTGTGACTCTAGGGTATGTTTTATTACTACTTTCGGCTGTTATATGGTATTTTATTTTTGATTAATCAGTAAAAATGGTGGAGGTGTGGCACTGTCTTCTGCATTTTCAAAACTGGCGCGAAGTATACCTAAAACAACTAATCGACCGATTCTGATAAAATTTGGTATAAATCATGACTCAAAACGTTTTTGAAAATTAAAAAAAGTAGTGTTTATTGCAAAATGTAGCAATGTTTTCAGAAAATTTAATCATTTGCTTCAGAGCATACCAATTAATCGATTTTCAACGTTTCTCACTTATTCTTGGTTCATATTCTGGGTGTGAGTGTTGATAAAAAAAAATGTTCGTTGGTTTTTTTCAGATTGATCCCGCCGACAGTACGTGTCACGCCGTCTGATAACATCCGCCCCAACCCGTTTAGAAGACCGTCACATGCGTCCGCCAATTTTAAAGATTAATGAGAATAAAAAATACCACGTAACAGCCATAAGAAGTTATAAAACATACCCTACGTCTTAAAAATGGTGAAGAAATCTTTCGTTAAAAAAAAATCATGAAAATCAGCAATCAGGACTCCCTGGTCCTTCAACCCTCCGGTGGCCCCACACTTCGGCGGGAAGCGGGAGGCCGCCGTGAAGTCCGTAAAGCATCATCTCCGGCGTACGATTCAGGACACCATTCTCACCTTCGGCAAACTCTCTACCCTCATATGACCCGGAGGATTTAAACGCGCTCACCCCAGGGCACTTTCTCGTTGCCCACTCTCTCATGACGGTTCCGGAGCTCTCTCTCGCCGAGGTCCCCAGCGCCCGACTCAACCAGTGGCAGCTCCTACAGCAACGCCTCCAGCATTTATGGTCTCGATGGTGTCCGGAGTGCCTGAAACGGTACCTCTCCACCTCCAAATGGAATCACCTATCTCATGAGATTAAAGTCGGATATCTCGTCCTGCTCACCGATGAGAGGCTCCCGCTTCAAAGTGGCCTTTCGCGCGGGTCCTCGCTCTCCATCCGGGTAAGGATAGGCTCACCCGGGTGGTGACGCTCAAGACGGCAACTTCAATGCTTACCCGGCCTATCGCCAAGCTCGCTATCCTACACTGCAAAAACAAATGTGTTGGTTTTACACACTTTAGGTGTGTAGATGGCTGTAGACGCTTTTTACACGTTTTAATGTGTGTGAAAAATAACGGTGTAAAAATAGCACGGATAGATGCGTTCAAACACACTTACGTGTGTTATTTTCTTACGCACGTTAACCCGTGTAAAAAGTGTCTACAGCAATTAACATACTCGAAATGTGTAAAAACAACACACTTGTTTTTGCAGTACTGTATATACATGGGATGCGACGGAATAACGTATTGAATAGTAAAAGCTTTTTATCGTCAAGATATATGCATTTATTGAACTGAACTTAACAGTACTTAGGGGCCGTACGTAAATTACGTAACGCAATTGGGGGGGGGGGGGGGGGCAGGCGTTACGGTCTACGTGCGTAGGGGGTTTGCGTTACGGGTCAAGGTTTGCGTTACGTCACGATTTTAAAACTGCCCGAAATAGCAAAAATTTTTTTGCATGCTCAAGTTTTTCATTTAAACCTCGAGTGCAATTTTACCGTGGGCAGCTCACAGCTTTCTATACGCAATGTCAGTTAAGGGGAAAAATCACTATGCAAGGATTTGCACAGTAGCTTTCGCACATCCGCCAAGTAACATTTGAAGGACATTTTTTTTAAACAATTCTTGAAAGTACATGTGTTGAAAAATATGTTGGCAACATTTTTATTCACAAGTCCAAAAATTGACGGAGTTATAGTCACTTTACTGAGAACTGGTAGCGCGACCGGTTAGTGCCCTCAGTCCCTACAGGTGTGGCGTCATTTACAGTCGATAAAGTACAGGCTCTTATTATTTTGTGAATCATCATGAAGATGAAGAACCGTCATATGGCCCGCGACTAGATACTTCAATATACGTATCAATATTCTAGAAAATATCGTATGTTATATTCGTCTTTCTCCGCTTTCCGCCTGACCGGCACCTTTTTTTACTGTCCTTCCGCGGTGTAATGGGTTTGTATTTTTGCTGGCGAGCAAACCGCAAGAATTTTAATAGGGGTGAACTGAACCTCGCGTTTTTCAGGGAAACCGAAATAATATATTTATTCAAACAACTAAATTACTATCAATAGAAACAATGAAGGTTCGCGCCCAGGGTGGTCTCCGCTGTGAGGCCAACCCCGTGATACTTTCTCGCTAGAGCCGCGTGCTCTCGTAATTACGCGTAATCTCGTACCTCCCTTTTCACTTTTTCTCTCGTGTCCTTTCCTTTTCACGCATGCGTACGCACGATGTAATGTATCCTCCAATCACTCTTTTCCACGCAGACCATTACGCATTTGCGGAGACTCCCGGACTCTGCTGAGGATCACGTAACGTTATATCAAGAAACACGGAATGGAAACTTTGAACGCGTTTTTCTCGAAAGTAGTTTTTTTGACCTTGTCTGAGCGAATACTGAAAAACTTATCACCCGATTTTCAATTTTTTAAAAACATTTTTGTAACCGCAGTGACTAAGGCTGTACGTATCCGCGTTTTTAACATTTAATAATTACTAATTTTAAAGACTACTTGAATACAGAAAAAGTGCCTTGAAAATAGAAAAAAATGTTCAAAATGTCGGCATTTTGGAAAAAAAAAAACCAAAATAAAAAACGGTTACGCATAACGATAGCTACATTTGTATATATATCGATAAATTGTTGACTTTTAATTTACAGATAACCTTTCATAAAGATATCGCTGGGACAATGGAGAGAATTTTTTTTTCGTCGTTAAATCAAGGCATATATTTCGGTTAATTTTCCAGATTTTGTCATTACAATTGGTATAAAACTAGATGAATATATATTTCAAAAAATGAGTATAAACCCGATCCTTTGATAATTAGTTATGTCTACGAAAAAAATCGCAATTATTGACGACAAAGCACCCGTAATGTAATGGAATAGGGGGGGGTTCTGGCCAAGCGTTACGGTCCCGTTACGTGTGGGAAGGGGGTGCGGTCAAAAATTGGGGAATTTTGCGTTACGTAATTTGTGTACGCCCCCGTATATATTACTCTGTAGTATGTATGAGAGGTGTCACTGTTTTTTTCACTGTTGTCTTCGCATAGGCTAGGTTCTCATACAGTTTCACGACGGCGGCCGTTTTTTACTTGTCGGTGATGGCCTCGAAACAAAAATACGTCGCTAAAGATTCAATGCAGCTATCGAGGTTTTAAAAATAGATTCTAATTTCAGGTTCTTCCACGTGACAAACTCAAAAATGATCTATAAATGAAACAAAAAGTTAAGACCAAATGTGGTCTTCAATTAGCCGATTACTCAATCGAAGTTTAATGAACTAATGAGTTTCGAGTGATGCCGTAACCAAGGTGATTTTCAAAAGGTATGATCAATAACTTGCAATTAACACACTTAAGGGAGGGTTCTCCCTTATTAGGCCAAAAAATGTTCGATTTTCATCAATTGTTTATGCGAAAAGTATTAAATATAGAATGTTGATATTTGGTATGCTGACTAAGCGGTCTTTACTGAACATCAAAATATTTTTTAAAGTTCGACAAAACATGGTGGTAGGAGTGGGAGGCACCACGTATGTCGGTGCGCGGGCGATGACATTCTTTGCTTGCGGAAGTACTAAGTCCCGGGCAGGTGATCTGAAGCAAAAAAATCAAACATATTTTTACTTTGTACAATATTGTGTATAAGTTGACCTAGAATCAAGAAGAAAGATTGAAAAATAAAAAAATAGTGAGCGATCGGAAGGAAGTTTGTTTTTTTCCCGAAAATTTTCGCATTTTTTTGCTCACTATTTTTTTATTTTTCAATTTTTCTTCTTGATTCTAGGTCAACTTATATACAATATTGTACAAAGTAAAAATATGTTTGATTTTTTTGCTTCAGATCACCTGTCCGGGACTTAGAACTTCCGCAAGCGAAGAATGTCGTCGCCCGCGCACCGACATACGTGGCTCCTCCCACTCTCACCACCATGTTTTGTCAAACTTTAAAAAATATTTTAATGTTCAATAAAGACCGCTTAGTCGACATACTAAATATCAACATTCTATGTTTAGTACTTTTTGCATAAAAAATTGGTGAAAATCGAACATTTTTTGGCCCAACATGGCAGAACCATCCCTTCAACTGTGTTGCTTTTTCCCGTGTTATTTTTGCTCGTGTGTTGCTATCAATATGTGCTGTTTGGTCCAATCTGTGTAAATATGCGTCTTGTATGTTGATTTTACAAGCTTTATGTGTGTTCGAATAAGCGTATTATTGATGGGGACAGCAACAAAGGTGTGTAATAATTTAATGCGTAAAAATTGCACACTTGTGTAATTTTAACGCATTCCGTGTTACCAAATGCATAAGTGTGTGGAATCAACATGGCAACGCGTGTCTAGCCTGTACGTTGTGTTCTACATACTTTGAGTACACGTCAAACACGCCTAGTTTTTGCAGCGTACCGGTCAACTCGTCAACGACAGACACGGATCTACCCATCTCGACTTCCTCGGAGCTGCCCTCGGAGGATTCCCTTCCACAATGACAACGCTGTTGTCACGACGGGCGGATCGTTGCCAGAATTTACGTCGTTTCCTCGCGATCTGCTGCACCGGACACTTGTCAGACCGAGCGACGGCAGCACCGTCCGCCCAGCGTGTCGCACGAGACAACTCTCGATAGCTTCACGGAAGCACGTGCTCTCGGGCAGCCTCCTGACACTGGCCTACTATTCCGATACGATAAACGAAAACGCGTTTTGTCCCGGCTTTTTAGTTCTTGAAAGCGCCACTAGCTAGCGTTGGCTGTTATGTGACAGCCTTCGGCTCTAAGTACTCCGATCAGCTGAACGATATACTTTCATCTCGTTCTGTTATTGTTATTGCGATAACAGGACGTACTGTTACAGCGATAACAGGATCCATCATACATGCGAACAATGGTTTTCGAAAAGTTATCTACACTAGACTTTTATTCATGTAAAATATTCGAAACACCGGTGCAACGTACATATACATGCATGCCTGTCACACGACTACTAGCGCCACAGTGCGGCAAGGACATTTTGCGAATAGCATTCATCTACCAGTGTCAGCCCCCTGCTGTCGGGCGACGGAGGCAGGCGCGTGGCGCGAACGCGAACTCTCCAACGGCGACGTTCTACTCGTGTGCCTCGTTTTCCGTGTCGTCTCATTTTCTGGCTATAACGGTTTTTGCGACTCGGCGACCTGCCGGGTTTGTTGCCTAACGGGAGACTCTTCGTAAAGAGTTTTTCGGGTGCTCTCGCACTCGGGTGATTGTAATTCGCGACGGCAAGTGGGACTCGCGGCTTCGGCTAAATAACTTCCAGTGCTTCGCGAGTCCGAACTGTTACAAGCGGTCCCTCGACTACGCGGTAATACTCGTGCGCTGTGCGGCTCGCGCGTAGTAATTCGCGGACTCAAGCGTCGAGCCTGCCTTCGAAAAGTGCGGCGCTACGCGTCCTCCGGGGTTCGCGTCCACGGACTGCCTCGTGGCGAGCTGTTCTCGCGGACTTTCTTCGTGCCGGTTTTATCCCCGATAATTACGTGCGATCTATCGAAGCCTCGGGTGTTTTACGTCCAGGCTCCTGACCAGGGGGCTGGCATCTTTCAGAATTTTTGCTACGCAAAATATCCTCCGTTTGTAGTATCCTACTGTACCACTCGTAGCGCTAGTTGTTCTCGTGATGCCCGCGCAGGGGCTATGCATATAAACCCACACGCACACATATAATTCCAAGGCTTTCCATAGCTTCGAATGCAAGGATCGGCTAGTGCTGTGAAAAATTGCACCTTTTCAGCATTACGCGGCTACCCTGAGGTACAACCGTGCACGGCATTAGCACACAAGTATAAGTAATTTCAGTAATTTCATCAATTTCGCACCGCGGCTTAAACTCCAAACGTCAAAATAGCCGTATTCGGCGTCGGGGTGGTTAAGTACGCCGTGCGAGCCTCGCGCCTGCGCAATAAGAATATTGTCAGTGTGACCTACTAGCGCCACGGGGAGAAGTAGAACTAACAAGGAGACATTATTTTTTAATTTATTTAAATTATTTTATTTATTTATTAATAATTTATTTAATTTATTTATTATTTTCATTTTTTCAAAATTATTTTTTCCAATAAAATAATTCATAACGGTGGGTTCTTTTATTTTTCATTGTAAAGTATGTGAGGAGGAATATTGAGTTTTTAATGAGAATTGCAAAGTCGATTAGGAAAAATCAAATTTTTATTCATATAATAATTATATACAAAAACCGCAGTGGTAATTATCGTAGAAACACACAAAGCAATAATTTTTGCGGCATCTTGCGCAACATATAAAAGCGGATTTTTTACAATCGCAGGGAGTTTGCAATACATCCGTACAAAAACATGTCCCATTAATATTCATGAAAATGTTTCTAGTAACTGATAACTTTGAGGCAAACCAGGCGTATTGAATCATGTCTCGGAATATTGGTGACGATAATTGATGGCGAATTATTGTATGGATTTTTATGAAATCTTCCCGGAAATTAATTTCACGATTCTGCTTGTATAAAAATCCGATTGTATATAATTTGTAATAATTTTGTATACAATTATTATATGAATGAAAATTGAATTTTTCCCAATCGACTTTGTTATTCTCATTAAAAACCCAATGTACCTCCTCATATACTTTACAATGAAAAATAAAAAACCCACCGTTATGAATTGTTTTATTAGAAATAAAAAGAACGTAATTTAATAGAAAAAAAAATAAATTTTTAAAAATAACGTAGGGATGAGAAACGTGTTGAATAATTATAGAGATGAAAACAAATAAGTTCCGAAGGAAGAATCGAACGCGAGACCTCTGGCGCAAAAGACCGAGCCCTAACTGTCTAGACTAGACGGCGGCTCGACAAGTGCCTGCCATTTTAAACTCATAAGGCGCCTAAGAAACTTTGAATCGATTTTTCTCTGAATTTTCCGAGTAGTGCGTCCTACTATTTTAACCACGTGAGGTGCTAGGGGTCCTCTTTCACCACAACAAAATTCGGCCAAATCCCCGACCCCACGGTCGTGCCGTCTCCTTGTAAACAAAGCGCTCGAAAAGCGTAGCATTGTTGTATATGGTAAGGGATAGGAGGTGCTAGCCCCCTGCCCCTGACACAGAGCAGTTCTAGTGGACCACGAAATTTCGCTCGCCGCTAGAGGCGCTGGACGTCACGAGCCCGGCTTGCTCGCAGCGCACGTAGCCATATTGCGTTATTTAATAGCAATAAGAGTTATAATAGCACACCTAGTACACTAAATAATGTTAATATGTTTTAATATTGGGTGTACAATTTAATTCGGTCCGTTTTTTTGCTTAAAATACGCAATTATTTAAATGATAAAATGAATTAATACATGAATCAAAATATTGTCCATCGCTAGCCACTACTTTTCCCCATCTTTCTGAATGGTGATTTATGAATTCCGTCGCGGAAGAAGCGTTCATCTTTTGAAGCCAAGAATGAATCGAGCCAATTTTTGATACCCTGTTGTGATGTGAAGCGTATTCCAGTCAAAGCGTTCTGCATCGATCGAAATAAATGGTAGTGGGAAGGGGCAAGGTCTGGGCTATAAGGCGGACGAGCAAGAATTTCCCACCCGCTATTTTCCAAATAGTTTTTAACCACAATTGCAACGTGAGGCCGAGCGTTGTCATGTTGAAATATTATGGACTTGTGTCTGGTCGCACATTCTGAACGTTTTTCGGCTATTGCTCGCATTAAACGGATCAATTGTTGCCTGTAGAAGTCTCCCGCGATGGTCCCATAAGCATTCGGTGGGCTTCAACTGCACTTTTCTTCCAATTGAAACAGAAAATCAACACTTCCCGCAAATGGTGCTTATTTGGGACAAAATTCGACATTTTCGCCGCAGTAAAAATTAGACTTGATGCGCAAAACTCAAAGGTCTGTAAACGATATTTGGTTAAGAGATGTTGATACTTCACGACACATAAAAAATCAGCTGTTGCCATCAACCATTTATAGCATCTAGAGCCATCTTTTGAAAACGGACCGAACAAAGTTGTACACCTAATAATTAACCTCCGAACAATGCCAGATGCGAATAAATTCGGATGGATGAATGCGAACGATGCGAACGATATTCTCTACGACCGATATATATATATATATATATATATATATATATATATATATATATATATATATATATATATATATATATATATATATATATATATATATATATATAGTCAACCGGGCACTCGACTACCAGCGCCTAACCTGCGTCGCGATGCGCGCCCTACGAGGTACTTCTTTCTTGTGCACGGCCTCGTGGTCAGGGAGTGTTTTTGAACATTCTCGCGGTTTTGTATTAATAAAGGTAATCCTCGATACAGTTTTCGCGTGTGTTTATTGTTTAGCGATATTTCTCGCCTCTGGCCACCCACAGCCCGTCCGAGATCCACCGGTGATGAATCGTAATCCACGTATGAATTATTTTGCTATTTTGTTTGCATCATTTGTTTGCCCGACAAGATCTAAACGCACCGTTGTACATGTTTCATACGTGAAATACATGTTTTTTCGTAAGCTAAAGTGGAACAAATATTGAGATAGTATTTAGGTGATTTACGAATCGAGTCTTAATAGCTCGGTTCCGTTTTCCTGGCGTTTCAGTCCGTCCAATTGCATCATAATAGTAACGTAACCGACAGAAGCGCTGCAAATCTGACATAAAAATAATATTCAGGTGTAAGCCAATATAAACACATATTCTAATGCCCATTACGTATATATATATAAGGTGGTTGCATATGAAACCAGCCACTGGCAATAGATCGCGCTAGGTACACTATCTTCTCGAATTAAAAGTTGGCTATACACATAATGACAGGTCTATGGAGTCCGGTCAAAACGCCATAGATGACATCTGTTTGGAAAGGTTTCGCCGCTTCCACAGTGGTGATTTCTACCAATTATGTATAAGAATATTACTTATGCAGCTTGAAAAAGACACAAATCCACGTGTTTTTTCAGTTTTTAAAACGGATCAAGTTCCTAGGGATGTGACGTGATCTATCGGTACGATGTAGATGACATTGTTACGATCAATTTACCATTTTCTCGTTAGACCCCACGCGGACAGGACGCTTCTCGGATATTTCTGAATTCGATATCTCTCGGGGTCAAAATGCGACAATTATAAGATAACACCCATCTTCATTCTGTTTATCTGTCCTGCCGATACAGACACTTATCTCCGTAATATATGCAGGCAATGCACAGGAGTTTTGCATACACTTAAAAGATGGGCGATTCCAGTCCATGACAGACCATCGACTTGTGGTTGCCACATTTGTTGTCTTTGTATTTTGGCGGCTCCATTCCAAAAGGAATCGGCAAACACATGAGGACACTCACATGTTTAGTATGATTTTTGTTGGAATACTGATTTTCTTCGTGTCTTGTGCCAAAACAATGTCAGACAACTTTCAAGATTTTCTGCTACAACCTGGGACCGGATATCCCTGAATACCATTCTCTCACTACTTCAGTCTAGGATAATGCTATAATTTTCAACATCGTTGACATCAATACCTTAATCATCTTTAATTATCACAAGCAAAAAAAGGGAAAAAATCACAATACTAAACAGTCGAGATCTCAACAAGACAGCAAACGTTTTACATAGATAATCCAAGAAGACAAACTGAGTAGATTATCCCCAACCCCAATGTTCATGAAAGAACCACGAGACCGAATTTATTGCATGTGAGGGAGATTGATTTTCGTGATATTTCAGAAGTCTGTATTTAAACGTATCACCCCAAAGGTAACGGCAACGTTAACATTGTAAACAAACAAACTTGCCTGGTAAACGACCGAATACTTCATCTGAAGTATGCCAAAAAGTTCAATCCTCAAAGGGTCCTGGAGCAATCGAAGGGACCACATCTTGGCCTGTTGAAAGACAGAGTACATTTTTTTATTCCCCTAGAATCAAATATTCCATTCAGACCATACAAAAATATAATTCGATACGATTACCGAAAACGTGCTTCTCGATGCTGGCTGTACAATAAGAATTTCGTGAAGAAGGTCTCCGGCTTTGTTCGCCTGTTACGGATAATTCATCAACTATACGTCTGAATGCATCCGACGTGAATAGGGCTCACGCCTTTCCATCAGCCATTGGAACGAAACGTCAGGAACCTACCTCATAGGTAACTGAATCAGCAATGGCGATCTCGACGATCATTCCCGTGATGTGAATAAAAAACCAAGCGATAAGTATGATATAGTTGATGCGATATTCACGTTTCCACATTATTCCGCTCGTTGCACCGAGGCATACATTGTAGAAGATCGATGAGAAGTGGACCAAATGGCCAATGACTATCAGATACAACAGTGGGGACAAGAAATCTATGACAGACCTTGTGAGATTGATCATGTCGGTGTGGACGCGGCCAAGTGCAGCCATAGGATCGGATGCAACGAGAGCTTCAAATCTGAAATGCGCCAACCGTTTCTCTAAAAGCAACTACGATGGAAAATATTCGTGTGATCCAGACGCGTAAAAACTGATCCTGCCAAACGTCGTCGTACAGACATCCCATTCAATTTCATTGCAGAACTCTTTGCTCACCCACTTTTCTTCAATCTCGTTGATCGTATCGGCTCGTCCACAGCGATGTCCGTTGGATCGATAAGTTCGGAGATCGCTCGTAGCTTGCTGTTGAACGATCGAAATTGATCGCGTATCGTCACCATAACTCCGATGTAAAACATCACAACGTTCGGAGGAACGGCATGAACGATGGAGAACAATCCGCGGATTAAAAGATCGAGACCCGTTGAGTGTGCTACACTACTTGTAAAAATACACAACCAAAGTAAGTTGCAGACTGCCGCTTGGTACTGCACTTTCCTCATTGAATTGCGGTGAACCATTCGAATTCCGAGTAAATCAAGAGGCTCCATCATTTTTACAAAGGATCTTTGTATCGTGCGTAATTGAGTCTGACGAACAGCGAATGTTATCCAGACTGTGACGATCGTGAAGCACTCGAAAATGTGACCAAACACGGTCGAAATTTGGGACATCGTGGTTTGCTGTTTTGTGTACATCTTCATGTTGGCTTCCAGGGTAAATTGGTAAAAAGACAAATATATGGCGGACAAGATGATCGCGTAGCCAGCCCCGACGTAGGAGATGCGAATGGTCCCGCGATTGGTCAAACCATACGGGCTCAGGCCTATGATTTTCCAGTAAATGTACAGAATCCTCGTCACCAGCATTGCCTCAGCGAAGACGTTGCTTCTCTGGACTTCGTTGTTACGAGCGGTGGAGACGCATTGGCGCCCAAGGGGATAGAATGGACTGTCAGTAGTGATAAATTGACAAAGTGCATTCGATGTTTGGACAGGTAATCGATTGATGGACGATCCGTGTCATTATTCAGTATGTTTGTGCGGTGGGAACAATAACAGCGGATGAATGGAAAAAGGTAATACAATCTTTAAATAATCAAATAATACGTCGCGGATGACGTACGTCTTTAGACTGGTCGATTTGTCCGACGTATCCTCCAGACGCATATGCTAGCTGTCCAGTTGCATCATGAACATCATGCCAGCTCCCACTGTGACGATTACCTGAACCCGAACAAAATGACCATCATTCGTTGATACGTAAACAGCATATCCTGGATTTTTCGACAGGAAATTGTGCAGCGAGAATATAATCCGAAATTGCACGTTTATAAATGTAACTCTCTTAAATACACAGTGTTCGTATTTATGAACGTTTACTCAGGTTTGTAGGAGAGAGGCATCATACATCGGTTACTTTTGGTTGAAATTGACAAAAAGTAAACAATTGCTAAAACCTTAAACGGTTTTCCGACTACATGTTATGGCATGCAGTCGTAAAATCGAAAACTTTAAGGTTTTAGCAATTGTTTACTTTTTTTAAACTTCAAACAAAAGTAACCGATATATGAAAAAAAGTAAACAATTGCTAAAACCTTAAACTTTTCGATTTTACGACTGCATGTCATAACATTAGTCGGAAAACCGAAAAGTTTAAGGTTTTAGCAATTGTTTACTTTTTGTCAATTTCAAACCAAAGTAACCGATATATGATGTCTAGCTTGCGGTCAGAAAAAGAGGGATTTTCGTGAATTTTTTTTCTAGAGAAAAGTGTGCAGGTTAAACATTTTGTTTTACATTAAAAAGTATGGTTTAGAGTATCTGACATTTTTTGTATTGAAAAATATTTATAAATGTGGTAGATAAATTAAAAATAATCAAACACATTTAGTTTTTGCATGAAATTATCTATTGCTAAAAAAACCCTCCAATTTATTTAGTAAAAAAGAAACTATGGATCGAAAAAAAATCTTTACTCAAGCACTGCTTTTTTGTGTAAGAGAAACTTGTAAAATTTTAAGTCGATCGGTGCACTGAATCTTGAGATATCGTGATCTGTTGTGAAAAAGTAATTTTGAGAAAGACGGAACCTACCTATGAACGCCCATAACTCCCTCAATTGTGAACGGTTCGACTTGAATTGTTGAAAGAATATTTTCGCAATGTTATATTTTGAGATCCCGTCGACTACCAAAAACAATATTTTCAAAAATGTTAACTAGGTGTAAGCCCTTAAAGCAAATTTAAAGGCGTACACCCTTCTAAATCCACTGACATTTTAAAGAATATAAATATCACACTCAATGCTCTATTATCCATTATATAGTAAAATAGTAAAAAATTATACATACTATAGTAAAAAAATCCATTTTTAAATTTTATTATCTAATAGTACAATATGTCTAGAATATTCTCCTAAAGTTTTAAGTCAATCGGAGTAAAAGTCTAGGAGAGAGCGCCTTTGAAAACTCCCCCCGTTGGGAAAGACCGGCCGGGAGCGACGCAGGTATATCGCATTTTTCTCAAAACACTATTTTTAAAGTCGGTGGACACGATTTCTCTACAACTAATGCACCGATCTTATTGAAATTTTCACACTTTTTCAAAATAGCATTGACTAGTGATTGAACAAAGGTGTTTTTTTCGATTACCACTAATTTTACAAGGCTATACGTAGTGCAAATTGTACCAGAAATTGAACTATTTTGCAAACACCTCTGCCAAAAATTCAAATTTCAATTTTTTTCAATCCTTTGTTCAATCACGAGCTATACTTAACTACGAACAAAAAAATGGTTTTCTTAATTTCAGATAAAGCTATCCTGAGTTATACTGACCATCACGAGGACACTTTTTTTAGGGATCTCTGGAAACTAGGTCCCGCCGGCTGAATTTCCCAAATCTAGGGATGATTTTTTTTTTTAATATTGTTGACATCTTGCTCTTTTATGTACTTAACATTTTGAATAAAAGAAATGATATATTATATTTTTTCAAAAATAAAGAAAATTGCTTTTTTTGGCTTCTTACCCCACGTAACGCCTTAAAGCCGATCGGATCAAAGTTAAAAGTTTTATAGGCTGTGAAGTTGCCATCCGTCGAAACGCTCGCAGCGTCGTCCGAAACATTAAACACTTTTTTCCGGAAGTACGTTATCGAAGCTGGTGAGTAAAATATCTAAAAACTACTGCATCGATCTATCTAAAATTTTTAAGGCTTTTGCTAAATGTGAAAATATAGTATTTGAACAAAGGATTATTTCCGATGCATACTTTCAATTTAATTAACAAAAAATGCCCATTTATTCTCGCAAAAATCAAGTCTCTCACTTCGAACACGTGCGATTTTTTTTCATTTGACATTTCGGGAATTCCTTCGATGAATCGTAGGATAAACTTATATACTAACGAAAACTTCTTCATTTTTCTATATCAGATAACCTGGTTGGGAAGGGCTCACCGCAAAAGACATTTTTGACAAGTGCTTTCCGAACATCGACTGTAAATCGATTATAATTAAATACGTTTACACAAAATATTAGTGTTCTTCAGATGATACTTTTTGCAAAACCTGATGTTTATACTTATATTTTATCTTTATCTTTATCTTTATCTTCATCTGATATTGTATCTTTATCTTCACGGACTTGTAAAAATAAATCCCAAAAATTAGCTATTTTCGACTGTTACAAGTAGGCACAACTCGTTTAATTGTGAAAATTATATTCAACGATAAATCTTTCGTCGCACTGACTTGTGGCCCGAAAATGCTGTGCCTCCAAAGGCGCCATGTGACTCCTCGATAATTGTGAAATTGTTTTCTCGCCCATCGTATATTTGTGAGCTCGCGTCAACTTCGGCAGAACTAAACCTTTATTCGTCGTCGATTTCTGCCACTCATCTGAACCCTTTTTTTTACATATCCCTCTTCCAATGGCAATGGAGTCGTTTGTGAGGAACTTCAATGCCATTGGAAGAGGAAGATAAAGTCATTTGTGTTCACAAATTACTTTATTGCTATTAGACTGGCGAGGTACATTTACCTCGTCGACGAAACAACATGCACTTTCCGGTTCCATCAAATTATCGCTCTCGTTTCTTCTTATAACTGTCATAGATTATTCTCCTGACAGTGACAAATAGAAAAAAATTTGACGCTACGCCATTAATTGTATTAACTTTATTTGCAGCACGCGAGTCGATACAAGAGGAAAGGAAAATTTGCAATATACGAAAGTGGCTATTCATTAAATTTCTTCCACGGAAATGGTTCTGTCCAATCGTAAATCATATTTTTATATTCATAATAATAATAGGCTATGGATTACAAATCAATATTTTCAAGACAAAGTTAGCCTTGTTGTGACTAATCGACCTCGTAAGTCTGCTCCTCTTTTTTATCAGCCTCTTTTGTGTTAGCCAAAACTACTGTACAAAAACTTTTCGAAAATTTCGAATTTCGAAAACAATCGACGATTCTCGTTTTTTCGGTGACCAGGATTTTGTTTTAGTTTGCTATTTATAAACAAATGCGTATTTTCAGATTTGATTCCAGTGAAATCGAAACACCGGAATCCGCTGAACAATAGGAAAAATCGTAGGACTGAAAAAATTCTTTAGGAGTTATCTTCCTAACAGGGGACAACAACTTTTCGCAAAATTGTGGATAAAATGCGGTGTACCGAAAAACTGGTCAAATTTCGAAATGAAAACGATTATTTTTTTAAGGGGAGACGACACTGTGACGGGTTAGATAAAGCGATTTGTTTTATTTTGTCAATTTATTTATAGATAGACAAGAATATGTGAATAAAATTTCAAGTTAAAATATTGAAAATTAACCAAGTTACATACGATTTAGTGAGACTAAAACCCTCCATCACGTTTTTCTCAAAACGACTTTTTTCGGTCTGGCTGGAATTAAAATTCTTGCTATAATTGGCTGATTTTCAATTTTTAATTACCAACAGTTTCATAATCGCTTTAGCTGTCGTCGTGCGAAGTCATTTTTTTTAAATTTAGTATTTTTTAAGTCTCCGAATTTGAGTAAAAATTTAGCCAAAATTACACTTTTTTCGAGACTCGCCATTGTGTTATTTTTTTCGAAAAACGACTACGCACAACGACAACTACGTTTATATAAATTATAAAACTTTTCTATTTTTATTTTCCAGACCATCCATCGTCAAATGATCGATCCAGCCGGTGGACCACATTTTTTATGTAAAGTCTCTATCAGACCCCAATAAGGTTGTTAATATCCATTTTTTATAAATAAACATTTTCATGAAATAAATTCAATGTATGCTCAATAACAGTCTTTTTTTCTCCAAATCCCTAATCAATAATCTGGTAGACAAAAAAATAGGAAAATCGACACAGTGGTGTCCTCCCTTGAATGGAACAATTAAGGCTACTGAAAATGCAGACCTCTTTGACTCGTTTGAAAGAGTTGAATTTCTGAATCGTCTGATGGGCAGATTTCGAACTTTCGACGTGTAAAACTTCGTTCAAGGCGTCACATGAGTGCTCATTAGTCCACACCAATAAGAATTCGCCAAAAAAAATTGTACCGCACGGTTAGCAGTACCTTCGTGTATCACCCGTAGAATTACGGAGCTCCGGAAGTTGTCGTCAGACCACCGTACCAGGATGTGACGCTTGGGTTTGTATTGTATTCTATTTGTATTCTAAGCCTCCGACTATAAGTAAAAATTTCGCAAAAATAACACTTTTTTGTAAACCCGCTATTTCATAAATATTTTTTTGATAGAATTTTAGAACTTTTCAAAACATTTTTGGAATTTTTAGAACATTTTTATATCATTTTAAAAATTTTAGAACATTTAAGATTGTTTAGAACATTTTTAGAAAATTCTCTACTTACAATGTATTGGCATAGAATATTTGTTTTATTATGCTTAAATTCTGTTCATTTCAAGTTATTAACAAGTAATATCGCAACGCATATGAATTTACCCCGGAATTTTCAATCGCCTCAATTCTTTTTTAACTCCATCGATCGAAATAGTAATCGTATAACATTTTTTTACAATCAGATATTATTTTCAATAAGTTTTTTAAATCATTCAAACGCTTTCTTGAATCTTGTGCGTTGGGCTTTATTGATCATCCAGTTGTACCATTATCGTTATGTACGTGATGATGAGGCTGCTCATCTAAACAAACAATAAGCAACGAATATGGACTTTTTATAAAAACGTGTTATAGAAATTTTTGTACAAACATCTGTTCCGCAGTAATGGTACAAAAAGCGTAATGAAAGCAAGCGAATGAACATGAACGACCACGTTAAAAATATTGGCAAAAAACGCGCAAGTGACTACGTGTTGAAAGTCTAAAACTTAAAGTGGACCTTACCGCGTGGGTCATTGAAAATTTGATGTAGAGTACACCGAACAGTTGGACGATCAAAGGATTTTGTAGTAACCCAAGGGATTCTATCATTGCCTGTACAACAATAATAATTCAAATTAAGGCCCTGTCATTTTTGGCATGCCACATAACAGTAAAATGTCTTTACCGCGTGGAAGTGTCTGTGTGATGGATTTGAGATCAAGAATTCATGGAGCACGTTACCAGTCCGATTGGCCTGCCAGCAAAATATGGAAGAAATTTTATTAATGGGAGGTTACCGTCGAGAGGCATGAAAAATGCATGAACAACGGTATTTTTTCTTATATATATCATAAATACTTTTGGAAATTGGGGTTAACGTATTTTGTTTTTCTATCTTGATAATGATATTATTAACATATCTCTGATATTGAGAGCAAATTCCAACTTTATTGATTTAAAAAAATCTAAAATAGTGGCTCCAGCTCCCGTTAAATAAAGCCATACATGGCGTGCTTTGGCCTGCGCGGGGCGCTCCATAGCCTTGCCAGTTCATTTGAAACAAGCACGGGTTAAAAAATATTTAATTAGAATTAAATTGGGAGGTCATATTTTTTTTTAGTTTTCTCAAAAACACCTGGACAACAAAATGGCCACGTTTTGGAAAAAAAACCCAATTTTCTGCCCGGTTTTTTTGCTTCAAGGGGCGAAAAAAAATTCTAATTCAATTTTTGACAAAAATCGCTTCCTGATGGGCCCGAAAATTAAATTTCCTTTCAGTTGCGCAGAGATTCATGTGAATCAGTTCAGCCGTTGAAGCTGCAGAGGGCCCCGCACGCTGAAAAATGCTGTTTCCAGAGAAAAAAACGCATTTAGTGTTTAACGTCATAAAAAATCGTATTTAATGTTTGTTTTCGACAACCCAAACAAGCAATCTCACGTTTTCTAAACGCTTTAAGGATGCAAATTGCGCGAAAAGAAATCGAATTTTTCATCGAAAAATCCAAAACCAAAAAATCGTTTTTTTGCACAAGTTTCAAAAGATGTGTGCGTGTTATATGGACCTGACATAACAGACTAATAGTGAGTCAACATTTTTGTGGTGCAAATCGTACTTAACCGTTTAAACGCGTTATTATCAATACTGTATTTCTGCAAATTGACTTCGATCATATATCAAAAAAAATGCTTGGTATAGTCAGCAGATCTATAGTTCTAACCCGAACTAGAATATTTCTGGTATCAGCAGTTTTTTGTAAGCGATAAAAGTCGAAAAAAAATAACGAAACACTTTTAAAACCGTGCCAAACATTCAATTTTCGATATATTTACTTTATTCCGCCGATAGCCTCACGTCTACAAATTAAAATGCCGTTTGATTTTCTATTTCAGCTGTGCAAAACCTCTAAAATCATGATAGCCGTCAATCAACTTTTTTCACACATGAGTGTCTTCCGAACTGTGTAAAGTCTAGGCGAATTGTAAATAAATGTGTGGTGAAAATTCAAAGAAAGTGTGTTTTAATGGTTCATAAAAAAACCCAAATAAAGCGAAAAGAAATAACTGTCACATGGCCCTTAAGCAAAGAAGACAAACTCTCAATATCAAAATATCTCTTAGAATTTAAAGGCAAACCTCGTTTCTGGTAGAATCGCATACGGCGAAGAGTGCGATCAATCCCATTACGTGAAAAATAAACCGGACGGACAGTGCCCAAAAATACGGACTATCCTCGTTCGACCAGGAATTCTCATACTTAATGTTTAGACAGACATCGTAGAGGCTTGATGCAAGCTCGAACAAGTAGGTCCCCATTGTTGAGTAAAGTGACAGTGAACAAAATTTCACTATGGAATTGGTGAAACTCACGAGCTCGTGGTATACAACCTAATGCACGCCATTAAAGAATCTGCCGGGGCAAAACATTCGATGCTGAACGAAAATTGGTATTTACAGAAAAAATAACACACTGTTTGAACTGATTTTATAGCATACTACAGATTCATTCTAGCTATGACTTGATATAGTTAAGGCGTCGTCTCACTTCACAATTTTCATAAAATTGATTTTTTTATAACATTTTTGGAAAGTATACATATCCAAAAGTATCATACTCAAATTTTATGAAGATTGCTGGAGTCTAACTGTATGTTTGTGTGACCTTTACTTTACCTACCTGAGCACATATGTGGCATTTACGTGTGTGGTACTATTTTTTTTTTGCCAAAAACAGTGAACAAAACACGTTTTTTTTCGAAAAATGACCGCCGTTTTGCAATTTTTGCATATATCAAAAATCGTATGATATGAGCTATAGCCATTAACATACTAAATCTAAATCTGTTTGATTTTTTTGGTTCAGATTATCCATCTTCGAGATTTCATCAACAGCCCAGACCTACAATTTTGTAGGACATTTCGTTAACTACCATTTTCGTCTATAAATAGTGACTGAAATGAATAATTTTTTTTTTATATTTCAAAAGTGTATTTATTAAGTGTGACAACTTTTATATTAATATCTATAATATGAATCTAAAAAAATAATCATGAAAATAGCCTTTTAAGCGTCTAAAGTGAAAAAACGCCTTTTCGCCGTGGCGAGATTTTTTCCTTTTGGCGAGGGTAAAATCCGCTGACTTCCTTATTTTTTTTCAAACGAAAAGATTCCTTCACCGTTTTTGAGACTTACAAGGAAAGGTTGCGAGGTCGATTTCTCCAATTTTGACGAAATTTGGCATGCTTGTAGAATGGGTAAAAACAGGCGACACGTATTTTTTTGTATCTGTGGAACCGCCTTTTTAAGGGGTGAAACGCACCCTCGAAAATAGGGGCGTTTTTCGTTTTTCGTCGGTGACGTTATCGTTCTCATCTCCATTGTATAGTACCCGAAAAAATAAACATTATTGCAATTCGAAACTTTTTCATATCTCATACCGTTAAAACGGTATCGACGAAAAACGAAAAACATTCCTATTTTCGAGGGTGCGTTTCAGCCCTTAAAAATCGGGTTCCGAAGATATAAAAAAAATACGTGTCGCCTATTTTTACCTATTCTACAAGCATGCCAAATTTCATCGAAATCAGAGAGATCGACCTCGCAACCTTTCTTTGTTAGGGTGTGTTTTATTACTACTTTTAGCTGTTACATGGTATTTTTTTACTTTCATTAATCTTTAATAATAGTGGAGGTGTCGTACGGTCTTCTAGGGATGACCCTAAATGTTTTTGTATATAAAAAAAGTCTTCTTTTTATTAAAAAAGGTAGCCATTTTTCGGAAAATGCATTCTTTTTGTTTCAAAGCGTACGTTTTCATCGATCTTCAACATATCTAATTTTTTCTTGGTTCATATTTTGCGTATGAGTGATAATGAAAAAAAATCTTGGTTGGTTTTTTGTCAGATTAATCCCGTCGACGCTACGTGTCACGTCGTCTGACACCATTCGCCGGAAACCGTTTAGAAGACCGAGCTGTACCTCCGTCACTTTCAAAGATTAATAAAGGCAACAAAAATACCATGTAACAGCCAAATGTAGTTATAAGACATATCGTAAGTCTCAAAATGGTGAAGAAATCTTTCCTTCGACAAAAAAATTATGAAAATCAGTATTTTTTCTGGCTTTAAGGTTTCTCCCCCCTTAAGTGGATTGGATGAATCATACCCTAAACGAATAGTCCAGTCAATTACCGAAAT
Organism: Ophion ellenae; assembly: GCA_963210295.1. Lineage (NCBI taxonomy): Eukaryota > Metazoa > Arthropoda > Insecta > Hymenoptera > Ichneumonidae > Ophion > Ophion ellenae. Next base: position 18,087,792 of record OY723392.1, read on the forward strand.
AAATAAAAACAATATTATGTAGTTTGGAGATTATGAAGGATCGATAGGGGGGTGTATTCTGAGCATACATTCCAATTTGAGGGGTTCTCCGGAGGTCAGCTCAAGGTCATTTCAATGAAAACGCGTTTAATTTGATATCTCGAGAACGGTTAGTGTTAGGCCAAAAATTGTGGAGACCTTTTCTCTTCTAAATTAAATTTACTAACTTTTTTATCTGAAACTTTTTTTTTATCATCAATACTTTTCAATTTATTACTCCCGAAAGGCAAAAATTTTACTTTTTTTCTCCCTATTTTTCATTTTTCGCCATTTTCGCCCCAACCGTTCAATTTTATGAAATTTTACCATTTACATTAGAATTTAATTCTAATAGTATTATTCTAATAATAGAATTAGAAGGGTTTAGAATCCCTTCCTCCTACCTCTGATGCCGCATTTTTTCACTCGTTGAGGTGTTACTACCAAGTGCAATACTGGCTCAAAAATTATCTGGAACCCGAGGAGTGGGGCTGGCGTCGCACCCCACGTGGATTGGAGCCGATACCAATGTCACTGAAACCAGCTCCGGAAGCATTACTCAGATCGATTGCGTGCAAATGCCAAACCAACTGCGGCAAAGCGTGCGGATGTAGAAAGGCCGGCTTGTTTTGCTCAGTAATTTGCACTAATTGCCAAGAGAACTATTGTTCTAATATCGCCAATGTTATCGACGATAATATTTTTGACGCAATGGACGAGGACGACGTATGCCCCGATACCGTCAGGGCCTTTAATATTAACGAATCACTTCCATCGACCTCGGGTGCTTAATTTTACAAATTTTATGATCTATTTTTTTATCACTAAATGTGTGAAACAGTTTCAATTATTCATTTACTTCTTTTTGTAATCCTTATTCACATTATTATCCCATTGAATGGAATAAAAAATACCCAAATTGAAGAAGTACAATGTTTAAGTGATATTTGAATGATTACAATATTTAATATTTAAATGAAGTACAATTTTTAAATAGTTTAATCGATTCACCTTTTGATACAGGTAAGGTGGCTAATAAATTATCATGGAATACTTTAATATTTCTTTCAAGTACTGAATACCCACTGATGTCGATGATATTGCGACATTGGCGCGAATTTTGCTCGGTAAAGTAATATATAACTCCAAAGATCTTGGTATTAGAAAAAAAAGTTGTAGAAAAAAAGTTGTTCATAATTAAAGGATCTACAACTTTGATGAACGGTAAAATTTCATAAAATTGAACGACTGGGGAGAAAATGGCGAAAAATGAAAAATAAGGAGAAAAAAAAGTAAAATTTTTGCCTTTCGGAAGTAATAAATTGAAAAGTATTGATGATAAAAAAAAAGTTTCAGATAAAAAAGTTAGTAAATTTAATTTAGAAGAGAAAAGGTCTCTGCAATTTTTGGCCTAACACTAACCGTTCTCGAGATATCGAATTAAACGCGTTTTCATCGAAATGACCTTGAGCTGACCTCCGGAGAACCCCTCAAATTGGAATGTATGCTCAGAATACGCCCCCCTATCGATCCTTCATAATCCCCAAACTACATAATTTTATGTTTTTTTTTCCATTGTGAGCCGTTATTTGACTGGACTAGAACTAAGGCAGACCAATCTAGAGCCCCGAAAAAGGGTGAATTTGCACAATTTTTTATGGCTACCCAGTTTATAGAATAAAAATTCCGTTCACTGGGCTTTGTTCTCCATATCTCCAAGTATCTTTGCAAGTTTTTTTTACAAGATTCGGCAATCGTATGGCAGCGCTGAAGCTGGATAAAGCGAGTTACCTTTGTCGGATATAGTGCTCTGCAGCCGACAACATTACATCGCTAATTCTTTACTAGTCGTCTTGAAATTTTTTACATCGAAATACGTAGGAGATTCTTGACATGCTAAAAACAATTATTTTCGGCGATTTTTTTACCGCAAAATATTTTTTTTTTTAACTTGCACCTCTTTATCCAATACCGATGCTATGGATATGTACTATGTAGGAAAATCTTACCTAGGACTCACGTTATTTCGTACTTTCGTTCCAGCTACAAAAAATGAACAAGAACTCTTACCGGTCGCTTGGTGGTGATGCGTCATTTAATTACAAAGCCTTGATGAAAAATGTGTGAAGATACTCGAAGATACTCAAAGATAATAAAAGCCACTAAATGGGGTTTTCATTTTATCAACTGGGTATACACGGAAAATTGTCGAAATGTACATTTTTTCCGTGCTCTAGACTGGCAGTCTCCCTAAAGGTCCCACGGCCCGTCATATAACCGGCCGCGCCAGGCCTTGGCGAGCCTGTCGAGGCTTGCGCGAACGATCGAGCCCCGCGCCGGGTAATTCCCACAGCGTGTGTCGGCCCCAATCGGCCTGTTGTTTTCACCATTTCAACACGCCAAGTGATACGGAGCGCATGGCTGTGTGTGCAGCCGCTGTGGTTTTAGTAATTCTTGGTTTATATACGTCATCCAAAAATGTTGCCATAATGTTGTAGAATGACCATTCCGATTTATAAATATCATCCGTGCCATGACTCGTTTTGATAGAATTCTTGATTTTTTTCTTTCAATTTCCTGTATGCCGACGTCAAGTTCTCTTTTTTCTTTTTTAATTCTGCGATGGGCATTGTTCCATCTTTTTAATTATTTTTTATCCGTAACTGGGCATCATGGACATGGTTCTTATTTTTATGTTGGCGAGACGAGTTATTACAAACCGAAAGACAGCCAGGTTGCCACGGTCATCAAGAATTGCACGCTCTTCCCTAAAATGTCAGCTATAACGGACATCGAAGTTTGCCGAGGTTTCACGAATACCACACGATTTTTTATCGCTCTGACATAACAAGCCACGTAGAAAATAGTTAACACCATTGAATAAAGAGCGCCGCCACGAGAGAACCGAATTTTCCTATTTTTCGTTACTTCGAAGGGACAAAGCCCGAATACTTTCCAGAAAACGTAAAGAATTTTGGACGTTGCCATTGAGATGGCGATTGAGTGATCGCGGTATTTTTCGGCACGACGCTAATTGCAACGAAACTTCATTAAACTTTCGAGACTTGGTGAAGAAAAGTTGCATTCGATTTGTGTAGAACACGAATTATCAGATCGAGAATTGGTGCCAGCAGCATTTTGCGCCTCGAACTACGTTAACGACTTTCCTGAGGCGAACCGTGCGCGCGTCTTTTGTTAATCCATATGCCATTAACGCAAATGAATTGAAGAAGTGCACTCTACCAATGCATTGCAAAAACTGACCTTGACTGTTTTCACCCGTTATTGCGGCCTTTTCCTTAGCGAGTTTATTGACACGACATGACAGTGACAAGGTTGTCACCTTTATGAATTGTAAGATCGGTGGTGAGCGAAAAAGCGAATGACATAAACTACTTAAAAAAATTTAAGGAACAGACTATTTTTAGTATCTTTTCAGTGATTTTTGAAGCGCTGTACCTACATGAAAAATGGTCGTATCGAAATGAAAAGAAAAGCATTTTGACACCCCGAGGGTCTGTTTTTGATATCTTTTGGCAAAAAAAATTTGGCAAATTTTGTAAAAAAAATCATAAGAAATAGCGCGAAACAAATATTAATCAAATATCGTCGTTGTCATCATGAAAGAGACGAAAAAATTCTTTAACCGTCTTGCCACGAGTTCGCGAGACTATTGACTTAGAAATAAAGTTGGCTGTGCCAAAAAGGGTATTAATTCAATGAGTGTGCTAGACTATTTGAGCAAGTAACCGACTCTTCTTCGTTAGAACATATCCATTCGATAATTGGCATTAATGGAACTGTTGTACGACCGAGCATACCTTAGATACGAACATGACTAATAGCTGAACAATTATTTCAATAATGAAGTGCAGGCCTCATAGTTCCTGGGAGACTAATAAGAGTCCGAGGTATTCGCCACGAACGTCTCCGATCGCTGCAAATTTTCATCACTGTCGAACTGCATCATAACCGTTACGTAAGTACAAATCGTTCCGGCAATCTGAAAAATCAAAGGAATAACTTTATGCTGGTATGAATGCAAATATTAAAGAATCATTGTAGGTAAAAAAAACATTTACTTAGGGAGGTTGGAGCGTTAGCCACAATCTAAGATTTAAAAAAATATATGTTATTGTGTAGATTATGCTGAGTATTTACGATTTTTTCAATTTTTTTTCACCACTAAAAGGTCCAGAGTTATAAAATAGTGTAATGTAATTTTACGTGCAATTGAATGGTTAAGGGGTTCACATTACGGGTGATGTCATTTTTTTTGGCTATTCAGCACCAAGATAGAGTGTTGCTAACAACGGCAGACTGAACCTTTGTAAACATTTGGAAACGGAAAAAAACCCATTGTGCCAATCCTAAGCCATATATAGGGTGTCACTCTTATCTCTGCCACCCGAAATAACTCGGTAATTATCGACGTCACAAAAAAATGTTCCAGACAAAAGTTGCACGGTGTGAAGGGGGCCATCAAATGCGACGATTTTTTTTTATTTCGGTGCAGGCGCTGGCGCACAGTGAAGGTCACCTCCACTTTTTTAAATGGAATGGTACATTTTTTTCAACCATCTTGTGGAATACCGCAAGCCGCACAAAAAACATTAAGTCGTGAAAGTCGATCAGGGTCATTCAAGGTCACCTATTAAAATGGAATACAAATCTAAATATCTCGGATCAGTATCACATATTTGTTAGTGATCCGAGATATTTAGATTTGTATTTCATTTGCATTTTTGATATTGATCATCATTGATTTGCATCATCGATACTGACCTGGAATGACCTTGAACGACTTTGACCCCTTAATGTTTGTTTATGCGGCTTGAGGGGCCCCACAAGACGGTTGAAAAAAAATGTACCATTCCATTAAAAAAAAGTGATAGCCCCCTCCACACCGTACAACTGTTGTCTGGAACATTTTTTTGTGACGTCGATAATTACCGAGTTATTTCGGGTGGCAGAGATAAGAGGAACACCCTGTATACTCAATATTTAATCATCAAGGTTTGATAAAAGTTTACGAATCTTGGCTGACGATAGAAGAGCATTGCCGCCAATGTCCGCAATGTTGCGAAATTTCGGCAATACTTCATATTAATTAATGGTAATAAAAAACAATCTCGTTACATAAAGATAAATAGGCATAATTATAAATAAGTGAGAATTTCATTCTGCGCTTTATGAAACATTCACTGATGCAGTTTTTTTCATAATAATCATCAATCATTTCATAATTTCTCGAGTAGTTCGAGGTAGTAACACAAAAGTGTTTCCTACTCACGTAATAAAAATATAGAAATGCATAATTTTACTCTTCAATTTTATATTTTATGAAAAATTAGCATCTACCGAATAAGTTTATACCTCGGATACATTTTTTGAGGTTCATTGAAAGAAAAATTCATCAACGATCATTTGACTCAACTGGACCGTTGCAACCGCCTCAAATGGATCATGGCCCTTTTATTCTGTTACCGTGTGCACCAACGAGAAACTCGTTCGAACCAAGCCCCACAGTATTATTGTTACTCGCCTGTGCCGCAAACGAAGCGAAAAAAGTTGCCCCTGTAAAAGTGAGACAGAAAAATGTATCAATCATTTCTACTAAAAACGAAATCCGTGATGTGTGATACTATCGAATCGAGCTAAAAATGAAACGGATCGTTTCATCCGCGGAATTGCGAACAAATAATTACCGTGGCCGCGTATTTTTGTGCATTCTTTGAGATAAGAGCCTGATGCAATATTTTCCCAGCTCGATTTGCCTGTTTAGGATTAAATTAATTTAATTTCGAAGCGTTTTGGAAATTGGGATCGGCGGGATGTAACTCGTGCTCTATTCGGGTACTATGAAATAACAACAAAAATCACCAACTGATCCTTCAGCACACCGAGAAAAAAAATTATTGATCCAATATCATTGGTGTTATTGAACGAAATTTCGTTGATTTAATTGTAAAATTGTTGGTGTAAATAATCGGATTTAGTAGTCCAAACAAACAACTTTAATAACACGATAATATTAAAAGTTTTTTTTTTCATTCAAAAGATATATCCTTAGCCGAGAACAATATATTGTTGAAACTATCTAAAAAATTATCGCGAACAAATTATATAGTTTTGAATGCATTTTCTGCAACGAACAAAAAAAGCGTTTCAATTCATAACATGAATATTGTTGATTCGAATACACAAGAAAAATAGAATTACGCTCGTTTGATTCGGATAAAAAAATTTATTGACAAAATATATTATTTTATTGTCTTGACCATATCTGATAGTGATCTTCAAGTACATTTTCGTTAAAATATTAGCATTTAATTTTGATTCAAAAATATTAAGCGAATGTCTGAGTTGGTTAAAAAAGTTATGCGAAAATGAAATTTGTTACTTGCGCATTTGGTTGAAAAAATTCAACCAAATCATGGCTGAGCGCCGCCGAAATTATAAATGTGAGAAAACCCGTAGTTCTCGGAGCAACCGCTAGAAGCCGCATGCGCGCTCGTTTCTCGTAAACGTAGCGCGAACCGAAAATCTACTTAAGCGCCGGAGAAACTCTAGAGAGTATCGTTTATTGGCCCGTGGCTAAGATCAAAGTGTTCTTATCAGTTGAATATCTGATATTCTCTCCATGGATATTCCATTGGATATCTGATATTCTCTCTACTATTATCGTGGATGATCATGCTAATGCTCACTTTTTATTTAAGATTTAAAACAAATTGAAAAACTTGCGTCTCGTGGCATATTCGTTTCGATGTAGTAAAGAAATAATTCATTCTATTGATTATATTTTTGTACGAAATAAAAAATGTTGTAGCAACCGCTTGATTATTTCATCCATACATCTACGGATTGTATATAGAATGATTTCAATAGAATATAATTTTATTCAAAGGATAATGTAGATACTCAGAGAACAGAAGAGATTTTCAAATAAAATAATATGTTATTTGAATAAATCACATGTTCCAATATTCTATAGTATTGTAACAATCTCATATATCGGTGGCACTCCGCGATCAGACACTTATTTGAATCAACCAATATATTTTTTTGATTCAATTGGTTTTTTTGTGTAGAGATAACATTGAAGTGATGTGTGGATCCAGTGTTGACTGCTCAGCACCGTTTTTCTGGCGCTCTGTACCTATACGTTAAGTTGCAACATTGAGTAATTAAATTATAAGTCCGCGTAATCCTTCATATGCACGCGGCCTCGGAGGATCTCCTAGATTCGATGATCGACGTATTCGTCGCATCCTGCTGAAGGTTCTGGCTGTCCAGTTGCATCATGACCGTTACGTAAGTGCCTACTGTGCCGATGATCTGATTCCAACAAAAATTGCCATGATTATTCGACGCGTGAAAATAATGTCTCGGATTACCTTGCTAAAAGTCATATGGTAGAAAACTTCGATTTAACGATTGGACGAAAAATCGTAATAGTTTTTTTGACTTAACCGTATACACCACTGAGAGCTTCATTTGAAGAAATCCCCACAACGAGATGGCCAATCGCCGCCGCAGAAAACGAAGTGAGAGCAGCTGTCCCTGGAAAGACATTGAATGTATAGAAGAAATTTCGCAGGATACTTGTTATGCGAATCGAAAAAAAAAATTACCGTATCTACATATGTTTTAGTGTTATCGGCCGTGAGCATTTTGTGCAATAGTCTCCCAGCTCGGTTCGCCTGTAAGGATAAAACCGTTCTTAACCAATGGGTACAAGACCAACTATACTCGGGGGAGTAGCAAAGCAGGCAAAATTTTACTTGGCTATTTATCTCACACTTTTGTGGAGGCGAACAAGAAAAAAAATAGTTTTCGTCGAACCGTTTATCGACCGCTGAGGATCACTTGCGTTTTTGAAGTTTGGGATCTCGCTGATCGGGAAAGAGTGACTTGTATATAAACCATAAGATGAATCCTCAGTACTCAGTACCCAATACTCAGTAGCGTGGGAAGTGTGTTTCTTGCATATGATCACAATTAAACTTGGGCAACTTTTCGATTCGTCGTACACACGGGAAAAAAACAAATCAATTCGATCAACGAAAATATTCATTCAGATAAGATCAACGAAATTCCAAATCTAACACAATATTTTATTTTTCCAATAAATAATTTTTTGGCACCCCCAATGACGGATTTAATAAGCCCATGGCGTTTTTTACAGTTTGGATTGGTGATAAAGACCTCGTTGGCAGTTGAATCGGTAATACCCAACAGGATGACGGTCTGACTCAGATGAAAGAAGAACCAAGCGCACAATCCTCCAAATGCAAATATCTCTCTTGTTATCCAGCGAGTACTAGCTCTCGTCATCATACACAGAATGTAAAGACCCGATGCCATTTGGGTGAGGTGTACAAGCTGCACGAGTATAATGGAGAGAGAGAAAAAATTCGCCATCCTTTGCGTGAGTGTTACGAGGTCAGAATGCATTTGGCCGTAGATCTCCAGCGGATCTGACATTGCGTAGGGCTTGAGACTGCAATTGAACGTCACGATAATACTAATTGCACTAAATTTGAAGATTCCATTGTAGGAAAAGGCTCACGTTGTATTTTTACTTACGAATAATAAACACGATGTATTAAGGTAATCCTATCGCCAGGCTTTAATCCATAGGATTTTCATAATTTTTTTTGAGCTCCACTAAATATATTAATAATTGTCTCTGTGAAATTTTAGGGCCGGCTATCGACCTAACTACAGAGAAATAAAATATTAAAATTGCGTATTTTTGTGAAGGAACTCCGAGACGACATACAAAAATCCCATTTCCCATCGCTACAAAAGTGTATATAATAGTGGGAATCCGTCAGATTCTTAAAAATAATCAGATTTACATACTTAACACTTGTAGCAATCCAATGCTCTCAGACAATTTACCATTATTGACCTAATTTTTATGTAATATCAAGTTTCATTTGAACTTCCGATATTGGATTGATTACCACTTGCTACGATAAAGAGAGCCGACAGCAAGGCAACAGCTGACTGTAGTCCTAACCTCATCTCACTCAATCGAATTTCCACACATATTTCATTTTTAACCGACATATTTCGCCGACACAAACTTTCCACGCTTTTTACCAGTCGTGGCTCGAATACAATGCTTTATATTTCCCGCACCTGATATTGTTTTGACAGATCGACGTTGAAAAGCATGGAGGTTAAACTCGCCTGGTTGAATAAAAAGAGACGGAGATAGAACTAATGTTGCCAAATATCAAACCTAGAAATACTGCGCGAATCGTTGGAGTAACTATTGTTTTCATTTTTCTAATTAAATGTGAACATTCATTAAACAGTTTACACATGGAAAATTTTAGTTATTACAAATTATTTTGTTTGCATATGTTAAAAATATAAATTGTACAAGTCTCAAGTATGATCAGTGGTATGACTAGTGTGAAGCGATAGGATTACCTTAACTGATATTCTATTATTTATCTTGCATAACTTCAATTTGCGCTCCCTTTCCGAAATAAATTAATGCACTTGTCTATCAAGGCAAGGTTACGAAGGACGATCTCTCCTATTTCGATTAAATTTGGCATGCCTGTAGAATGGGTAAAAATAGGCGATACGTATTTTTTTTATATCTGCGGAACCCGATTTTGAAGGGTTGAAACGCACCTTCGAAAAACGGGATGTTTTTCGATTTTCGTCGGTAAAGTTTTTACGGTACGAGATATGAAACAAACTCAAATTGCAACAATGTTTATTTTTTCGTGTACTATACATTGGAGATGAGAACGATAACGTTATCGACGAAAAACGATGTTCGATGAAAACTCATTTCGTTCTCATTTTATCGTTCTCATTTCCAATGTATAGTACACGGAAAAATTAACATTGTTGCAATTTGAAATGTTTCATATCTCGTACCGTTAAAACGCTATCGACGAAAAACACCCCTATGTTCGAGGGTGCGTTTCAGCACTTAAAAATCGGGTTCAGCAGATATAAAAAAATACGTGTCGTCTATTTTTACCCATTCTACAAGCATGCAAAATTTCGTCGAAATGAAAGAGATCGACCTCGCAACCTTCCCTTGTAAGTACTACTGACCGCCAGTGTCTCGACGATTTCTGACGCTTCCCGGGCAATGTCGTCAGTGTCGTAACACCATCCGATAGTTTGTCGATTATTCGATTCAAGAGGTAGAAATATTTCTTGACCACCATGAATGCGTTGACGAATATGATGATAACGTTGTGGCTCGCGACACGTAGAAAATTAAATGGCATCCATATATCGTGTTTGAATGATTTGTTGTCGTAGAGGAACACATTATCAAAGCAATAGAGACAGAACCAAATAGAATTTACGAGGATCACGTGAATCTTGAGCCTTCTGACTACTTTGTTGTAATTTTGGCCGATCCCGATTAATTCAGCAGTCGCGCATACACTCTGATGTATCTTCAATATCTTTCTCAATTCGTTCGATCTTAATGCCGTGTACAACCATGACTGGAAAATCATGAAAAATTCCACCGAAAGTCCGAAGACATCAGCGACTATAATCATCGAGGTTTCGCGGGGCAGAACGATATTGATGCGATTCGAAACCGCCCTGACGTAGAGAACAGCGTAGGCCAGGAGCAATACCATCGTGTAGAAATATCCTCCTCGGCTATAACGGATTATTTCGCTTTCGTCGAAAACGAACGGGCACAGACCGAGAATTTTCCACCAAACGTAGACGGATCTCGGCAATGGCGAAAAAATAACGCTTTTTGTCATTGTCATCGAATAAACTGATACTTCACTCTTATTTCTTCGGCTGATAAGCAGACAAGCAGTCGATAATCCGATTTAGCCAATTACAATAATTTCGAAGGTTCATGTTCGTCAATCACAGTAGAAACGACACGGCGATGTGATCGATTGAACGAACGCCACACTTCTGTTCTTCCACCTGGGAGAATGATGTTAAAAAATGCTTCACTTCGATGCACTTAAGCGATGACTTCCATCACACTCCAATTCTAAGCAGTGTGCGTGTTATCGTTAGGCCTCGCCGGTTTCGTAGTCCATTAAATTAGCGAAGTACGATAATTTGTTCGGCTTATCGAGCGACGAGCAGTTCTTAGTTATAAAATTGAAGCATTATTACAAACTACGCAGTTGCCATTGCTACGACCTGCCAAACGAACGAAAAAAACAATTTGCCATTGAACTGTATATCCTCGGGCTGATTTCACGACAGTGATCGCTCAAAACCTATTCTGTAAACCATCAAATAAACGAAAGAAGAACTGGTCACACACAGAAAAAAAAATCATTGATCCAATATCATTGGTGTTATTGAATAAAATTTCGTTGACTCAATTGTAAGGTTGTTGGTGTAAATAATCGGATTTGTTAGTCCGGCGGGCAGCCCCTTTGTGTGGGTAACAGCCACAAAGGGGAAAAATACTATCTTCCTGCGTCCACGTCGCGCCCGCCGGAAACGCTACTGTCGCGCCAATGTCCCTCGCGACAACGCAATAACAGAAGCGGCTAAGGGAAGCTCTGGCCGCAGCCGCATACAGTGGTAAGCGGCTGCTAGACAACCACTCATGCACAAACACACTTACACCTCTGAGCGGCCCGGCAGAGGCCCCGTGGCGGGGTGAGTCTGGGCACCTTATGAACGGGTACCGCCCAAGGCTGAAAGGGAACCCTATAGACGGGTATTTTTTCCAAGCGGGTCATGGATGGAGGGGGCCCGATAAACGGGTATCGCCCACGAGAAAATGAACCCACGGGGCTCCCTCTGGCGAGACGCGAAGAGACAACGCAGATCTCTCAGGTGGAGATCTCCGACCACCCCACACCTACCCCACACAGAACGGAGTAGACGGAACAATTATGATGAACACGCATGAACCAAAACAACTACCCCAAGTGGTTACTCCCAGACGGGGGGACTCCACCCTGAGCACCGACCGGGTGCAAGCCCCGGTGGCTCAGAGTTGCAGCAAGGATTCTGGGGGCTGCGGAACATGCAAATCAACAACAGGAGACAAGACAGACGAAGACAAGACGGATGGAGACAGCCGGAGACTTGCTGGAGGTTCACACGAGCCGGACGAGACGCAGCAGCGTCTCCAGCAATGCGAGCCTTGCGAGTTTTAAGAGCGCAACAGGCGGCAGACTACTGACAAACGCGACGACAAAGTGTCTTGAAATGCAGACGATTGTCGAGCTTAAGGACCATCTGCGGATAATCCTTAAGCGAGTCAGAGCCATGCAAGAAAAGACAGGCATACAGAAAAACGTGAACAAAGAGACAAAAGACGGTATTAAAGTCATCACGGAGGTTGCTGAGATCGCCCTGGGGAAATGCGAAAGGCTCAGGAAACTAAGGACAGCCGGACAGTACGAAAAGGTGAAACTGGAGCCAACGCCGAAACGAAAACATGACGAGTCTGGCGCCAGCCCTCCCCAACAGCCAGAGCAAAGACTCACGACGACTGACGACACGCAACCGCCAGAGGGGAGCTGGCAAGTACAAACGACCAAAAAGAAACGTAAGAAAAAACAAAAAGCAGACGAAGAAGGACAACAAAGTGGCCAGGCAGGACATACCGCGCCCTATGCCTCGGGGGACGGCCATCCTTGTCAAGCCACATCATGGCACGACCTACGCAGACTTACTGCGACAGGTCAAGACGAAGGTAGACCCCGCGACGGACAACGTAACGGTGAGGGGCTACCGCAAGACAAAGGACGGAGGACTGCTGTTTAAAGTGCAGCCAGGACGAGAGGGGAGCCAAAACTTCCAGCGCCCCCTCCAGAGTGAATCGGCCAGGAGGGGCGCGTCCGGGCCATGAATCCCAGCACATCGCTGGAGATTATGGACCTGGACTGCGTCACGACTCCCGAGGAGGTCGCGGCGATCCTCAAACAAGAGACGGGACAGGAAAGGGATCCGAAGGTGCACATCTTCGGCCCCAACAGATCCGGACAGTGCATGGCGGTGTGCGAGCTAGAATCGCAGAGAGCCATGCACTTACTGGAACGACAGCGACTCAAGATCGGGTGGGTCAATTGCCGCATCTAACTCAGGACGACAGTACCAAGGTGCTACCGGTGCCTTGGCTACGGAGACACGAGACGGAATTGCAAAGGACCAGACAGGACGGACTGCTGCTGGAAGTGCGGGGGCGGGGGCCACGGCGGCAAGAAGTGCCAAAACCGACCAGCCTGCTTCCTGTGCACCGAGGCCAAAAAACTGGAGGTGGCGCATCGACCGGGCACTGGTTCGTGCGCTGTCTTTAGAGCCGCACTTGAAGAGAGCAGGAACAAGACCAAGACATGACCAAGGTCCTCCAGGGAAACCTGAACCGAAGTCAGACGGCACAGCTGCTGCTACCGCAAATAGCTGACGAACTTGACGCAACGATACTGATACTATCCGAACAATACCGTGACACCAACACCAGGGGCACCGCTGCTATCTGGGCCAGGGGGGATGCCGCCTCCCGGATATCTTCTCGCGGTGCGGCAGACGACTTCGTCTGGGCAACAGTAGGCGCTTTGACGTATGTCAGCGTGTACCTAACGCCAAACTGCACCATCGGGGAATTCGGGGAGGGAATGTCTCTCCTCGAGGATGAGCTACGGCGTATACAAGGGTCCGTAGTCGTCACAGGCGACTTTAACGCCAGGGCGATCGAGTGGGGAATGAGCACGACGAACAAACGGGGACGGCTGCTGCTGGAGATGGCCGCGAGGCTGGACCTAGCAGTGGTCAACACGGGAAACACGCCAACGTACAGAAGACCGGGCTTTGGGGACTCTATTCGCGACGTGACACTGGCGTCGGACGGAACCCTCTCACAGATAAGGTGCTGGCGCGTGGTCGAGAGCTACAATGCCAGCGATCACCGGTACATAGCCTTTGAAGTGGGAGGCGACACGACAACTCGACCCCGACGGAGTACACCGCCGCTGCGGTGGAACCTCAAAAGACTCGACAGGGACAGATTCTCCGAAGAGCTGATGGCAGCACCAGCTCAAAAGGGGAATGTTCCCGACGGACTGACTGGACGGCAAAGCGCCGAACGACTGATTGGCGAGACGACGAAACTCATCCAGCGGCTCTGTAAGGATTCGATGCCACAGAAACGCTACGGATGAAACCGACAACAACAATACGAAATCGCCGAACTGCGGAGGACCTGCTTCGCCTGTAGGAGGAAACTCACCCGGGCGAGGGGGGGACCCGAAGCAGAGACCCATAGAACAGCTTACAGGACGGCCCGGAAAAAACTGACGACGACGATTAAGGACACAAAACGGAAGCTTTGGAGGGAACCGTGCGACGAGGTGGATTGGGATCCCTGGGGCACCGGATACAAGCTAGTAACCGGCAAACTCGGGGCTCGGACGCCGATCGGCGCGATGGACCCTCCAACGACACGGACGATCATCGACGGACTGTTTCCAACGCACGAGACGAGGACGGAGACGGACGATGACGACGAACCTGGGGACATACCACTCTTTTCCGAGGCGGAGCTTGCGAGAGCGAGCGTCTCGATGAAGGTCGGAAAGGCCCCAAGACCGGACGGTATTCCAGGGGAGATTCCGCGGCTGATGGGCAACCTGAGGCCGCTGGTCCTCCTGGACATGTACAACACATGTTTGACTACAGGCACTTTCGGTGAGCGGTGGAAGGTGGCGAGGCTGGTGCTCATTGTCAAAGGCAAAGGGGACCCACTCTCGCCGTCGGCCTACCGCCCGCTGAGCTTACTCGACCCGACAGGAAAACTGTACGAACAATTGATAAGACCCCGACTCACGGAATCGCAGCCGCTGGAGGACTATCGGACAGACAATACGGCTTCAGGAAGGGACGATCGACAATTGGAGCAATCCAGGATGTCGTGGCGACCTTCCAACGGACTCAACAGTACCTTTCAAATTGCATTTGTTAGCAAACAGTTGCTATCAAATTGTGATAGCACGTTCTTCTATCACAATTTGAGATAGCACGTTCTTGTATCACAATTTTAAATAGCGCGTTCTTCTATCATAATTTGAGATAGCACGTTCTTCTATCTCAAATTGTGATAGAAGAACGTGCTATCTCCAATTATGGTAGAAGAACGTGCTATCTCAAATTGTGATAGAAGAACGTTCTATCTCGATCAGTCAACATATTTTCATTGATACAGCACTGGTATTTGGGGCACCTCAGTATACGGAGCACTTTTTCTGTTAGGTTATTTCATTTTTTAATATGATTTAGCTCGATAATAGAATCGCATTAAAAAAATTAAATAACCTAACAGAAAAAGTGCTCTGCATACTTTTGGTGAGTCATTTTGCTCCAAAAACTTGTTTTACTCCAAAACGCGTTTTTGTAAATCTTTCTGCTCCGAAAACTTTCTTTACTCCAAAATGCGTTTTGGTGAGTCTTTCTGCTCCGAAAACATTTTTTACTCCAAAAAGGGTTTTGGTCACTCGTTTGACACTCCAAAAAATTGTTCATTGTGCATAACGAATTTGATACCTTTCGTGCAAATTGAAGATGTCTTCACATATTTTTTTACAAAATTCTGCAACTGTAGGTTCTAAAAATTCCATATAAATATATTGTTGATTTTTAAAAAGTTGTTTATTCAAACATATCTTAATTTTTTTCAATTATCGAGTTATACTGAGGTGCCCCAAATACCAGTGCTGTATCAATGAAAATATGTTGACTGATCGAGATAGCACGTTCGTCTATCACAATTCGAGATAGCACGTTCGTCTATCACAATTTGAGATAGCACGTTCTTCTATCACAATTTGAGATAGCACAATCTTCTCTGATAATATTAGATAGCAGGTTCTTCTATCACAATTTAAGATAGCACGTTCTTCTATCACAATTTGAGATAGCACGTTCTTCTCTCATAATTTGAGATAGCACGTTGTTCTATCACAATTTGAGATAGCACGTTCTTCTATCACAATTTGAGATAGCACGTTATTCTATCACAATTTGGGATAGCACGTTCTTCTACCACAATTTGAGATAGCACGTTTTTCCATACTTCCGTCGACATAATTAAACGTTTTTTTTTCATTCGAAAGATCTATTGTTTGCCGAGAACAATATATTATTGAAACTATCTGAAAAATTATCGCGAACAAATTATATACGTTTGAATGCATTTTCTGCAACGGACAGAAAAAGCGTTTCAATTCATAACAAGATTTTGATTAGTGAACAGTTGATTTGAGGACAAGAAAAATTGAATTTCGCTCACTTGATTCAGATAACATTTCTATTGAGTAAATATGTTTTTTTTTTTTTCATTTTTTTCACCATATCCGATATTGATTTTCAAGTACATTGTTCGTTAAAATATTAATGTTTTATTTTGATTGAAAAATATCTGAAGAAATAGTCTGATTTGGTTAAAAAATTATGCGAAAATAGAATTTGTTTCTTGCGCATTTGGTGGAAAAAATTCAACCACATCATGGCCGAGCGCCACCGAAATTATAGGTGTGAGGAAACCCGTAGTTTTCGAAGTAACCGCTAGAAGCCGCACGCGCGCTCGTTTCTCGTAAGCGTAGCGCGAACCGAAAATCTACTCAAACACCGGAGAAACTCTAAAGAATATCGCTTCTTGGCCCGTGGCTAAGATCAAAGGATAGTATCTGTTCTTATCAGTTGAATATCTGATATTCTCTCCATGGATATTCCATTGGATATCTGATAGACTCTCCACTATTATCGTGGATGAACATTCTAATGCTCACTTTTTATTTAAGATTTTAAACAAATTGAAAAACTTACGTCTCATGGCATATTCGTTTCGATAGGGTAAAGAAATAATTCATTCTATTGAATATATTTTTGTACGAAATAAAAAATGTTGTAGCAACCGCTTAATTACTTAATCCCTACATATACGGATTGTATATAGAATGATTTCAATAGAATATAATTTTATTTGACGGATAATGTAGATATTCAGAGAACAGAAGAGATTTTCAAATAAAATGATATGTTATTTGAATCAATCACATTTTCCAATACTTTATAGTATTGTAACAATGTCATATAGCACTTCGCGATCAGACATTTATTTGAATCAACCAATATATTTTTTGAGTCAATTTGTTTTTTTTCTCAGTGCATGGATGGTGAGAGATTCCAAAATACTTCTCCATTGCAAAAATGACAGCGATGTTCCATTTCTTTAAATTTCTTGAGCAAGCGTTTTAGTACTTCACAATTTGAAGAAAAAAAGCAGAAGCGCCTTGAGTGTGAATCTCGATAGGAGTAATTTTGCATGGATATATCCATGCAAAATTACTCCTTTTTTCACCGTTGATATATCAACGGTGAAGAAGAAGTTTTCTCGGCAATTGAATCCGCCTGTTTTGATATAGCTCTTATGGTGAATCAATACTCGATATACAATACTTTCCCATCAAGGTGATGCGCTCCAAAGTTCCACGAGAATACAGAAGATCGAACTCATTAATTTCGGGCTACATTTTCTTTCTAATATTGATTATTTTCGATGAACGGTAAGTTGCCAGGCGTTGTACACATAACCGGATGAATCAGCTGTAAAATTGTAGCATTATGGTCAGGTACGATGTGGTCGTTGCAATAGTCTGCAATTTAAAAGCACTTTACGTGTGAATATTTTATTCAATAGCCAACTCTTCTACATTAGACCACGTCATAGACGTTTGGAACCTACTTTGTAAATGAAAGAACTATCCAGATCGAAGCAACCGTATAGCGATATCCGCGTCTTATTCTGCAGCAGGTCCAAGGACAGAGCGTCAATTTCTAATATTAGACAAAAAATACAATCATCGTTAATATTCGCATCGGTAGAATTGACAAGTATCACTGAACCTTCCACAGTCGTTCAATGTCGCGTAAAGAAGATTTCCTGTCTCGTTTGCCTGCGTATATTAAGTAATAATTTTGAAAAATCCTCGCCGGAGATATAAACAAAGTTCAGTGAGAATAAAAAAAAATATTCAATTCTTATTGGATTGAATTATGAGCTACATTTTCAAACAATTATTGAACATTTTTTTAAACGATTAATAATTATAAAATTATTAAAATTTATTTTCGCGAACATTTCTCCACTGTTGAGCTGTTGAACTTTGTTATGTAGTAGGCGGAATCTGAATTAGAAAATGTATCCGGATTCGTCGGTCGGTATAATGGTTGTGTGGACGAAGACACATATAGTATATATATATATATATATATATATATATATGTCAAAGGTGAGAGAACTGCTCAGCATCGAAATTGCCTCTTCATATATTAAAATACGGATGTACTGGGTGTACCATTCAGGTAGGGATATTACAATGTCCCTAAAGGGATGCTTTATCAGCAAAAAGGTTGCAAACAAAACTTTCATCATTTCCAGGAACCAAAGTGAAGGTTACGCTTATTTGTATTAACGGGCAATTTCAAACGTTATTCCTATAGGTACATTTTAGTTTTCCAAATAGTAACCAATATTTTTTATTTTGCAATCATTTTTGCGTACCAAAATAGGTAACATTTGTCTGAAACTTTTATTAGTTTGACTTCAGTTTTTGATGATGTTTGAATATTGAATCGAATAGATACCCAGAAAATCGTTTAACATTAACAAAGTATTTTTATAATATTTAAAACATCTTTAAAAATTGAAGTTCAACCAAAAGAATCTTCAGTCCAAAGCTACCTATTTAATTACGTCAAAAATTGTTCTGACAAAAAATACAGGTTCCCGTTTAAACAGCTAAGGTCCACCTAGGAATATATAGGAACAACCTCGAAAAAGACCACCAAATAAAAACATATCCGACATCATAATTTTTGTTCCTCAAAACTATGGTACTTTGGCTTGAAACATTTTTTTTCCCAAAGCGCAGCCCTCTCAAACTATTCCCTTGTGCCAATATAGCCAACTTGGCTCCTTGTGCCAAGGGGTCAGGCTAGTGTAAAAGTTGCAAAAAATCGTTACTTCCTTGAAACAACTTAAAATAAAGAAGAAGGTTCAACATATGGTGCAGCAATCCCAAGTTGACGGTAAACCTACGATTACAGCCATATAACTGCTGGAAAAAATTTAGACGTTTTTCTCGAAACTACGTTTTTCGAACTGGTGTACACGATTTCTCGATATCTAATGAATGGATTAACTTGGAATCTGGTAGACTTATTCAGTGTAATGGTATTTTAGTCTTAACCGACTTTTTTCTTCTTAACTTTTTTTTCATTAGTTATTAACAACAAAGATAGCACTTTTCATTTAAAAAATCGAAAAAAAATCCCCAATTTATTTGCTGATTTAAACACTAAAACAAAACAGCTCCGCCCAGTCTTCGCTAATATTATGTTTTTTTTCAATCGTTTTTTTTTGTTTCAGATCAACCGGGTAGTCAAAATCAAGTACACCGTTGAGCCCCTCCCATTCAAAGGTGCTTCGCGAGAATGCTTATAACTTATTTTATAATTAATTTTTCAAATAAAATTTAGTATACAGTTTTGTTAATGTACATACAAATAAATGTCAAAACGATCTTTCAATAATCTTACTTATTCTTTCAAAATATATATTTTTTAATTACCCTTTGGGTGTTCACAGTAGTCTGACCCCTCAAATGGTACATCCTCTACATAGCTAACGCCGAACCCTCGCGATAAGCAAAATTTTTATAGTACCTCGTGGGAAGTAGATCCGCAAACGTTGGATTCGATGATCAGACTTGCTACGGACAAGAGGACCCCGGTAAAAAGCGAAGTCCAAAAAGCGAAGAATAAGAAGAGGTCGCTTGCCCTCATCGAGTCGTGTATATTTACGTAAAAGTTAGTGACCAATTGATAAACAATTGATTTTTTTATTCGGGAGCTCGATCAAAGGTTCGAAATCGAGCTGTTCTCGAATCTCCAACAAGAATTAAGGGGGGAACTACCTTCAGACGAAGAGAAGATTTGCCGATTTATATTATTTTTTTTTAAAGGAAAGATTTCGTCAAAAATTTTCGTACTTAGAATATGTTTTATTACTACTTTTAGCTGTTACATGGTACTTCTTTTTATTAATATTTAGAAACGGCGGAGGTATGGCACGGTCTTCTACACTGCATTTTTAACCCGCCTTGGTCACCGGGGGTAAATTTTACCCAGACCTAACTTTGGGTCTAAATATCTATGGGTCCTAGTTTAAATCAAAGGTCGGCCCTCCAGGAGGCGAGGGTTTGAAGTGCCACTATGCGACTAGTTTTTCCCTAGAAAGACCATGTCTGACGAGTATCCTGTTCCAATTTTACTTGAAAATATCGAAAATTCAGAAAGTTATGATTTTTTCGTGAAAAGGTTCATTTTTTGACAAATTGACCTTTTCACGATGTTTTTAAAACATTTCATTTGAATTTTGACATACCGACTTTTCACACATGTTCTAGACTGTTCAAAGTATTTTCTAGTATTTTTTCAATCCCAATCGGACCGATAGTTTTCGGACAGCAACCATTTGGAACTTGGCCGGGTGAATTTTACCCAGTGTGAGCACTGCGTTATTCTACCGAAGTGTGACCACGGAGGGTTAAGCTAGTGTGACGAATAGCTATAACACTAATCAACCAGTTCTGATCAAATTTGGTATAAATCTTTCGAATATCATTGTCTAAAACAATGAAATTCGAAAAACTAAATGTGTGTGAATTTTTTTTTATTCCAAAATGTAGCCTGTTTTGGAAAATTCACTCTTTTGTTTCAAAGCGTACCACCTCGTTGATTTCCAACATTTCTCACTTTTTCTTGGTTCATATTCTGCGTATGAGTACTAATGGAAGAAAAATCTTCGTTGGTTGTTTTTTTTCAGATTATTCCCGCCGTCTGACAACATCCGCCGCAACCCGTTTAGAAAACTGTGCCATACCTCCGCCATTTTTTAAGATTGATAAAAAAATACCACGTAACAGCCAAAAGTAGTAATAAAACATATCCTACGTCTCACAAATAAAATCTTTCCTTTAAAAAAAATCATAAAAATCAGCAATCTTTTCCTCGCCTAAAGGTATCTCCGCCCTTAAATATTTTCACTCTACGCGAAACGCCTACGGAAATAGTGACCCTTTAGCAAATGACAGAGACCATGAAAGTAGAATTGTAGATGTTCAAGGACATGAGAGGGTAATCGTGCGATCGATTTTTCTGTACCTCGAGTTCCACGTTGAGACAGAACGTATCGAGCCCCTGAACACGTCGTTAGTGATTACTTGCAATTCCGTATAATCATTTCGCATAAATAACGAATTAACTTTCTCGTTCAAGAGACGAAACTTTTTTTTCACCACAGCGAGACTCCAGATAAATATTGTCATTGTACTGGTGGGCGCTACACGGGACACGCTGTACAAGATCCACAGTTCTTTGGAAAAATTTAAAAAATACGCCGACACTACGATGTTGAAAACTATTGCAGCCGCAAAAAGTGTATTCGCGACTACCATACAGATAGCAAGTTTTCTCAAATATTTATCACCATTGTTGGGGATACCGAGTTTTCTCGAGGTTCTCTCGGCTTTAGCGAAGCACTTTATCAGAAGCGCGAGGCGCTTTTGAGAGAAACGAAAACCCAACCAGGTGCACAAAACTTCCAGATATACATTGGTAATTCCGATGTAGTTAACGATTACGGAGATCAGCGTTTCACCCGGCATCGAGTATTTTGATCGTCCGATAAGCGACCAATAAAACACGCAAGTGTAACACGCAGGGAGAAAGAGAACGTAGAAGAGACTGAAACACGAAAATTGGAGCTCGTTGTTTTTCGTGAGAGACAGAGGATTGACGCCCCTCAATTTAGTCCACTAATCCAATGCGATCAGGGTATGCGATCGTTTCGTCGCACGCGTCTTATTGCACTTCGTCATTTCTTTCCAACTGCGACTTGTGCAAATATCCAACGCGGTAAGAAACGGTCCGACGCCTCGTCACACCCATCGTATAAACATTTCCATTCCTTGTGATCCTTCTATTACGATAATGCACGCGAACGCATTAACCTTAAGTGCCTCGATCGATTGTGGTTCGCGCTTTTCTACGTTCTCCATTTCGTCCGCTCCACACTCTTACGCTTTTTTACATCCGGCCCTTATTACTGAAATGACAAATGAACTTGTGGCACGTTCGTACATCACTGGTACAGTCACGTGCGTTAGGAGAGGCGATACTTTTAGGCGCGAATAAAACCTGCTGCCATAATTGATCGTTGACGAAGACGTTCGTGAGGCGTTCGGAGACTTTCGAAGACATTCGCGAGACGTTCGGGAAACGTTCGAAGACGTTCAAGAGACGTTTGAAGACGTTCGAAAACCTTCGTGAGACGTTCGCGAGACGATCGTGAGAGTTTCGAAGCAGTTCGTCGGACGTTCGAAGGCGTTCAATAGATGTTCGATCATTTTTTGAGTGTTTTATTCAATAAATGTTCGAAGACGTTCGTGGCGGTTGGGTTTGTTTGGGTTTTATACTCAAACGTTGGGGAC
The DNA here is from genome assembly GCA_963210295.1 of Ophion ellenae. Lineage (NCBI taxonomy): Eukaryota > Metazoa > Arthropoda > Insecta > Hymenoptera > Ichneumonidae > Ophion > Ophion ellenae. Next base: position 18,110,354 of record OY723392.1, read on the forward strand.
GTTCGGGACACATTCGAAGACGTTCAAGAGATGTTTGAAGACGTTCGACGACTTTCGGGAAACGTTCATGAGGCATTCGCGAGACGTTTGAAGACGATCGTGAGAGGTTCGAAGAAGTTCGTAAGACGTTCGAAGGCGTTCAATACATGTTCGATCATTTATTGCATGTTTTATTCAATAGACGTTCGAAGACGTTCGTGGCGGTTGGGTTTGTTTGGGATTGCACCCAAACAATCCCATGATAGATGGGATTCGACAGATATTCGGAGACGTTCGAGAGACGTTCGAAGCGTTTATGAGACGTTCGAAGACGTTCGAGAGACGGTCGCGAGACGTTCACGAGTTCGAAAAAGTTCGTGAAACGTTCGAAGGTGTTCAATAAATGTTCGATCATTTATTGAATGTTTTACTCAACAGATGTTCGAAGACGTTCGTGGCGGTTGGGTTTGTTTGGGACTGCACCCAAACAAACCCAACTGCATTAATCGTTCAATGGCTAAAGTTAAATATATATGTCTCTAGGCATGCAGAGGAGTCGCTCTATCTCTCTTCTACATGCTTGTGATCCGATCGCTCCATCTCTCATGCATAGGTGTAATCCGGTCGCTTTGTATCTTTCCTGCTGCGACACAGGTCAACCAACTTGAACCCTCTGCCCTTTCAGGCGAGAGGTGCTAAATAATAAAATTAATTAAATAAACAATATAAGTTAAAACATAATGGAAATAAATAAAATAAAAATCATATAAAAATAAAGTGAAATAAAAATCAATAATCAATCGATACGCCTTCTGCCGCCTCCTTCCAACGACTTCCGCCTCCCCTCGTGCGGCATCTTCCTTCCGGCGTGAACCCCGCGCCTCGCACCCCCCTCAGAGGACCTGAGTTAGAACCAACCGAGCTTCACTTTTAATAATATAATACACACCGGCTTCACTTTTCATAATATAATACACACAGCTATCACATAGTACACTTCTCAAATAATTCTTTTCGCGTATCATGGTTATTATTATATACCTAAATCTATTATATTTTGCTTTTTTCGGATTCGAAAATTTACAGATTTCCTGGTGACTAGTCAATCCGCTAGTACTACCTTAAGACTCTGCCAGAAGTCAAGAGACAAAACAAAATACGGAAACAGCCGCAAATCTGAATGCAGATTCCCATTTGATGTACACGAACGTAAGAAGGAAGTTATAATAAAAACACAATTTCTTGTATGCGATGTAAAAGTCTCCATTAATTTGCTCGCTAGTCGAGTCCCGAAAGCAATAAATTTATTGTAATTAGGGGTTACCCGTTACAGTATACATGACTTCTTATATTTAATGATTATCATTTACGCTATAATGCGTCATATTTTACTCTTCTTTTTCAAAGAAGTTGGTTGACTTCGTTTATTTTTGTTTTCGTGTTTGACGTGAGCCTGGTCGCACGTCCAACCAAGAACGGTCGCTCCGGATTAACCAGACCCCGATTAATCGGGGTTTTACTGTACAATAAAATAACAGATTTTTGGGACAACGAACAAATTCCGCTTGTTACACTCACTATTGTGACAATTAGCAATACAATAAGTTTTAACCATTATGAAAAGCGTAGCCAACACGTGTCGTGCGTGGTGACCATTTTCTGAGGCCAAGTTAACGTTGCTCTATGTAGCGGGTGGGGGAAACCACGTGGGAGACTCGAGTTAGTGGACCGCACAGTACCACATTACGCACGGATCGGTCGGTTAGCAGCGACGCCTAGGAGACGGTCACATACGGGCCTACCCCTACCCCACGAGGTCGCCTTCTGTCTCTAGACTTGGTTGGAATCCAACGAAAATTAATTTTATCAGATTGTTAAAGAATTTTTTGGCAAATGTGGGCTACAGAAATCGGTCAAACTTTTTTTTATTATTCTTATTAACAATCTACAACATAAATCGGCAAGAAAATACTATCGATAATGATGGTAATGAAAGGAAGAGATAGGATTTTCGTTGCGTTCTAACGATCCATGATAGCGACGACGAGTTTGATGAAATTCGGAAGGACGGTATAGTCGAGATTGTGGAAAACCCGGACGGAAACGGCCAACCCCTCGGGTGATCTGATATTTCTAACAATATGTACGAAGAAAAAAATCCAAATCACGTTGAAGAACAACCCCTGTCTTCTGAGTCTTTTTATAACGTTGCCATGAATCCAAGGACTCGACAAGAACCTTTCAACGGGTTGTTTGATGTTGCAGAATCGGCACTGAGCAAATGCAACGGTAGCCCTCGTGGTGATGATCACGCAAGACTCTAATGTACCATTGCTTGGATATATGTCGGCCATTTCAGCCATTATGCCCATCGGAGTATGACGAGTTCAGCACAAATCTCTCCATATTTATGCAGATGGTGAATTGCAGACTTCACACTGCCCGCAGGACTAATAAGGGCCCGAAGTGTTCGTCGAGTTAACGATTGATTCGTTAAACGTTTTCGGCTGAAGCAGATTTTCGCTGTTGTCGAACTGCAGCATAACGGTCATGTAGGTGCAAATCGTTCCGGCAATCTGATCAATCAATGGAATAACTTTATGCTCGTATGAATGCAGGCATTAACGAATCGTATAACGTATTATAAGTCAACGAATTTGTACTCCAACAGATTATGGTCCTCTTATTTCGTTACCGTATGCACCATCGAGGGCTTCATTTGAATCAAACCCCACAGTGAAATCGTCAGTTGTCTGTGCAGTAAACGAAGCGAAAAGAGTTGCCCCTGTAAAAAAATAATGAACACAGAAAATTCATCAATAGTTTGCATTTTAAACGCAATCAGTGTGTAATATGCGGGACGATATCGGATCAGAATAAACGACAAGTGTCTTTTTCTCAATAGAATCACGAAGCAATAATTACCGTCTCTGCGTATTTTTGAGTATTCTTCAACAAAAGAGCTTGATGCAACATTTGTCCAGCTCGATTGGCCTGGTCAAAATGAAATTCATGTAATGTAGCGGCTTTTTCGAAAATGGGAATTGGCAAAATATAACTAGACTGGGTAATTTAAAAAAAGGAAAAGGAATCTCTTTCACCAATTGATCCTTCGGTATTTCAATATACCGTTTTTGAGGTGGGAGATACCATTAGGCGGGGACAACATTTGCTCCATCTCATGGTTTTTTTAGGAGAGATTTCTTCACCTTTTTTTATACTTAGGGTAAATGACTACTTTTGGTTGTTACATGGTATTTTTTGAAAATTGATCTTTGAAAATGACGTAGGTATAGCACGCCCTTCTAAACTGCACTTTCAAAAGTGGCGTAATGTATAGCTAAAAAACTAGGCGACCGATTCTCATGAAAATTCTTATAAATGTTTCCACCCTTATTGTCTAACGAGGGAATGTTGCGAGGTCGATTTCTCCGATTTCGATGTATTTTTTTATATCTGCGGAACCCGATCTTTAGGGGGTGCAACGCACCCTCGAAAATAGGGGTGTTCTGCGTTTTTCGTCGATAACGTTATCGTTCTCATTTCCAATGTATAGTACACGGAAAAATTAACATTGTTGCAATTTGAAATTTTTCATATCTCGTACCGTTAAAACCCTATCGACGAAAAACACCCCAATTTTCAAGGGTGCGTTTTAACCCTTAACAAGCAGGTTCCGCAGATATAAGATAAATATACGTTTCGCCTAGTTTTACCCATTCTACAAGCATGCCAAATTTCATCGAAATCGGAGAGATCGACCGCGCAACCTTTCCTTGCAAGACATGATCCTGGACGATTTTTTAAAATGAAAAAAAAAACGAATTTATTGCAATATGTAGACATGTTTTTCGGAATATACCTTTTTTCAAAGCTTTCAATACTTTTTCAATACTTTCAATACTTTTTTTCAAAGCTTTCAATACTTTTTTTTTCATTTCATTGAATTTCAACATTTCTCACTTTTTGGTTCATATTCTGCGTATGAGTGTTAATGAAAGAAAAATCTTCGTCGATTTTTTTTTACACTAATCCCGCCGACCCTACTTGTCACGGCGCCTGTCGACAGCCGCCGCTACCCGTTTAGAAGACCGCGCCATACTTCCGCCGTTTTTAAAAATTAAGGCCTTACATACGCGATTTCGCCAATTTTCGAAGGTACTTTTCTAGACGCGGTTAAAAAAAATGACGCATATATTGACAACATTTTTTTTACAGATCATTATGCACATGGTTAAATATATGTAAAAAAAAATTAGAAATATTAATAATTGGCGGAGATATAACATAATAAAGCAATGTTTTTTTTTGCGCGCGCGTTCATGGTGAAAGTTATCGGCATCGATGTGGCTGTCTGAAAAAAATGAACATATTTATAATTGCATAATGAATGTATCTTCAGTGTGAACCAACAATATTAGGAGAAAAAATTATTATAATAAAAATTCGAAACTTAACATTTGTTTACTCAATTTTCTGTTGGTATTTTATTTAAAACATTTTTTTGTGTCATTGAAATATTTGTTTTTGTGGTTCACACGATAGGTGATGATACTGAGAATATGGTGTAAAAATTGCAAAGCGATCTGAACCTTCGTTTAAGAGTTAGAACTTTCACAAGGTTCAAAAAAGTGAATCCGGGAAAAACGGCTTTGAAGATGGGGGTCGGGCGCACCGCGCGGTATCTATTCTAAATGCAATTTTGCCTTATTTATTGAACTTTCTGAATTTTTCAGTTCTCTAAAGCTTAAAATATTCCTAACCGTTCAGGCTAATGGAATCAAAAATAATTTAAAAATGCAAAATTTTGAAATTTTTCACGTACATAAGGCCTTAATAAAAACGAAATATACCATGTATCAGCCAAAACATATTACATGCCTCAAAAATAGTGAAGACATTAAGCCGTCCCTTAAAAAAAATTACGAAAACAAGCAATTTTTACTCGCCTAAAGGTACCTCCCTCCTTACTCATAACAACAGTAGATATCGCGGAAAAATGTGAATCGTTGAATTGAAATTAAATGTAAGTTTTGTTAGATTTTGCCGCTTTCTTGGTTGTTGCGAGGTCAGCGAAGCGCAATTACCTCGCTAGCTGTTGTATCGGCGATTGTCACCACACCGATCATCGCGGTAACGTGAAAACAGAGCCAGCTGCATGTTAGAATACATCCCAGTTGCTCCTTGACTTCATGGAATATTTGTTCTGCTGCGTAGGAAAGTAAGTAAATATCCGCGGTCACAATGATTACGCGGGCGAGCATCCCCAGTAGAATCGACAGCGCATAAAAGTTTGCAATCATTTTCGTAAGCGTTACGAGATCCGAATGCATCTGACCATACATCTCCAATGGAGCTGGAGGCACGTAGGACTGCAGGCTATATACAAATAGATTTAGAATGGTTAGAGATGGCACCGTGTCCGGAGATTTCATAGAGGATTCCAATGTGATTTCATTTCAATATCACTAACCGAGTGTACCTGTGAGACTGCCGGAGTCCGTGAGGGAATCTCAATGTCGAGGTGGATTCATCCGATAAATTGTAAATTTTGTCATTTAAGCAATGAAAAAGCTTTCCGATAATAAGCAAAACAGCGCTGAACATAAACATCACATTATGGGTTCCGATACGAGGAATACTCAGTGGCATCCAGATATCGGAATTAAGCAGGCTATAGTAGTAAATAATGCCAAAATCACCACAGTAGAACGCAAACCAAATTAGGTTAATGGAAACAAACAAAATTTTCAACTCTCGAAAAACATTGTTAAAATTTCGATCTAGCCCGATCACTCGAAAAGACGCTTCGACATTTCTGAACATTTTGACTATTTTCTTCAATTCGTTCTGTCGAAACGCAACATATAACCAAGTCGAGATAGCCATGAAACCTTCCATCAACAATCCAAAAAAGTGAACAGCGATAGTCATCGCAGTTTCGTCCGGCTTTCTGCTATGAAGGCGTTTTTCCGAACCTCTCCAGTACAAAAATAAATAAAACAGTATCAATATCGTATTGTACAACAATCCACTTCGCGTGTAAATGATTGTGTCGTTTTCGACGATCTCGAAAGGACACAAGCCGAGAATTTTCCAGTAGACGTACATCCAACGTGGTAGTCGGAAAATATTTTCATCTCGCAACATTGTCATTCAACACACGATCAACTGAAACGCATTTTGAAATGATAACACTTATCAACTTCCGTTTTTTTACGATAGCAAGGATATTTTTTAAACGCTTCACTTTTTATGAGGGTACAACAAACGTGAACATTCCTGTTTCATTTCTCGCTAAGGTCTTCCGCTTTTCAGCGTGCGACGATAATGCATCGGCAAAGAATTAATGCACGCTCCCTCCGTCATCGCGTTGAAGGTGACATAGTGAATATTGCAAGTACGTCGTAAACTCGGTATTCCATCAAGCCGACGATGAGCCAACATTCGCTTGAATTATGCACTATCCTTAAAATATGAGGTAAGGGGTCTTCTCACTTTAGACGCTAAAAAAAAGGCTATCTTACACTTAATAAATACACTTTCGAAATACATTTTTTTTAAATTATGTATTTATGTAACCCAAACAAACTTTGAACGCTCTTTTCTCAAAACAACGTTTTTCGACGGCTTGTTGATAAAATCTCCGAAACTACTGAACCGATCTTTATGAAGTTTTAACCACATATTCTTTACAACCATAGCTATCGCTATAGTGGTAACATGTCAAGGATTTTTTAATTTTTATTTTTACTACTTTTTTGTGCCGAAAACGGTGAAAAAGCACGTTTTTTTTCGAAAAATGTCCGCCATTTTGTTATTTTTGCATATATAAAAAATCGTATGAGATGTGCTATAGCCGTTAATATACTGAATATAAACCCGTTTGGTTTTTTTGTTTCGGATGATCCATCTCCGAGATTTCATCAACAGCACAAACCTACAATTTTTTTAGGACACTTTTTTAACTACCATTTTCTTCTATAAATAGTGACTTAAATAAATTCAATTAAAAAAAAAAGTATTTCGAACGTGTATTTATTAAGTGTAACACCTTTTATATCAACAGCTATAAAATAAACCTATTTTAAAAATCATGAAAATAGCACTTTTTAGCGTCTAAAGTGGAAAGACCTCTTGAGGAAGTTGCGCTTAAGATAACATACTTTTTCTTTTACGATATATGGTTAAATAAATGAGAATAAGGAAAAAGAATGGCGTTCGGATATCCGTTGTGCAATATTTGTGAAGTACACCAAGCCTAGATTATGACTAAATTAGTTCAAATAGAAAAAAATTAATGGTATTTTTAGCACCACATTATAACGTGGTCAGTTTTTTTTGCAGTCCGAAATGGCACAATTTTTTCTACGTCAAGGCCCACATTCACTAACAGCTATATCGCGAATATATGAAACGATATTGAGGGTGTGTCATCTTATCTGACTATGCCATCTTGAGCACAATTCCCCTCCGTATAAATTATTTTGTTTGCATAATTTGTTCGCTCGCCAAGATAAAAAAGTATATAAACGTTTTTGTAAGTTAAAGCGTAACGAATGTCAATACAGTATTGAGGCGATTTACGAATCGAGACTTGACAGCTGGGTACTATTTTCCGGGCGTTTCAGTTCGTCCAATTGCATCATAATAGTAACGTAGCCGACAGAAGTGCTGCAAATCTGACATAAAAATAATATTCAGGTGTAGGCAATATTGACACATATTTCAATGCCTATTACATACATATTAGGTGGTTGCCTACAAAACCACCCGCTGGTAATAGATGACGATAGGCATACTATCTTCCCGAATCAAAAGTTGGAAATACACACGATGATAGGCATGTAGAGTCCCGCCAAAATGTCATAGGTGACATTTGTTTGGAAACGTTGCGCCACTTTTACAGTGGTGATTTCTTTATAAAAGACAAAGCCCGCGGAAGACCATCCAAAAGAGTAGTATCGGGTATTACGAGGTGCTGCAACCGTCGGAAGCGAGCTCAGCACGAGAAGAGCAATGGGAGAATCGCCACAAGTTGATTTTGTAGCATGACAACGCCGGCCCGCTGTTGCTCATTGGGGGGGGGGGGTACTGACAAAGAACATTATTTAAGTGTCGGCTCTTCGATCTTGTTGAAACTCATATATGTGGTAATGCATTGAAAACTATTAGACAGGTATTTTTTATCAGCGAAAAATCGGTTTCAAGGGGGGGACACCACCTCTCAAGAAAGGTATGGTCACCCTTAAATTAATTTTTCTTCAATACTCCTAGAGTGGATTTTTCATCACTTTATATTCGAAGAGTTTTGGTGTTTGTTTTAATCAGATTGGTGGACTGTGGATTTGCTACCGAACCACTATCATACCTTTCGCCCAAAAATGGGCGGCTTCATATGCAACCACCCAATATATACAGGGTGAGGCACATAAAGTGTTACAGAGCAATAGCACTCAAACTATTGGTCATATCCAAAAATATTTCAGACAAAAGTTTCAGTATTCGAGACGGCCGTCATACTGGACCACCCTATTTTTTAATCGGTGGAGGCGCTGAAGCTACGTCGAGGTCAACTCCACTTTTTAAAATGGAACCATGTATTTTTTTCGATGGCATTATTACCGATTTAAAACGAATTCAGCGACCTACAACACAAGGTCTAGAATGTCATTGTGTCACGCAAAGTATGAAAATAGTCGAAAAATCGAAAAATATCGGAACAGTCACTTGCAAAGGATCCACTATCCTTGGTTTGGGTCTACCTACAGAAGATGCTCGAAGTGATGACCCTCGACTTGTAAGCACTTGTTAATTCGCTGATGAAGAGACCGTCTAACTTCAGCCAACATTTGTGATGTCATATCGGTACATGCTCGGCGTATTCTGTCTTTCATGTCGTCAGGTGCGGTAGGTGCTACCGCCATTATGCGTTCTTCGACAAAACCCCATAAAAAGTAATCTGGTGATGTTAGATCTGGCAAACGAGGTGGCCAAGCTACAGGGCCGCCTCGTCCTATCCTCTTTTCACCAAAAATCTCATTTATCACTTGTCTTGAACAAGCATAATGGGTTGGTGCACCGTCGTGTTGCATCATAATGTTCATGCGAACATGCAAGGGCACGTATTCCAGTAATTGAGGCAGTACGTTTTGCAGAAAGTTTTCGTAAACTTGCTCAGTCAAACGACCTTCAAAAAAATATAGACCAATGACGTGATCGCCGGCAATGCTGCACCAACAATTAACGGACCACGGATGTTGAAATGGTACAGTTCTCATCCATCAAGGATTCCCATTTTCCCAATAATGCATGTTATTCATATTCACATTTCCCGTATCTGTGAAGTTAGATTCGTCAGAAAAAAGCACATGACCCAGAAATGAGACATCTGTGCGCAATTTTCTACGAATCCAGTTACAGAAATTGATGCAATTTAGGAAATCATTGCCGTACAAATCCTGATGTAATGACATACAATACGGATGGAACTTGTGTTGATGGAAGATTCTTAATAGAGATCGCTGACTAATTCCACTCTTTCTTTCCATTTGCCTGCTGCTCGCATGTGGATTTGGTGCAGCAAAAGCTAAGATAGCAGCCGCATTATTTTCATTAACAATCGGTCGACGTTTGACTCATGTTTTTTTTACTGTACCGAAGCGACAGAAACGGTCAGCTAATCGCTTAAAAGCCACGTGCGATTTTTGTTGCCTTTCCGGATAACGAGCCGCATACAAATCTTGGGCGTTTCTGTAATGTTTACGGCATTCCCTCAGCCCCATCAACATATCAAAAGATTCTTGAAAATCGTTCATTTCCGCGATCCGATATATTCACATTAGAAGGAAATTCGTTACTAACTGATATGACAACAGAAAATGCGTACTTGCTGCCGATAAGAAACATTGATATCATAAGAAATGAAAACAGCGATCAAACAAGTGTTTACAAGTCGAGGATCATCTTCAAGCATCTTCTGTAGGTAGACCTAAACCAAGGTTAGTGAATTCTTTGAACGTGATTATTCCGATATTTTTCGATTTTTCGACTATTTTCATACTATGCGTGACTAGAATGACTTTGCGTTGTAGGTCGCTGAATTCGTCTCAAAATCGGTAATAATGTCATCGAAAAAAAATACATGGTTCCATTTAAAAAAGTGGAGTTGACCTTGACGTAGCTTCAGCGCCTCCACTGATAAAAAATAGGGTAGTCGAGTATGACGGTCTTCTCGAACACTGAAACTTTTGTCTGAAACATTTTTGTATATGATCAATAGTTTGAGTGTTATTGCTTCGTAACACTTTATGTGCCTCACCCTCTATATAGAAGGTGCCCCAAAACTAAATGCGTTTCCTGAAATGGGGGGTTGGAGGTGAAATTCTCAGTCGATTGATATAAGCATGTGTGGGTCTCAGATCAATCCCTGAATTGTTATAAATTTTTAAAGGCGGGCCAATCAGGCGCGCCCGATGAGCAGGAGTATCGCTCACCGACGTACTACTTCAGTGTATAAGAATGCTACAATAGTCTATATTGTTTACATCAATGCCCTTATCATCTTTAAATATGGCTGGTATTTTATTATGATTTTCAATGTCGGCAAAAAAAGACAATAAAAACAGTCGAGGTCTCAAAAAGACAGCTGATGTTTTGGATAGATAATCAAAGAAGAGAAACTGAGTAGATTATCCCCCACCCGAGAGTTCATGAAAGAACCACGAGACAGAATGTATTACATGTGAGGGAGATCGATTTTCGTAATATTTTAGGAGTCTGCATCTAAACGTATCACCCAAAAGGTAACGGTAACTTTAAGATTGCAAACAATCAAACTTGCCTTGTAAACGACCGAATACTTCATCTGAAGTATGCCAAAAAGTTCTATCCTCAAGGGGTCCTGAAGCAATCGGAGGGACCACATCTTGGCCTGTCAAAAGATAGAGTACATTTGTCAATTCCCCTAGAATCAACGGTTCCATTTAGACCATATAAAAATATATTTCGACATGATTACCGAAACCATGCTCCTCGATGCTGGTTGTAAAATAAGAATTTCGTGAAGAAGGTCTCCTGCCTTGTTCGCCTGTTACGAATAATTCATCACATAGACGTCCCGATACGTTCAAGGTGAACAGGGCTCACGCGTTTTCATCAGCCGTTGGAATCAAACGTCAAGAACCTACCTCATATGTAACTGAATCGGCAATTGCGATCTCGCCTATCATTCCCGCGATGTGGATGAAAAACCAGAGAGAAAGTGTGATGTAGTTGATGCGATTTTCACGTTTCCACATTATTCCGCTCGTTGCACCGACGCATAGGTTGTAGAAGATCGATGAGAAGTGTACCAAATGGCCAATGACTACCAGATATAACAGTGGTGACAAGAAATCTATTATAGACCTTGTGAGATTGATCATTTGGGTGTGGACATGGCCAAGTGCAGCCATACGATCAGATGCAACGAGAGCTTCGAATCTGAAATGTGCCAACCATTTCTCTAAATGCAGGTACAATGTAAAATATTCGTGCGATCCAGACGTGTAAAAACTGTTCCAGACATACGTTATCATGCGGACATCCCATTCAATTGCATTGCAGAACTCTTTGCTCACCCACTTTTCTTCGATCTCGTTGATCGTATCGGCTCGTCCACAGCGATATCCGTTGTATCGATGAGTTCCGAGATCTCTCGTAGCTTGCTGTTGAACGATCGAAACTGATCACGTATCATCAGCATAACTCCGACGTAAAACATGACAAAATTCGGAGTTACGACATAGACGATGGAGGCCAATACGCTAACGGAAATACTGAGGTCCGATGAACGATGTAGCATACTACTTGTGAAGATACAGAACCAAAGTAAGTTGCAGACGCCCACTTGGTATTGTGCTCTTCTCATAGAATTGCGGTGAACCATTGGAATGCCAAGTAAATCGCGAGCCTCGATCATTTTTACGAAGGATCTCTGTATCCTGCGCAATCGAGTCTGACGAACAGCGAATGATATCCAGACTGTGACGATTGTGAAGCACTCGAACATGTGACCGAACATGGCCGATATTTTGCATATCGTTGTTTGCTGCGTTATGAATAGCTTCATATTGGCCTCTCTGGTACTTAGGTAAAAAGACAAATGTACGGAGGATAGGATGATCGCATAGCCAGCCCCGACGTAGGAGATACGAATGGTCCCGCGATTGGTCAAACCGTAAGGGCAGAGTCCTATGATTTTCCAGTAAATGTACAGAATTCTCGTCGCCATCATTGCCTCAACGAAGAAGTTGCTTCTCTGCACTTCGCTGTTACGAGCAGTGGAGACGTATTGACGTACAACGCGATAGAGGCGACTGTCAGGAATGATAAATTGCGAACTTGCATTCGTTGTTTGGACAAGTAATCGATTGTTGGACGAGCTATCTCATCAGTCGGTGTGTTTGTGCGGTGGGAACAAAAACAGCGGATGAATGGAAAAAAGTAATAGAATCTTTAAATAATCAAATAATACGTCGATGACATACGTCTTTGGACTGGTGCCACCTCGGAGGATGTCGCAGACCCAACGATCGATTTGTTCGACGTATCCTGCAGAATATTCTAGCTGTCCAGTTGCATCATGACCACCATGCACGCTCCCATTATACCGATTACCTGAGCTCGAAAAAATAACCATCATTCGGTGACACGTGAACAGCTTATCCTGGAATTTTTTACACGGAGTTGCATAGTGAACGCCGAAAAAAAAATTACTTTCGGCAAATCGTTTGCCGAATGTTGAGGATCATTCGCTCTTTTCGAAATGTATGATTACACGTTCTCGAATAATGTAAAATCGCTTGATTAACGGTAGAATTGTGGATGGACAAGGTAATCAAGGATTTTTGGTTCTGCCATTCGATTTTTGTTCGAACTCCTTATTGATCCCAAATTTGTCAAGCCATCGAACAGGGCGTTGCTGATTACTTGCTATTCAAAAACATTACTATGAATAAGGAATCAATTACCTTTCTCTTTCAAAGGACCAAACTTTTCTTTCCCAACAGCGATAATCCAGGTAATTAGGATCGTCGTATTGATGGTCACCGTACGGGGCAAGTTGTACAAAAACGAAAAGGCTCGGCCATTTCAAGTTCTTTTGTAAAAATGGTAAGAACTAAACTTGTAGCAAATTCAATTTCCTACAACTTTAGTTATTACAGTTTTTTCTCTACGATCAATATTTTTCGAATTAAACCTGAAAAAAAACAGCGAAGTAAAACTATTGCATTATCTTGTTTATTGTTAACATTAGGGCTTAAATATACATAAACAAACTTGTAAGGAATTGAATTTCTGACAATTTTGGTATTTACCTTTTTTTCCTACAATCAATATAAGGTGGTACGCCAACGGCAAAGGAAGTGAGAACCGTGCAAGTTTGTTTCGTTTTCTGACACTCTCTTCCTTATGAGATTTTGAAATGAGAATTCCGTTTTTTTTCTTGCAAGTAAGAAGGATTCGAGCGATGTACTTTTATTTTTTTTATCATTCTCTTACAAGGTTTTGAAATCAAGTTTACTTTTTCGCGAGATATCAGAATCGGAACTATTTTGTTTTCTTTTTTTTCGACGATGCTCCTGCCAAATCAACATCACCGGTTTCATTTTAGAAAACTTTGAAATTTTCGATTTCAGTAGTAACACAAAAATATTAATAAATAATGATGAAGCGTTGACATTTTAAATATTTTGCGAAACATCGGCCAAAAATGTTTGCTACTCTCGTGAATACGATTGAAACAAGTCTTGCCTGTTTTGGTTTTCATTGAAAATAGAATCCGAAATCGCGCGCCCACAAATGTCGCTCTCCTAAAGACACGGTGTTTGTATCTGTGAACGTGAATTCAGACTTGTACACTGCAAAAACAAGTGTGTTGTTTTTACACATTTTAGGTGTGTAATGGCTCTAGACACTTTTTACACGTTTTAACGCGTGTAAAAAATAACCGTGTTAAAATAACATGGATAGATGTGTTCAAACAACACATTGACGTGTGCTATTTTCTTACAGACATTAAAACGTGTAAAAAGGGTCTACAGCTATGTGATTTTTCCTCACCCTGTTTTTTGTTTTAAGCTGAAAGACGCAACGTACGTGAGTTTAGTTAACCACGGACGAGATGAATTTTCGGGATAAAATAAGAGTTGTCAATCGCATTTTTACAATACTATTTACATATATGTATCCTCCATGTCAATAAAATGTATATCCTCCATGTAAATAAAGTGCATATCCTCCATGTAAATAAAGTGCATATCCTCCATGTAAAAAAAATATATATCCTCCATATAAGTAAGTAAATAAATTCATAATCAACAGTCAGAAATATATATTGAGTATATTTATTATAGAGGGTGTGTGTGTATACTAAGATCTTAACCCGATTCGGTTATCGTGAGTCGCTGGAGACCCGAGCCATTTTTAGTTAATGTCTGTATTTTTGGGAGGTGGGTGTGTTTATGACAAAAAAAATATTTGTTTAAATTGTTTTGTAATATTCATGGTGTACCCTTAAAGTAGAAGTATTCAAGAGTGTTCAGGAATTTTATCAGAACTTTTCATTGCACATTACGTGTTCTAACATGTCTCGGTCCTTCAGTAACTTACTATAACCTGACAAGGGGCCGAAAAAAGGGATAATCTGATCGGGTTACTTGAACGGGTTAATCGGTTAATTGAAGAACAAATATAGTTTTGTTAACCTGTCGATCAATTAACGTCAAACCAACTAATGAGTTTGACGTGATGCCGTAACCATGGTGATTTTTAAAATAGGATCCATAACTCGCAATTAACACACGTAAACTGTGTTGCTTTTTCCCGTGTTATTTTTGCTCGTGTGTTGCTATCAACGCGTGTTGTATAGTCCAATGTGTGTAAATATGCGTCTTGTATGTTGTTTCTACACGCTTTATGTGTGTTCGCATAAGCGTGTTATTGATGGGGACGCTACGAAGGTGTGTAATAATTTAATGCGTAAAAATGACACACTCACGTGTGTAATTTTAACGCATTACGTGTGTAATTATAACGCATTACGTGACACTGAATGCATAAGTGTGTAGAATCAACATGGCAACGCGTGTTTAGACTTTATGTTGTGTTATTTCTACACACTTTGAACACACGTCAAACACGCCTTGTTTTTGCAGTGTACTTGCGTTACTTATATCGATGTTACTAGGAAAAATATTCCCAGCCTCAGTTCTTTTTCTCTGTCCTACCGTGGTAATTTCCCCAGGCCTAGTACTTTCGCTACAATTGAGGGGGGGATATCTTTAGATGGAGAAAGAGTTTACTGATGTGCATGATTTTTTTTCAAAAGAAAGATTTCTCTGCCATTTTTTGGACTCGCGGTATGTTTTCTTTACAACTTTTGGCTGTTGCATGGTATTTTTTAAAATTAATCTAAAAATAGCGGAGATATGGCACGGTCTTCTGAACAGTATGTTTAAAACTGACCCGACCTATAGGGTAATTCGAGGACAGATGTCTATGGTTTTCTCTGCGACGTCCTATTTCTAAGACCATAAAAAAAAAATATTTATATGTTTGTTCCCTCATATCTTTATTAGTAATAAAATTGAACACGAAATAATAACAGTCAAGTATTAACCTCACTTAAAAAAATATATTGTAGAATACTGAGGTGGCCATCTCTCTTATACTATTCAAGTATAAGAGAGATGGAGTTTCGTTGCGATATTATTTTAAGCAATATAAGATGGCCACATGAAGGAATCATAGGGGAGTTTAATCATTTTCGGTCAGTCCAGACTCTTCCTCCATGGATGGTTCGACTATCTAAGACACGCTTCTTCTCTTCTTCCCCTTCTTTTCAGATGCTTTATCTTCTTGCCACATGGATGACATTTGTCGTCGAATTCTGTGCAGTTTTCGTGCACCTAAAGCTCGCCTACGGTGCACTGAAGACAGTCTTCTACACTGAGAAAAAACTAATTGAATCAAACAAATATATTGGTTGATTCAAATAAATGTCTGATCGCGGAGTGCCACTGATATATGAGATTGTTACAATACTATAAAATATTGGAAAATGTGATTGATTCAAATAACATATTATTTTATTTGAAAATTCTGTCTGTTTTTGAATATCTACATTATCCTTCAAATAAAATTATTTTCTATTGAAATCATTCTATATACAATCCGTAGATGTCTGGATGAAATAATCAAGCGGTTGCTACAACATTTTTTATTTCGTACAGTGGAGAGAATATCAGATATCCAATGGAATATCCATGGAGAGAATATCAGATATCCAATGGAATATCCATGGAGAGAATATCAGATATTCAACTGATAAGAACAGATACAACACCTTGATCTTAGCCACAGGCCAAGAAGTGATCTTCAAGTCTTTAGAGTTTCTTTGGCGTTTAAGTAGATTTTCGGTTCGCGCGACGCTTACGAGAAACGAGCGCGCATGCGGCTTCTAGCGGTTACTCCGAGAACTACGGGTTTCCTCATACCGATAATTTTGGTGGCGCTCGGCCATGATTTGGTTGTTTTTTTTCAACCAAATGCGCAACAAACAAATTTTATTTTCGCATAATTTTTTAACCAATTCAGAAATTAGCTTAATATTTTTCAATAAAAATAAAATATTAATATTTTAACGAATAATGTACTTGAAAATCAATATCGGATATGGTGAAAAAAATAAAATAACATATTTGCTCAATAGAAATTTTATTGGAATCAAACGAGCGAAAGTCAATTATTGTTGTGTACTCGAATCAACAATATTAATATTGTGAATTGAAACGCTTTTTTTGTTCTTTTCAGAAAATGCATTGAAAACTATATAATTTGTTGGCGATAATTTTTTAGATAGTTTCAATAATATATTGTTCTCCGCTAACAATATATCTTTTGAATGAAAAAAAACTTTTAATTTGATCATGTTATTAAAGTCAATAGCATTTTGTTTGGACTAATAAATCCGATTATTTACACCAACAATTTTACAATTGAATCAACGAAATTTCACTCAATAACACCAATGATATTGGATCAATGATTGTTTTTTCTCAGTGTATTACGTCTGTTTCGTAATAGTTTTCGCCACATCCCACGCAGTGGTTAACAGAAGTTTCCAGAGGGGAAAATTTGCCACTCTCTATAAGCATCAGTTCATTTTCTTTCTGCGTATCAGTAGATTATATACGAGATATCGTTAAGATTAGATACGTTATTTAGATATTAGATCTAAGTTGCTCAGATACGTCATAAATAAGCAATATAAGTCGTAGGCAATATGGCCATCTGAGCTCAACATTTTTTGTCATTAATTTTGAGTACCCCGTGCTTATTATTTTTTTTTTCAGGGAAGGATCAAATAAATGTCCAATGGTTTCAAGGACTGTTCTTCTTCTGATGTTTTTGCATTTTTAGTACCTCTTCAGCTTGATAGTATATGTTAAGTCTGCATAGTTGCACTTCAGAGGAATGATTTTCATAGTCAAAGTACAAAGAAAAAAAAGCATAACGACGACTTTTCCATCTGTTGTATTCCGAAAATAATCTACAAAGTAATCGGCTAGCATCTATTAAAAAAAACAGATTGGATGCAAAGTGATCCTTTCGGGAGAATTACCCAGATATAGATATTGACGACAAAGGGCAAACCCAAAAAAACCCAATTGTATCTACAAGTATTATAAACGCATAGATAAGACGTATAATGAAAATGTGTTCTTATCCTCAATCGACCATCGCGTCCAGAGTTAACGTATGGTTATCGTTATCTCGACTCACAAGTTCATCCAACTGCAGCATGATTGTCACGTAACCGAGAATGGAACCGCAAATCTGACACAAGAGCCATTCTCATTGAGACACGAAGACAATGAAATCATGATGAAATTAGTGTAAGCGATCTATACAACCGGAGGAATTATTACTATGGACTTGCCGTGTAGAGAAGCGAAGCCTTCATCTCAAGTACACCGAAAAGTTGAATGGTCATGGGCTCTTGCAGCATCTGAAGCGACCATATTGCCGCCTGCCAATCATCAAATTAATATTTCCGTTCTGTACGTATGAGATAAAAAGTCGTAACGGTGCCATCTTTACCGGCTCGACGTGCATCTCCATTGGCTTCGACACCAAAACTTCGTGAAGTATATTTCCGGTACGATTGATCTGCAAAATGTAAGCGGTATATATGATATTGTCGTTGAAAAATAAACAAATAATATCGGCCGAGACCTCGCTCGTGGTTAAATCTGCGATGGCGATTTCGTAAATTATTCCCATCACGTGTAGACTGAACCAAAAGCACAACGGGATGAGCATTCCAATGAATTCTAATTTTAAGAACTTTCCGTCTCTGACTCCGACACACGCAGCGTAAACGATCGAAGACAGTTGAGATGAGTGGGCCAATATCGCCAGATACAAAGCAGGTGACAATACGTCGATTACGGATCTCGTAAGGTTCACCATTTCTGCGTGCAATTGACCCAGCAAAGCAACAGGATTCGTTGCAGTAGGATGTTCGATCCTGAAATGTTCAATGAATGGTGTACTAATTATGATGAATGATGTTTTAATAAATTAATTAAACAAACACCATTAAGGGGGGAGATACCTTTAGACGAGTTAATCTTTTGCTGGTTTCATGATTTTTTTCTAAAAGGAAAGTCTTCTTCATCATTTTTGAGACTTAGGGTATGTTTTATTTTTACTTTTGGCTGTTGCATGGTATTTTTTATTAATCTTTAAAAATGGTGGCAGTACTACGCGGTCTTCTAAACTGCATCTTCAAAATTGACATGACGTATTTAGCAAAAAAAAAAACTAATCGGCCGATTCTGATAAAATTTGGTATACAACTGTGTAACCGTGTCTCAAAAATCATGCTGATTTTCATGATTTTTTTTTAAGGTAAGATTTATTCACCTTTTGAGACTTAGGGTATGTTTTATTACTACTTTCGACTGTTACATGCTGTTTTTTCCATTGATCTCAAAAAATGGCGGAGTTATTACACGGTCCACTAAACTGCATTTTTAAAACTGACGTGACGTATAGCTAAAAAATGTAATCGACCGATTCTGATGGGGGTTAGTATAAATCTTTCTAACGTCATTGTCTAAAACATGACTCTAAAGGTTTTTGAAAATAAAAAAAGAAGTTTTTTGTTGCAAAAAGTAGCCATTTTTTCAAGAAAATTCAATCTCTTTCTTTCAGAGCGTACTATTTAATCGATTTTTAACATTTCTCACTATTTCCATATCCTGCGCATGGGTGGAAATAAAAGAATTATCGTCGTTGGTTTTTTCAGGCTAATTCCGCCGACACTACGTGTCACGCCATCTGGCAAAATCTGCCGACCCTGTTTAGAAGACCGTGCCATACCTCCGCCACTTAAAAAGATTAATTTTTGAGAATACCATGTAAAAGCCAAAAGTAGTAATAACACTCCCTAAGTCGAAAAAAAGGCAAAGAAATCTTTTCTTAAAAAAAAAAGAAAGTGAGCCATTTTTTCCTCGCCTAAAGGTATCTTCACACCCCTGAAAGTTCGCCGGTTCGCAAAAACTACCTATAAACGCCTATAACTCCCTCGATTTTCTACGGATTGAATTTAAATTGTCCGAGATTACTTTTTAAATGTTATATTTTGAAAATCTGCCTACAACGAAAAACCGATATTTTCGAAAATTTCAACTAGGTGTAAGCCCTTAAGGGGTTACCCCCACTTGCGATTTTGAAAAAAATCGATTTTTTTATTGCATTTTTTTGAAGTATAAGTATCTGAGAATATGTCCTGAATATTTCAAGTCGATCCGAACAAAATTGACTGAGATATGAGCGTTGAAAGAGAAAAATCCGCGTTGAAAGAGTTTCGTTTTTCTCAAAATGGCATTTCTGAAGTCGGTGATCAAGATTACTCGAACACTAATGAACCGATCTTCTTGAAATTTTGCAGGCTTATTTAATACATAAAAATGTAGTCTTTAATCATTCGATTTTTTTTTCGAAAAAAAAATGGCCGTTTTATAGCCAAAAAACGGCCGTTTTTTTGTCGTTAAAATCGAACCATTAACTTTGACTGTCGGCCATTTTGTGAAAAATGAATATTTTTTAAAATCCTTCGATTAAAGACTAGTTTATACTTATATTTGACTAAATCCATCCGCATTTTTTTTTTTTCAGATGATCCACTTCGCCGCAATGTTGGTCACCGCAAACCGTGCATATAAAAACATTATTTCATTGACGGCCATTTGCCACTAAACAATGTAATATTTTTCAATAAAAAATTACTGAAAGTTCTTCAAGATGTGTTCTTTAAGATGGTATATTGATCGATTAAAAAAGTTTTGTAGTTTTCTTTAAAAAAATTCATGAAAAAGGCCTTTTTTTGCGCTACAAGTGGGGTTAACGCCTTAACATAACACCCCAGATGGAAGTACAGTTTCACTCTACTTGCCCATAGTTATTGAAACGGATGCAGCGTATCGACGGGCCGTGTGTAACCGTCGTCTGTAACTCGAAAATTTCTCGCAACTTGTTGTTCATCGACTGGAATTGATCGTGTATAGTGGCCATGACACCCATGTAGAGTATGATAAAGTTTGGATGGATGGTATGGCCGAAATTGTAAGGTAGCCAAATGGACATGTCGTACTGCTTGGGTGGTCTGATACTGCCGAGTGTGAAGAAAAACATCCAGATCCCGTTGTATATCAACGCATGTTTGCTGACTCTTTTTATCACCTTCCCGTGAATCTCCTGAATACCAAGCTTACGACCGGTATCCACGATCCCCCGATAGGATTTTTGTATGCTGCGGAATCGACGCTGCCAAAATGCGAAGGTAATCCAGGTTGTGATGATCATGCAACACTCGACTGTATAACTGACTATATCGGCTATTATGGCCATCGGAGTGTTATGAGTTCCATAGAAGTCCGTATCGTCGATTATGGCTCTGACGTAACAGAGAACGTACAACGAGGACAGAAGCATCGAGTAAAGAAATCCACCATAGGAGAAACGAATTGTTGTCCAATTCGTCAAGCCGTAAGGACACAGGCCGATGATTTTCCAAATGACGTACACTATCTTGGTCGTTATCATGGCGAAAGAAACGAGTAAATTTTTTTCCCGCCTTGCCACGAGTACGCGAGACAATCAACTTGGAAATGAAGTTGGGTATGCCGAAAAGGGTGTTATTTCAACGAGTGTGTTGGACTGTTTGAACAAGTAATCGACTCTTTGGCCTTCGGAAGTATCCATTTGATAATTGACATTAATGGAACTGTCATACGACCGAGCAGATAGCCGATATGAACATGACTAATAGCTGAATAATTATTTCAATGATTAAGTGCAGGCCTCATAGTTCCCGGGAGACCAATAAGGGTGCGAGGTAATCGCCGAGTTAACGCTCAATCCGTTGAACGTCTCCGGCCGCTGCAAACATCCATCACTCTCGATCTGCATCATAACCGTTATGTGAGTACAAATCGTTCCGGCAATCTGAACATTTAAAGGAACAACTTCATTCTGGTATGAATGCAAATATTAACCAATTATAATAGGTGAACGAATTTTTACTTAAGGAGGGTGGATCGTTACTCACAATCCAAGATTAAAAAAAAAACATTTATGTTATTGTCTAGATTAAATTGAGTATTTACGAATTTCACCGACAATAGACCGGAGATAAAAATCAGTTGAAGGTATGTCATTCACTGCAAAAAAAAGTCATTAAATTTACTATACTTTTATAATTGAAAATTTCTAAATTCGGAATATGAAACGGAAATTCGCACTTCAGTAATGGAAACTTCAGTAATTTAAATGAATTTTCATAGATTCGTATACATTTTAATATATGGGACATTGAATATTAGTATGCTGCGTATGAGTTTTTCAACGCGCATCATAATAATACAAATATTTGTTTGAGTAATGCAACACACGTATATGATTTAATTATTTACACAAAAAGTGTTAAAGTCGCAATATGACTATTATTTTTAACTTTATTCTGTTGAAAAGTACAATACCTTGTACATTGAATATTACAAAACGCTGTTTAAAGAAATATGAAATTCGAAATACTTTTACCATACTATGGCAAATGAAATTTTAAAACTTAGTATATGAATGAATATTTAGGCTTCAGTGTTGTAAAATTCAATACCTACATTTTATACGGTTTTACATTTCGTAATACGTACGAATTGAATATTAATACAATATCTACAATTGTCAAGGCGTATAATAGAAAAATAAATATTCTTAGTTGATAAATACAACAAGCGTTTTGAATATATAAAATGTAGACAAAGTAAGAAAATTACAAACTGACTTTTAATTTTTACCATACTTGGTTCAGGAGTATGCAATTTTTTGTGCACTGAATATTATGATAAACTGGAGGAAATGAAGAAATGAATAGGCATTTACCATACGAAGGCATGTACATTTTCCGATTTAGTATATGTTTATTCTGATAGTCTGATTTAATATATAATTCAGTGCAAAAACTTGAAATTCGTGCTTTGATCAGCATGTTCAATCAAATCATAAAAAACGTATCGAGTAACACCAAATCTAAAGTAAGTGGTGAACACCCGGTGGGGTGGTCTAGAGATTAGCGTGCTCGCCACTAAACCAGCGGACCGTTTATTAACCGAATTTTATTATTTGATTAACCGAACAAGCGGCCAAGTCTAATTAAACCCAAACAAACTAAAATCTATGCGCATTAATTTTGATTTATCCACAACTGATACTTCTGAATAGGTATATGATTTTTCCTGCACTTTGGTATGACAGTATTATTACACATTACTTAGACATTCAAAACGTAGTGTATGAATTTTATAAAATAACGATTATTAGTGTTCACAGGCTGAATCAGTAAAAAGAATTCCGGAATTTGTATATTAAAATTCATACAGAGTTTATTAAAGACGCAGAATGTAAATAATAACAATTACACTAACCTAAAACTGTAAAATGAATACACTTTTCTATGCCAAATTTACTTTTTTTAAATCTGTACGATAACATCTGTGCACATTAATTTTAATACGCTTATAATAGATACCTTGCGATACGTATATGATTTTTCCAGTACTTAAGTGTTGCGATATTACTGAACGATTATTAGACATTCGAGAAGTAGTGCATTGATTTTCAAACGACAATATTAAAATTCATTAACGGTATCTGTAAAAAGACTTCCTGCACTTTGATATTAACTTTGATACAGATTTTTTTTACAGAGTTGTACAAACAATTAAATGGGCAAGACATTCACACGACGGGTGATGTCATTTTTTGTTGGCTATTTAGCACCATAATAAACCATTTCTAACAACGGATTATCGCAAACTAAGCTTTCGGGAACATTTGGAAAAGAAAAAACCCATCGTGCCCTTCGTAAATCATATATATTCAATATTGAACCATCAAGGTATGATAAAAGATCGCGAATCTTGGCTGGCGAATGACGAACATTGCTGCCAATGTCCGCAAAGTTGCCAAACTTCGGCAACACTTAATATTAATTAATGGAAATAATAAATAATTTTGTGACATAAATATAAATAGGCATCATTATAAATAATTGTACTTAACATTCACTGAAGCAGTTTTCTCATAATAATCATCGATAATGTTATAATTTTTCAAGCTGGTGTCATCCCTTAACGGGAGATATACACCTAGATGGTCGAGGTCGAGGATTTAGAAGCTATGAACATTCCGTCAACCGTAGAAGACCTACACTATGGGCCTGGTATCGATGATTCCATGTAAGTTGACAAATTTCATGATTTATTTATTCCCAAATTTTCAAACGCGTTTTTCTTAAAACCACGTTTTTCAAATCGGTACCCAAAATTTCTCGAAAACTAATTAACCGATTGCCTTGAGGTTTTTTGTGGGTATTCTATACACCATTATCTAGTATTTGTCATAGGGTTTTTTCCCCGTTACTTAGTTTTTGTTTTATAGGCAAAATAATAACTAATTTTTGGCCCAAAAATCACTATTTATGTTCGAACCTCCGCCATTTTGTCATAAATCGATATTTTCAAAATCGGCTATGACAAGTACTAGATTATAGTATCTAATTTGATAATCTTTGTCGTTTTTTTTTCAGATGTTTTTTTGAAGGAATGCCAGTGGGTACCATATACGCAGATTTTTTTACGACGCCCCAAGGATCATACAATATCCTTGTATTTTTTTATATTATCAAATAAAGAAAATTAAACATATTTTTGAATATATTACTTTTCGATAATTAAAACCCCAATCCGAAATTTCACATAGTTTTCCTTGAAAAAATGTACAAAAATGACCTTCCCGAGTAGAAATTTCTTAGGCTTAGCCTGACCAGGATCAGGCCCCGATCGCGGTGTGATACGGGTAACACCTATTACGGACATCCTGATCCGACCCCGATCGGGCCGGAAGTATTTAGGCCCTAAATCAGGCTATACTAAAATGGCCGTACTAAGGCCGTCCCTGATAAGATCCTACTAAGACTTTCCCCGTCAGGGCCCTACCAAGCCTTGTCCTGATAGGCCCTACTAAGACTTTCCATGATAGGGCCTTACTGAGGCTGTCCCTAATGTGGCCCTACTAAGATAGGGCCACACGATAGGGCTCTACCAAGGCTGGCCCTGATAGGCCCTACTATGGCTTTCCCTGATGAGGCCATAAATAGGCTTGCCCTATAACTGCCTTAGCAGTCGCTAGATGCACATAACCTCTTATTCTCCACATGGAAACTTCGATTTTACAGCATCGTAGCTTCAGAGTTTCGATGCATTCCTGAATTCTATTTAAGGCGTTACCCCCACTTGTAGCGCAAAAAAGGCCTTTTTCATGAATTTTTTTAAAGAAAACTACAAAACTTTTTTAATCGATCAATATACCATCTTAAAGAACACATCTTGAAGAACTTTCAGTAATTTTTTTATTGAAAAATATTACATTGTTTAGTGGCAAATGGCCGTCAATGAAATAATGTTTTTATATACACGGTTTGCGGTGACCAACATTGCGGCGAAGTGGATCGTCTGAAAAAAAAAATGCGGGTGGATGTAGTCAAATATAAGTATAAACTAGTCTTCAATCGAAAGATTTTTAAAAATGTTCATTTTTCACAAAATGGCGGACAGTCAAAGTTAATCGTTCGATTTTAACGAAAAAAAACGGCCGTTTTTTGGCTATCAAACGGCCATTTTTTTTCGAAAAAAAAAATCGAACAATTAAAGACTACATTTTTATGTATTAAATAAGCCTGCAAAATTTCAAGAAGATCGGTTCATTAGTGTTCGAGTAATCTTGGTCACCGACTTCAGAAATGCCGTTTTGAGAAAAACGCGTTTAAAGTTTCTCTTTCAACGCTCTTTCAACGCGGATTCTTCTCTTTCAACGCTCATATCTCAGTCAA
>OY723392.1:18778336-18830836 GCA_963210295.1 Ophion ellenae
GTCTAAAGTAAGAAGACCCCTTAATATGTGGAAAACGTTTTTCTCGTAATACCCTTGGCATTTTACCCTTATTGCGATATGAGCCTGAAAACCATTCTCGATATGTACGCGACGTATAAATATGTGTGGATGCTTGTGCGTGTGTTCTTCTATATAAATTGAATATAGGTGGTGCGTGTGTGGGTTTCTTCCGGATATAGAAGATGGTCTATTGTCGTGTGGAGGTACTATGTATATGTAAAACGTACACGAATGTCCATATACTTAATTACATGGCAAAGTATGCGGTGGAGCGAATGGTAGGCGTGTGTATCCTCTCATTCGTAACCAAATACGTCCACATGCTGGGCTTAGTACCCCTCTCCCTCTCTCTCTCTCTCTCTCTCTCTCTCTCTCTCTCTCTCTCTCTCTCTCTCTTCCCTTTTATTCCTCTCTCTCTAGGCTGTACGTGTCTTTCTGCATGAGCCACACCTACAAGTATACTAACAGCATCACCATCTTGCCCTACAGAGGCTCCGCTGTCTTCCCAAGACAAAATTCGGAACACAATGCCATTCTAAACCAAAAAAAGAGGAGAAAACACCTGCGTTTGTCAATCGACGCACGTATATCGATCCATCCGTGCTGCGCTGAGATCAACGAGCCAATCGTATATTCCCCGAGTAGAAATTTCTTAGGGTTAGCCTGACCAGGATCAGGCCCCGATCGGGGTGTGATAGGGGTAACACCTATTACGGACATCCTGATCCGGCCCCGATCGGGCCGGAAGTATTTAGACCCTACATCAGGCTATACCAAAATGGCCCTACTAATGGCCGTCCCTGATAAGATCCTACTGAGGCTTTCCCCGATAGGGCCCTACCAAGGCTTGCCCTGATAGGCCCTACTAAGGCTTTCCCCGATAGGGCCCTACCAAGGCTTGCCCTGATAGGCCCTACTATGGCTTTCCCCGATAGGGCCCTACCAAGGCTTGCCCTGATAGGCCGCACTATGGCTTTCCCTGATGAGGCCGTAAATAGGCTTGCCCTATCCCTGCCTCAGCAGTCGTTAGATGCACATAACCTCTTATTTTTCACATGGAAACTTCGATTTTACAGCATCGTAGCTTCGGAGTTTCGATGCATTCCTGAATTCTATTTGAAAAAAAGGTGCTATAGACTGTCACGACAAAAAACGTTATGCAACTCGGATGCGTGTTAGAAGATTTCGGCAACTTTGTAAGACGAAGAGAGAGAGAGGAACTATATATATATATATATATATATATATATATATATATATATATATATATATATATAAATTATTTTTATTATATATATTAAAAAATATATATATATATAAGGTTAAGTTTCAAAAATCTATAGCATGTTATTCGATAAACCTCTTTAATTGTCACAATGATATCAACTAATTGATATACTTCATGTGATAAAACAAATAATTATAGGAATTCATTTGGTCTGTTATGCCATATCTGGGACCAAGATGTTACAAGCCCTCGGTAGTATAGGGGCAGCGTGCCTAGCTTTGGGTAGGAAGGTACGACGTTCGATTCCCATATAGGCGAAATATTTTCTTGGAGCAAAAACGTTTCAGCAGGCCAGGGAATGACGAATTATGATACAAAATCATTGTAGTGGAACTCTAAATTAAGTGGTTCATTCCATTTTGGTTTTTGAAATATTACATGCATTTCTTTCTGATCAGGCAACCTGATAGGCGCCTGATCAGGCAACCTGATAGGCGCCTGATCAGGCAACCAGATCAGGCCCATATGTGACACAACGTTACATTTCCTAGTAGGGCCCTTTCAGGCTGCCTTTTAGTGCCCTACCAGGGCAGTCAGGCAACCTGATCGGGCCCTGACCTGGACCCCATCGATATTTCTACGCGGGTCATTTCGATCAGAGCAATTCCTAACGATTTTTGAATTCCCATCACTTTCATCGTCTCAGACATATCAGTTCATCAACTTCATCATGCAGCAAGAAAGCATGCGAATCGATAAATCGAATTGAAATAAAATATTAGTAAACAACACAACAACAGAAAAGTTCATTCGTTTTTAATTAAAAAAATATTTATTTACATTTATTTATTTATTCATCGATGCATGCGAATCGATAAATAAATAGTAAAATAAAATAATTGTAACGACACAAGTCAACAAAAAATATTCCTTGGTTTTTAATTAAAATTTATTTGTTTACATTTATTTATTTATTCATTGATGCAAGCAAAACGATAAATAGAAGTAAAACGAAATATCTGTAAATAACACAAGTCAACAAAAAAAATCCTTGGTTTTTAATGTAATTTTATTTTTACTTTTTTTTTTATTAGTGTCCCTATGCACATCACTATTTGTCCAGTAGAACATTCGGTAAATTAGTATATCGTTTCCAGAAATGTAGCATTTCTGTGTGACAATGGCACCCCAGTGGGATGCCACTTCATATATCCCTCTTATCTCTGTCACCCGAAATAACTCGGTAATTATCGACGTCACAAAAAAATACTCCAGACAAAAGTTGTACGGTGTGAAGGGGGCCATCAAATGCGACCATTTTTTTCATTTCGGTGGAGTCGCTGACGCACAGTGAAGGTCACCTCCACTTTTTCAAATGGAACGGTACTTTTTTTTCAACCATCTTGTGGAGCACCTCAAGCCGCATGAAAAACATTCGGGGGTCAAAGTCGTTCAAGGTCATTCACGGCATCAAAATCGTGGAAGACAGGCATCAGGGAAGATGGGACATACACACATGATGGCTGATTACGTCATGGCTGATAGTCCAATTTTCCAAAGTTTTCGAAAATCACGGGTAAAAACCTTATTCAAAGTAAAAATATTTTATAAAATTTACATTTTCCAATAAAATTAGATTTTATAAAAAATATTGTGTATCTCCGTGTTCTTACGTAGAATATTGAGCAAAATAATAAAAATATAAAAAGTAAAAATATTCAACGAAATGTACATTTTTCAATAAAATTAGATTTTATAAAAAACTATTGTGTATTTCCTCGTTCTTACGTAGAATATTAATACCAAATGTTAAAAGAGGGTCAGTATGGAGATAAGATTCAGAAAAAAATATACCGTTTCGCTGCACCAAATCGGCTGTTGAGCTGTGTAAATAATCAATTTGTAGTTTAAAGGAACTATACATTTGGAAATAAATAGAATTTCGCTTGACATTGGTCTTTTTTTTCTTTCTCAGGCAAACTCAAGCAAACCCAACCAGTTGCCGTTTCGAAAAATCCGTAGAATAGCGCATATTTGTACATAGAAGTTTCGCAACGTGGGTAATCGCAAAATACCTCGCCTCGTAACGGATTGCTCACTTTGGTAAACGGTGTAAAAGAAGTTATGAAACGAATTAAACTCTCCGCATGAGATAGCCTGGGGTACCATATATATATATATATATATATATATATATATATATATATATATATATATATATATATATATATATATATATATATATATATATATATATATATATATATATATATATATATATGTATATATATATATGTATATATATATATATACATGTGAGGTATTCCATGTGAATCCGGTGGAATTTTTCCCTGACCCCCGCCAATTCGATTAATTTTTTTTTAAGTTGATTCCATTGACTCTAAAAGACACCCTGATTTTTTTTTACAATTTTCGAAACAACCCTTCGTCAAAACAAAAAAAAAATTCCGAAAAAAACGCCCCGATTTAAAAATCTGAAAAAAAGCCAAAAAATGCGTGATTATATGTAAAAATTCTCAAGCTATCACCCGCAGTGGGAGTATGATTTTTTCTGTGCTTTCTGAGCAATTAACGTTGAAAAAAATCCGAAAATTCAAGAACCGCTTACTTCGACTGGATACTTAAATATTTTGATACCCACAATGAATTTTTCTGACCATTTTTGAATAACCAAATCATAATCATGGACCTTGAACAGTTAGCAGTCAATTTTTCGGATTTTTTTAACGTTAATCGCTCAGAAAGCACAGAAAAAGTCATACTTCCACTGCGGGTGATGAAAATTCGAACATTTTTACATATAATCACGCATTTTTGGGAATTTTTTCAGATTTTTAAATCGAGGAGTTTCTTTTCGGAGAATTTTTTTTTTCTTTACTAAGGATTGTTTCGAAAAATGTAAAAAAGAATCAGAGTGTCTTCTAGAGTCAATGGAATCAGATAAAAATAAATAAATCGAATTGGCAGGGGTCAGGGAAAAAGTCCACCGGATTCACGTGGAATACCTCATATATATATGATATTACGTATTCCAAGCACGTGGACGAGATGCATCTACCTACGCCATTCGAATGTATAGGATACACTTGAATGGTGTGTCCCGATCACGTGCATCAGCGAATCCTCAGCCCAACGGGGACACTCATAGAGTCTTTATTCATCATAGCTTAAGAAGGTTGGAGCGTTAGCCACAATCCAAGA
Source organism: Ophion ellenae (assembly GCA_963210295.1). Taxonomy (NCBI): domain Eukaryota; kingdom Metazoa; phylum Arthropoda; class Insecta; order Hymenoptera; family Ichneumonidae; genus Ophion; species Ophion ellenae. Next base: position 18,782,808 of record OY723392.1, read on the forward strand.
TAAAAAAATAAATAAAAATATATCTCAGTGTCTAGACTCTACAGAGTCTGTAAGAATTTTTTGAAATTTTTTCACCACAAAACACCAGGGATAAAAAATAGTTTAATGGATGCAATTTTACGTGCAGTTAGATGGGCAAGGCGTTCACGCTACGGGTGATGTAATTTTTATAGCTATTCAGCACCAAGATGAACCATTTCTGACAACGATGCTGAAGTTTGCATCGTTGAACTGCAACGATTTTTTTTTTGCATATTTTGCCTACAAAAGTGCTTCTACCATTTGTAGAGCTATTTATGTAACGATCTTATAAATCTATAAAATTATTTAGCTAAATTATTCAGCGACATTATAAATCGCTAAATTATTTAACGACATTATAAATCTATTAAACAAAACATCATTTCTAACAACGAAATGACGCAAAAAACGTGGTAAACATTTAGAAAAAAAAACCCATCTTGTCCATCGTAAACTGTGGATATTAAATATTGAACCATCAAGGTTTGATGAAAGATTACGAATCTTGGCTGACAAATGAAGAGCATCGCTGCCAACCTCAATGTCCGTGAAGTTGCCGTATTTCGGCAACACTTAATATTAATTAATGGTAGTAATGAATACTCTCGTGACATATATATAGATAGGCATAATTATAAATGACTCAGAATTTCATTCTGAGTTGTATAAAATTTTCACTAACGCACTTTTGTTCATAATAATAATCGATAATGTCCTTAACTTTTAATAATAACTTTTCCAAGTTGGTAGTAGCACGGAAGTTTTTCTTGTTCACGTAATGGAATTATAGACATGCATTATTTTGCTCTTTAATTAAATATTTCATAAAAAATTAGGCTCTATAGAATAAATCGAGAGCTCGTATGCATTTTTTTGGGGTTCATTGAAAACAAAAATTCATAAACCGTCGTTGGACTCAACCGGACCGCTCCAAACTCCTTAAAAGATCGCTCGTGTGGATGAACGACGACTTACATTTGATGAAATGTCATTCTTTTTTCCATCAACGAGAAATTTATAGACTACTGGCCAAAATTATCCGGACACTTCAGATAATAGCAAAAGTTTCGATCACTTTGGATAATTTTAAAATTATATTAGAATAACATAATCAATTATACAGAGTTATATTATATCTTGGTAAAATAATAATATTATTCTAACATTATTTGGTAATTATCCAGTGATAGAAAGTTTTGCAATTATCTGAAGTATCCGGAAACTTTCGGCCGGTAGTGTATACATCTCGAAAAAAAAGAGATAAAGATAAAAAAAGAAAAAAAAGATAAAAAAAAGAGATAAAAAAATCTTTCGAGATACATCTCGAAAAAAAAAAACAACGAAAGCGAAGCTTCCTCTATGGGGAAGCAAAAAAAGAATGGAAAAGCAAATGGGAAGCAAAGGAAATGGGGAAGCAAAAAAAGAATGGAAAAAAAGAATGGTACATGTCCCACTGTCTCGTAACTACAGTAGCTGCAATCATTACTTCTTCCGTTCTCGATCTTGATAAAAGAATACGCAAATATTTCTCGCGCTCCCTTATTTCCTCGAGAGGCGGAGAGGAAAAAGATTCGATCGATTTTTTGCCATGATTCCCAACGAATTTTAATTCGTTCAATTAACGTGCTACATCTAGTGGGTCGAAAAATTGCATTTCCCAAAAATATTTTCATTCGATAATATCACCTTTTCCTTTGAAACACTGTTTTCAAAGTCGGTGGACATGATATCTCGAGAACCACTGGACGGATTGTTTCTAAATTTACAGGAGATACGACGAGAAACATTAAAAGCCCGTTGACGATCTCACTTTTTCAAAATCGACCTTTCCTCTAAAATAGATACGTAAAAATGACGACTTTTTTCATAGATTTTGTATGCTCGAGTTTCAGCTCGTCGCCACGTTGTTAAAAAAAATGTTGTTTACAATCGACGATCGTCAACGACTCGTATTTATTGTTAACTCGAATAACCCGTTTGGTTTTTAGATTTCGGATGGACCGTTTAAGGGGTTACGCCCACTTGCGATTTTGAAAAAATCGATTTTTTTATTGCATTTTTTTGGAGTATAAGTATCTGAGAATATGTCCTGAAAATTTCAAGTCGATCCGAACAAAATTGACTGAGATATGAGCGTTGAAAGAGAAGAATCCGCGTTGAAAGAGCGTTGAAAGAGAAACTTTAAACGCGTTTTTCTCAAAATGGCATTTCTGAAGTCGGTGACCAAGATTACTCGAACACTAATGAACCGATCTTCTTGAAATTTTGCAGGCTTATTCAATACATAAAAATATAGTCTTTAATCGTTCGATTTTTTTTTCGAAAAAAAAATGGCCGTTTTATAACCAAAAAACGGCCGTTTTTTTCGTTAAAATCGAACCATTAACTTTGACTGTCCGCCATTTTGTGAAAAATGAATATTTTTGAAAATCCTTCGATTAAAGACTAGTTTATACTTATATTTGACTAAATCCATCCGCATTTTTTTTTCAGATGATCCACTTCGCCGCAATGTTGGTCACCGCAAACCGTGTATATAAAAACATTATTTCATTGACGGCCATTTGCCACTAAAAAATGTAATATTTTTCAATAAAAAAATTACTGAAAGTTCTCCAAGATGTGTTCTTTAAGATGGTATATTGATCGATTAAAAAAGTTTTGTAGTTTTCTTTTAAAAAATTCATGAAAAAGGCCTTTTTTTGCGCTACAAGGGGGGGTAACGCCTTAAGCTGGAGAGTGTACACCGCCAAACATCGCGAAAAAAATGTCATCATCTGCCGGCGGCCATGGTTTTGTTGTCTTTCTGTATTTTTGGTGATTTTTTTAAGACTCTAAATATATGTGCCTTTGTGTTGAAAAAGTGCGTTCCTTTTTCACCAACCGTTTAGCAGAAAAAAATCGGATTCTGGAAATTTTTATCGGGCCCCTAGGTAGATGCAGCCCTTTAAGGCCGGAGCCTCAATTAGAAGGTCCGAAAAATCGTTTTTTTTATTGCTTAAATCGATAAATAAACTATCTAAGAATATATTTACAAAGTTACCGAGGCCAGTTGTAAATATTTTCCAAGATACAAGGCCAAAAGCACAGAAGCGATTGATATTTGATATTGATATTTCCTCCTATTGAAAACGTTGAAGCGCGTTTTCTCCACTTTTCATTTTCACGATTTTTCCAAATTGGCGGGCGTGATAGTAAAAAAACTAGACGACCTATTGAATCAAACCAAAGTTTCTTGCTTTAGTATGAAAATCTCTTCTAAGTGAACTAAAAAAATCGTTAAAAAAAGTACTTTTTAATTATTTTTATGGCACGTTAGTCATTTTTTTAAACACATTTTTTTTCAAACCTGATAAAAGTTATAATTTCGCGATTTTTTCAGCTTTTTCTTAATTCACCAAGAAGAAAAATATATGACAATTGAAAATTTTATGGGTTTTTTGTTTCAGTCAAGAATTACGAGCTGCATCTTTCCCACCGATTGGGGACTGCAGTGGCAAGACGCACATGGAATAGGCTGATAAATCTTCAGTCATTTATTGTTTTACGTTGAAAATGTTTTTTTTTCTACATTTCAAATATACATGAAAAGATACCTCAACGTTTGCTGGGCTCACTTGTTTTTTTTTCCTTAAAAAAAAATTCCCGAAAGAACGCTTTTTTAACCTTGTAATTCACGCTCCTTAAGGCATTTACAACGATCAAAAAATCGATTTCTCCTTTTTTAAATTTAAACGATAGAACTAGATATGTAGAATATTTACCCAAAGTTTCAAAGCGAAATTCGAAAACTGCATGATCAAAATTGGCGTGCAGGATTATTCAAAAACTATTAAGCCGATCTAGTTGAAACTTGGTAGAAATAATAATATTGGTGCCTTCTACTTGACGAGAATTGTTTTTGAAAATTAGAAACAAAAAACGACTTTTTCAATCCACATTTTACAGAAATGTTGCGTGAAATGTTGATTTTTTTTTTTGTAAACGCTTGCCATTTTCTCAATTTGCATTTTCTTCATTTTAATTACCATCACATAGAAACCATACACGTTCCAACTGAAAAAATGTTTGCACTTTTTTGCAAATCGTAGTCTACGGAAAGCTAGACTGCACGCCGATTCGCAACACTCTGCCACAGCTACGCCATTTTGATGATGAATAAATTTGAAAAAATTGTTCTGTATACTTAAATATACTATTAAAGTATACCTAAAGTTTTATAATTGTAGAGTGATTATTTCTTAGTTTGAAAAATCCCATGATATTGCTTATTTTTTCCTGTCTAAATGTATATCCCGCCTTAAATGCGATGATGTATGAATTCGTAGAAAGTTTACGACCGATGTTTCCATTGGGCACACGCATTGTATATTTTTCCGCACCAACCGCAAAGCCCGCGAGAACATTACGGAAATAATGCCTACGTGGGCGCAATATCGGTGCGCAGGGCGAAATAAGCGTAATTAAAGTACGTAATGCTCGGTCCGCCAAAACAGCGAAATAAGATTCAATTGCGGAGGCATCAGCATTGTGACGAATTATCGGGCAACAGACCGGAATTTCGCACGGGTCAGAAGACACCGCAATAACAGACCGGGTACGGGGGGGGGGGGGGGGGGGGTAAGAAAGCGCAGGGTTAGGGAACTGGTAATAAAAGAAAATGATGACGTAGAATTTGGGTCAGTGGAACGCTTCGTGTGTGCGTGAAATCGCAAGTCAATGACCTCGAGCTCGCGTCAAGCTCTACTGTCTTACATTCAAAGATACGTAGACAGTCACCTGACTGCGGCTCCACTCGCCGGACAAATCACACCGGGACCTACCGGGACAAGATTAAAAAGAATCGCCAGCAACACAAAACCATCAATCTCCCTCCTTCTCTCGAACTTTCGCATAATCGAGAAACTTAACCCACTTGACGAGGAGTTCCGACTTGTGGATCACTTTTAAAAGTTCCCAGTCACTTCGCTACTGTGTTTCATATCTTGGAAAATAATGCATGGACGTAATAATGTACGCACCTTAGCGCTTAGCTTGCATTGCTCTTTGCGTACTTCATTTTTTTCAATGGCGTATATATATAAGATCGAAAAATGAGCCAAACAAAATCGATAGGAAAAAATCACATTTCATTGGTAAAATGTCATTACACTGAGAAAAAAAATCACTGATCCAATATCAATGGTGTCGAATGAAATTTCGTTGATTCAATTGTAAAATTGTTGGTGTAAATATTCGAATTTATTAGTCCGAACAAAACGCTATTGACTTTAATAACATGATAAAATTAAAAGTTTTTTATTTCATTCAAAAGACATATTTTATACATATTTATTTTATACATATATTATTATCGCGAACAAATTATATACTTTTGAATGCATTTTATGCAACGAACAAAAAAAGCGTTTCAATTAATAGCATGAATATTGTTGATTCGAGTACACAAGGAAAATTGAATTTCGCTCGTTTGATTCAGATAAAACTTCTATTGAGTAAATATGTTATTTTATTTTTTTCACCATATCCGATGTTGATTTTCAAGTACATTATTCGTGAAAATATTAATATTTTATTTTGATTGAAAAGTATTAAGCAAATATCTGAATTGGTTAAAAAATTATGCGAGAATAACGTTTGTTTCTTGCGCATTTGGTTAAAAAAATCAAACCCGTAGTTCTCGGAGCAACCGCTAGAAGCCGCACGCGCGCTCGTTTCTCCTAAGCGTAGCGCGAACCGAAAATCTACTCAAACGCCGGAGAGACTCTAAAGAGTATCGCTACTTGGCCTGTGGCTAAGATCAAAGTGTAGTATCTGTTCTTATCAGTTATCTGATATTCTCTCCACTATTATCGTGGATGATCATTCTAATGCTCACTTTCTATTTAAGACTTAAAACAAATTGAAAAACTTACGTCTCATGGTATATTCGTTTCGATGTAGGAAAGAAATAATTCATTCTGTTGATTATATTTTTGTACGAAATAAAAAATGTTGTGGCAACCGCTTAATTATTTCATCCATACATTTACGGATTATATATAGAATGATTTCAATAGAATATAATTTTACTCGAAGGATAATGTAGATATTCAGAGAACAGAAGAGATTTTCAAATAAAATAATATGTTATTTGAATCAATCACATTTTTCAATATTTTATAGTATTGTAACAATCTCATATGTCGGTGGCACCCCGCGATCAGACATTTATTTGAATCAAGCAATATATTTTTTTGATTCAATTGGTTTTTTTTTCTCAGTGTAGATTTTCGATTCGTCGCCGCGTTTTCGCGTAATGTCGATTCAAAGTTGAAAGCTCGTCTGCTAAAGACTATCTTACTTTATAAAGAGTCGCGGCGTGTCGTCAGTGTCACTGATGCTCAGTGGACAAATTTACCTTCATTTCGCCTTTTTAGAAACATTTTTACAATTTTTTTCGGTCCTGTACGCCTTTTTGAAAATGCCTATTTTTCAGTATTTTTTTTGCACGTCTAAAACTGCCCGCATTAATTCTGGCGAATTTCTTCGCTCGTTTTTTCCATGACGAACTTAAAAAAGGTATCGAAACCAATATTTTCGGTTTTTGGAAAGTTTCGTACGATTCTTTTTCGCCCCATTATTGCATTTTTAGCTAAAAAAGACATGTTTTAGAAAAATGGACGTAGTCCAATAACTATGGGGGGTGAGAGAAAATGTCAGGAGGGTAACAAGTTGCATAAGTACACACTGGAGTAGCCAGAATTTTTTTAAAATCAAAAAAAAATTTTTTACAATTTTTGGTCGGGACTCCGATGAGTGGAGTGGCTCCATTTGGGAATTATGGGGTCTAGGGCAATCTATCAAGAAAGAAGATTTGTTTACTCTTTAATTTTTAATTAATTACAATTATTCAGAATTTTTTGAAAAATAGTTTAACAATTTTTTCAGATTTTTTAAAATGATTATTTTACTAATTTTTCGACTAAAACTCGGAGAATCATCCTCGGTTGAGTTGTTGTGTCTCAAGACCTATCGGATTTAAGACCAAATATTTATACGATACTCGTATAGATATTTAATTCGCTTTAAACGAATGATCATGCCTCGTTTTTTAATACAGAGTTCTTTATATTTAGTCAACTTTACACGATAAGTCAAGAGACGTGATTGACAATTTTTTTTGCGTTAAAAAACGAGTTCGAAAGTTTAAAGCTTTTTCTTTTTAAAATGTGGTCTTAAATCCGATAGTTCTTGAGACACAACAACTCAACCGAGGATGATTCTCCGAGTTCTAGTTCAAAAAATTGTTAAAATAATATTTTTAAAAATTCAGAAAAAATTGGAGGTAATTAAAAATAAAAAAGTAAACAAATTTTCTTTCTTGATAGATTGTCCTAGACCCCATAATTCCCAAATGGAGCCCCTCTACTCATCAAAGTCCCGACCAAAAATTGTAAAAAAAAAATTTCAAAAAAAATTCTGAGAAAATTCTTTTCTTCCCTCAACTTTTTACCCTCTTGACATTTTCTCTGAAACCCCATAGTTATTGGACTACGCCTATTTTTCTAAAACATGTATTTTTTAGCTAAAAATGCAATACCGGGGCGAAAAAAATCGTACGAAACTTAAAAAAAAACGCAAATGTAGGTTTTGTGCCCTCTTTAAGTTTGTCATGGAAAAAACGAGCGAAGAAATTCGCCAGGAGTTATGCGGGCAGTTTTAGACGTGCAAAAAGCTGAAAACCAGCTATTTTCAAAAGGGCGTACGTGGTCCAAAAAAAATTGTAATAATGTTTCTAAAAATGCAAAATGAAGGTAAATTTGCCCTCTTTAACACGCCGCTTGGGAAATTTGATTATCTTTATTTTTGAGTCCGCTATCTAACTTTTAGTGCGGCAAGAAATGTCGACTGTTGTGCTCAAACTTTTGGCCGGCAGTGTATATATCGAACATGATTGTTTTTTCGCGATTCTTCTACTCCCATCTCATTTTCTAGAAAAAGCCAATAGACATTTTTCCTTAAATCGATGTACCGTAACATGGAGTCTCAATTTTTTTGCTTATTTTGTTCCGCAAGATTGCTGAGTTGTTCATAAAGTAGTACCGTTTTAGAAAATGTACCGCAACTCGAGATCTATAATTTTCTAAAGAAAATATACCGGAAAAAAATACGATTAAAAACAAAAATCACCAGATTACATTTTAATGAGAAAAAAACGTTTTAGAATTTATAAGTATGACGACTCCTGGTCGCAAATCGCGACCATATATATCAATTTGTCTTGGAAACTTGGCAATCGACTGGAACGTGCCCTTTGACTTTAAGGGGGGATTGTCTTTTTTTTCGCAAAATTTACCGCTTTTTGGGAATTTTTTTGTGAAGAAAGTATACAACGGAAAACTTGTGAAACTTGGCACATAGTTTTATTGATCTGTTTACTACATACAAAAAAAATTTTAAACAATTTCATCAAAAAATCCCCCCTTAAACGCGTTTTGTCGAAACAACTTTTTCACAACTGGTGTGCACGATTTCTCAAAAACTATTCAACCGATTGCCTTCAAATTTGGACAGAATGCTCAGCTGACATCCTTTTATCGTTTGATGAAGCAAAAAAGCAATACGTTTAATAGTTTTTCATTTATAACAAAAAATCGATCAATTTTTTTCGAAAAATCGATACTTCAAGTTCAAAACGTCACCAAATCGTCAATTTTTTTTTCCCTTCATCGAACGATAGCTATATGTGTCTAAAGTAAAATGCTTTTTGGGTTTTTGTTGCAGGATGAACGTGAAGGCTGTAATCGTGCACACCATCAAAAAAGGACCATCGCGCGTCGAGGGGGGTGGGAGGCGGATTTTTTGATGAAATTGTTTAAAAATTTTTTTGTATGTAGTAAACAGATCAATAAAACTATATGCCAAGTTTCACAAGTTTTCCGTTGTATACTTTCTTCACAAAAAAATTCCCAAAGAGCGGTAAATTTTGCGAAAAAAAAGACAATCCCCCCTTAAAATCTTTTTAAGGGGCTATACCGGTGCGACACTTCCAAAAATTCGATTTTTTTGCCTTTTCGACAATTTATACTTTCAAGAATATCCTGTACAAATTTCAAGGCCGTATCTCTGATTATTTTATCTTGCAAAAATCGATAGTTAAATCTTGAAACGCGTTTTTTCTCGAAATGGGATTTTTCAAATTTGCTGACATTGTAACTCAAAGAGCAATTATCCGATAGACTTGAAATTTCAATTCAGTTCTCTTGAATATATTTACTCTACAATGACGTAGAATATTTTTGATTGGATGAAAATTGACGACTTGAAAAAAACGACCATTTTATAGGCAAGAAAACAGACTTTTTTTTCATAACTACGCCATTTTGTTAGATTTTGATATTTTTCGAAAATCCTACGTCATCCTACAGGAAATACCTTCCAGTTTAACGAAATTTTTTCCATTTTCGATTTCAGCTACTCAATCAGCCGGAATCATGTCAGCAGTGGAGGAACTTTTTTTTTGCGCCTCCGAAGGCAGCGCATAAGTCGCTTGGAACTCAATATTTTTCTATGAAAAAAATATGTATTATAAGTCAAATATAGCCAAATATATTCTTAATTTTTCGAAACCTTTAATTGAGTACTTTTCTTCAAAAAAATTCCCGAAAATCACCAAAATCTTCAGCGTTCACACTGGTATAGCCCCTTAAATCATGACGGAAGAACAAGTACTATCCGGGAAGTACTATGATTTTACTGCCATAACGAAAGAACATTGATTTTTTTACGACTGACATGAGCCCGCAGACGAGAATGTTTTTCCTCGATTTATCGACGCGGCTGAACGACGAACGCTTTCCACTCGAATACTACAAATATTTCCGTGCGTACATAGAGATCGTGACTCGAGGAAAAAAAACGAAGAAAAATGGTCGCCGATGGCCGCGTTTCACACAAAAGACGCGAAAGTTTTTTTTTCCAGCCTCTATGCACGAATGTCCGAGAAATTGTTTTTTTTTTTTTAGAAATGTGTCTGGGGAAACGTCGTTCATTCCGTGAGATTTGTGTGTTAAGGAGAACTTTCGAGACTGAGTGTGTCCGAGAAAAGCAAACGGAGTCAACAAACCGGGAAAAAAATGACCGAGCGACGGATCAGAGTCATTGACACATCGAATGGAGTATAAAAATTAAGGAGGTCGGAGCGTCAGCCGCGATGAAAGATTAAATTTGAAAAAAATATATGTTATCGTCTAGACTATACTGAGTCTGTATACATTTTTTGAATTTTTTTCACCATCAAACACCACAGATAAAAAATTGTTCAACGTATGTAATTTTACGTGCGATTAGGTGGGCAAGACGTTCACGTTACGGGTGATGTAATTTTTTTGGCTACTTAGCACCAAGGTAAACCATTTTTAACAACGCTTCAACGCAAAGTAAGCATTTGTAAACATTTAGAAAAAACAACCTATCTTGCCCATCGTAAACGATACACAGGGTATTAGGAAGGTCAATGCAAAGCCTCAAGGGGGTGATGGGTCACCGTTAGGAACATACCTAACCTAGGGTACCGTAGTCCACAGTCTAAGGATTTCGAGTTATCATGGTAAGTATGATTTTTGGAAAATTTCCCAAAATTAGGTACTAACTCGTTCATAATGTTCAAACGGACAATAATTGGTTACTAAAGACTTATTTGCGTCTTAGCTTGAGGACTTAGGACACAGTAACGATTATAAAATCATGTGCGAATTAAAACATTTTTTTCGTATTAAAAAGTGCTTCACTCATAAAGGCGTGACATTTAGCATCCACAATTTTTGACCCAGGACAAAAAACAAAATTTCTCGCCAATCTACAATAGAATACCTAGAGAAGTACGTACGGAATTTAAAAAATATTGTTTTATTCAAAGTTGTAGGTATTAGAACTTAAGAAATGAATTTTCAGTGATAAATTTCGTTATAACTGCTCGTAAACTGCTCATTAAATGAATCAGAAATCAGAAATTAATCAGAAATTCCATACGTACTTCTCTGCGAAGTAAATCGAGTGAAAATTGTTGAAGTTATTTGTCATGCCAATTGGAAAAAATCTGTTTCGAGAAGTTCCGAGTAGTCGGCCATTTTGTACATCAAAAAAAAATTCTAACAGCTTGATATTCATACTAAATAGATGTGTAATTAATTTTATGAATGAATCACTTATTCATACGAAAAAAATGGTTAAATTCGTACATGATTTTATACCCGTTACTGTGGCCTAAGGCCTTAATGTGTATTCAATCGAAAAACACCGATACAATCATCTGTATCCACACAACAAAATGGGACGTGTTGAATAAAAAACTTACCAAACAACAAAATACCTGATATATTGACGCTATTTTAAAAAAATAGCATTAACATAAGAGGTAAACGAGTTAGTACCTAATTTTGGGAAGTTTTCCAAAAATCATACTTACCATGATAACTCGAAATGCTTAGACTTTGGACTAAGGTAACCTAGGTTAGATATGTTCCTAACGACGTGACCTATCACCCCCTCAAGGCTTTGCATCGACCTCCCCAACACCCTGTATATTCAATATTTCATCAAAGTTTGATGAAACATTCTGAAGTATTCTCTTTTCACTCTGAGTAACATTCCGTCTACCGTAGAAGACCTACACTATGGGCCTGGTATCGATGATTCCATGTAAGTTGACAAATTTCATGATTTATTCATTCCCAAATTTTCAAACGCGTTTTTCTCAAAACCACGTTTTTCAAATCGGTACCCAAAATTTCTCGAAAACCAATGAACCGATTGCCATGAGGTTTTTTGTGGTTATTCTATACACCATTTTCTAGTACTTGTCATAGGATTTTTTTTCCGTTACTTAGTTTTTGTTTTATAGGCAAAATAATAACTAATTTTTGGCCGAAAAATCACTATTTATGTTCAAACGTCCGCCATTTTGTCATAAATCGATATTTTCAAAATCGGCTATGACAAGTACTAGATTATAGTATCTAATTTAATAATCTTTTTGGTTTTTTTAGATGAGTTTTGAAGAAAATCCAGTGGGTACCGTACACGCAGATTTTTTTACGACGCTCCAAGGATCATACAATATCCTTGTATATTTTTGATATTTTCAAATAAAGAAAATTAAACATATTTTCGAATGTATTTACTTTTAGATAATTAAAACCTCAATCCGAAATTCCAAATAGTTTTCCTTGAAAAAATTCTTTAAAATGTTTTAAAAAATATTTAAATGTCTTTAAAAATTCTTTTCCGGCTCCTAGATGTATATCTCCCCTTAAAACAGATACAGGTTAAACCCGTATTTACCAATAAAAACGTTGCATCTGTATATCCAAATGAAATGTCAGTCCGTCAACACCAATCGGGTATTTTACTCGATGTAACAAAAATACTAAGAATGTATAAATAAGGCAGTTTTCGCAATAAGCAATCGAATGATGTTGGTTTTAATTTATAAAAACACAAAAAAAATGTCTAATTCATTTAAAAATAAAAAAAAAATCTATTTGTTCAACGAACATGAGAAACGGTAGCCGCCATAATGGATTCCGACGTGACGTCATTGACATAGTAAACAAAGAACGCGGTAGACGTATTACTCTCTAACCTGTGAAAGAAAGCGTCAACAATCATACATTCTCGTTTGTCATAGTTAATTGCTAATTTTCAAATACTTATCTGTACTTAAAAAAAGAAGAAATGAGTTTTTTTCGGACTATGACTCTGGATCTCTTCTCGCAAGTTTTAACCAAGTCTTCCTCATATTTATCTCAATTGTCATTTTTGATCCACAACTTTCCCGGTGTTTTTACACTAGTATTCTTACATTTAGGAACAACACACCAATGATAGGAATTGTAACTCACTTTTAACCAAAAAAATGTACGTATTCACTATTGGCGCAGGCGTCGATGTTTACTATGCAAGTGACGTCACGAACCGAAGCAGCATGGCGGCTAGCGTTTGCGCGCGGAAATTTAAAATGTAAAATTTTAATGCATTTTTGTGGCACTTATCGATTTCATAAAATAGAAATAAAAATTCTAGTAGTTTGTTACCACCAAAGGATGGAATTGGCACACCTTTGTAAAAAGGGTGTATACCCTATTGCTGCTGATGGAGTGCCTTATCTGAAATATCTGATTCATTCACATTGAAAACGTACATCTTTATCAAAAAAATGATGTGGTTTTGTCCATGGAATCACAAATTCAATCCCACACAAAACTTGGTCCTGATGAATCTGTCATTTCTCATAAGGCGAAGTAAGTACAGTTTCATTACTGTCAGTTTTTGCAATAAAGATTCGATAGAAAAAATACGTGGACTTTCCGTGAATTTCTATACGTGGAAATACGTATATAAATTTTTTTTAATCATATCGGTTGCTGCTGATAAATGCACACAGCTTCTCAATCAGTGTACCATACAGTTTTGATACAATAGATCGCACATACACTACCGGCGAAAAGTTTCCGGACAAAAATTTAAAACAGTGCCTGAACGGTTTTCTATGCCATTTCGCCGGTAGTTGACCTAGGCCAATTTAATAAACGGCATTTCAAAGAGAAGAGATTTACCTTCATTTTGGCTTTCTTCCAAAAATTTTACGATTTTTTTTACTATTAGCACCCGGTTTTGAAAATGACAATTTTTCGTCGTCTTTTCGTTCCCTTTTAAGTGGACCTCGTTTGCAGTAAAACAATTTTTTTACGCATTTCTTCGACCCAAATTATAAAGGGGGAAGCCTAAGCTTCAATTTCATTTTTTTTAAATATTCTACGATTTTTTTTCCAACAATATTTGGTTTTTTGAGAAAAAATAGATAATCTGGAAATTGCCCCGGAGTACGAAAACGATGAGATTTACAACAAAACCTGAAGACAGCAAAAAGTTGCATTGCTTCTTGTGAGTTCACGAGAATTTTTTCAGATTTTTTTGTTCGAAATTTTCTTTTTTCATCTATTTCCGGTCAAAGCTCGATTGATCTGAATACCATAACAATAATATAATTAAATTCGGCAAAAGGAGGTTTCTTCGACGAGACCAAAGTTTAATATGTAAGTCAAAAATTGAATTATATTATTGTTATGGTATTCAGATCAGTCGAGCTTTGACCGGAAATAAATGACAAAAAAAATATTCGAAAAAAAAATCTGTAAAAATTCTCGTGGACACACAAGAAGCAAGGTAATTTTTTTGCCATCTTGAGGTTTTTGTCGTAAAACCCATTGTTTTCGTACGCCGGGGCAATTCTCAAATTATCTATTTTTTCACAAAAAACGAAATATTGTTGGAAAAAAAAGTAGCAATTTTTTTTAAACGAAATTGAAGCTTAGCCTTCCCCTTTTATGATTTTGGTCGAAAAAATGAGTAAAAATGTTTTTCACTGCAAGCAGGGTCCACTGAAAAAGGAACAAAAAGACGACGAAAAATGGTCGTTTTCAAAACCGGGTACTGATTGTAAAAAAAATCGTAAAAATGTTTGAAAAAAGCCAAATCAAAGGTGAATTTCTCCTCTTTAAAATGCCGTTTATTAAATTGGCCCAGGTCAACTACCGGCAAAATGGCATAGAAAACCGTTCCGGCACTCTTTTGTCCGGAAACTTTTCGCCGGTAGTGTACGTAAGTCCCCACAGATTCTATCTTGCTCACAAAAATAGTAGAATCTGATACATTCCATATCGGTTTTCCAACAAAAAAACCGTGTAGCCGAACATCCCAATGAATCCAGATAAATTACTAGATTCCGAAATTTCTACTGCCAAATAAACCAAATACCAATGAATGGGATTCCTATCGTTGGCTACAGGATCCTATTGGACCTCTACAATTGGATATTTGGCAGCAAGCTAGCATTACTACCAACCTCAATGTCCGCAAAATTGCCGTAGTTCGCCAACACTTAATATTGATTAAGGCGGGATATACATGTACAACGATAAAAAAAACGATTTCTTTTTTTTTCCCTTTAAACGATAGAACTATATGTGTAGAATATTTTCCTAAAGTTTCAAAGCGAAATTCGAAAAACTTCAAACGTCACAGCCCGTCAACGCTGTGCCTCACCGCTCGGATTCGGAGCGAGCGTGAACTTCAAACGCGTTTTTTTTTATCGAAATTGGCGTACAGGATAACTCAAAAACTATTAAGCCGATTGAGTTGAAACTTGGTTGGAAACTTGGAAATATTGATAATATTGGTACTTTCTACTTGACGAGAATTGTTTTTAAAAAATTTGGAAAAAAAAACTACTTTTTTAGTCCACATTTTACAGAAATGTTGCGGGAAATGTTGATTTTTGTTTGGTAAATGCGTGTCATTTCTTTAAATTTGCATTTATTTAATTTTAATTACCGTCACGTAGAAACTATACATGTTCTGACTGAAAAAATGTTTGAACTTTTTTGCAAATCAAAGTCTACGGGAAGCTAGACTGCACGCCGATTCGCAACTCCAGCGGCGACCTTGCTGTAACACTCTGCCACAGCTCCGTCATTGCGACGATGAACAAATAAAAAAAAATGTTTTGTATACTTAAATATACTATTAAAGTATACCTAAAGTTTGCTAATTGTGGAATAATTATTTCTTAGTTTAAAAAATTCCTCAATATTGCTTGTTTTTTTTCTGCCTAAATTTATATCCCGCCTTAACGGTAATAATAAATAATCTCGTGACATTCCTATAAATAGGCATCATTATAAATTACTCAAAATTCCATTCTGAGTTGTATAAAACATGCGCTGACACTTTTTTTTTTTTCATAATCATCGATAATGTTATACTTTTTTTTTTATTGGTTTTTTCCTTAGGTACACGCTTTTCGCGTTTGTTACCTATTCTTTCCCTTCATTGTGCCCGTTTTGTTTCCTCTACTGTTTACTCCTTTTTTGTTCTCCATCGTTCTCCTTGTTCCCCCCCCCCCCCTCTTGCGGCCGCAGCCGACTTCCCCCTCTGTATTATATTCATCATGACATTTCTGTCATGGGTATAGGGAAACTGCGGAAAACCTATACCAATACAGCCGGTCATCGAGTTCGCCCCCCAGTCGTGGAACTAGTCTTATTTCGCCGCGAAATGCCGAAGAAAAACATTTCACGACGAAATGTACGCGACTGGGATTCGAACCCGGGACCTCCCGGTCCGCTGGTTTAGTGGCGAGCACGCTAACCACTAGACCATCGCACCGGTTTATAATGTTATACTTCTTTAAGTTGGTAGTAGCAAAAGTTTTTCTTATTTACGTAATAAAAATATGAAAATTCATAATTTAGCCCTTTAAGGAGAGATATACACGTAGATGGTCGAGGTCGAGGATTTAGAAGCTATGAACATTCCGTCGACCGTAGAAGACCTACACTATGGGCCTGGTATCGATGATTCCATGTCAGTTGACAAATTTCATGATTTATTCATTCCCAAATATTCAAACGCGTTTTTCTCAAAACCACGTTTTTCAAATCGGTATCCAAAATTTCTCAAAAACCAATGAACCGATTGCCTTGAGGTTTTTTGTGGTTATTCTATACACCATTATCTAGTACTTGTCATAGGATTTTTTTTCCGTTACATAGTTTTTGTTTTATAGGCAAAATAATAACTAATTTTTGGCCCAAAAATCACTATTTATGTTCAAACGTCCGCCATTCTGTCATAAATCGATATTTTCAAAATCGGCTATGACTAGTACTAGATTATAGTATCTAATTTAATAATCTTTTTGGTTTTTTTTTTTCAGATGATTTTTGAAGAAACGCCAGTGGGTACCGTACACGCAGATTTTTTTACGACACTCCAAGGATCATACAATATCCTTGTATATTTTGGATATTTTTAAATAAATAAAATTAAACATATTTTTGAATGTATATACTTTTAGATAATTAAAACCCCAATCCGAAATTTCAATTAGTTTTCCTTGAAAAAATTCACAAAAATAACCTTTTTCCGGCTCCTGGGTGTATATCTCCCCTTAATTGTATATTTTATGAAAAATGAGCATCTACAGAATAAATCTATACCTCGTATGCATTTTATTAAAGTTCATTGAAAAAAATGCACAAACCGTCATTTGACTCGAGTAGACAAGCCTGTCGAGGAATGGTATAAAAGAAATTAAATTCGAGTAGAAACGCTCGGTGAAAATATGGAGGTTTTACTCACCGGGAACTGTTTCGCCGTTGAAAGTCATTTCTACCAAATGTGTTACAGCCTCGTGTGGCACGAACGATGCCAAAAATCTCTGACTACCCAGTGCGCGTACGAAACTCGTAACGTGACCACCGTTAACGAGTATCTCAAGATTTCCCGAACCAGCGCGAGATCCGTCGACTGCGAGAAAAAAAGAAACAGAATTGAAAGACAACAGCGATGGAAGAGGTTTATAAAATGAAGTCTCGTTTGAACTTTTTCTTTTTTGAATTTAAAACATGTCTGTTTTTTTTCGTCTCTTATTTTTATCATTCTGAAGCATGCCATATTAATTTTATTATTTCCCCGTATTATGATGCAAAATGACCTTATTTTTCATTGTAGTCCTTATAAAAGCGATTTTACATCCTCTAGAATAATAAAAAATAAGATTATTTGAAGAAAAAACCTTTTTTTTTCACTTTGATTCAAGAGAAAAAGTTATTTAAAAAAATAATAAAACTAATATGACATGCTTCGGAATTATTAAAATGAGAAACGAAAAATAATTGATTGAATTGAAAAAGAAAAAATGTTTAAATGAATTCGGGTCGCTTTCCGCTCTGCTGCCGGCTCGTGCCCTCCCCTTGTGATTACTCAACTATAATCTTTTTTTTCATAAAAGAATTTAAAAAAAAATATTTCGAAATAGCTCACGAACGTTGTGCCTAAGCTTCAAGTCGCAGCGACGCCCAGTTTTGATTTCACAGGCTTCTAAGTGAAAACGCTGAAGTTTACATGGATGGAATGCAACCAAGATTATTTATTTTCCATCGTTTTAATTTTTTTTCGCCAATTTTGGCCGTGAATCGCTCAAACGTTTTCACGTTTTCTTATTACAAATTTTCGGCATCAATTTGCAAAAAAACAGAATAGTGAAAAAGTGAAAAAATGAGTCGTTGCGTTTCAACGATGCAAATTTCAATGCGCAGTGCGCAGTGGGGTGAACGTCCACGTACAGTTTACAACAACTTTAAGGCATACTTTTAGGCGAGGAAAACATTTGCTGACTTTCACGATTTTTTAAAAGATACATTTATTCACCTTATTTGAGACTTAGGGTATGTTTTATGAGTACTTTTGGCTTTTCCATGGTATTTTTTAATTTTATTAATCTTAAAAAATGGCGAATGGCATGGTCTTCCAAACTGTATTTTCAAAACTGGTATGACGTACAGCTAAAAAACCAATCGACCGATTTTGATTAAATTTGGTACAAATCTTTCTAACCTTATTGGCTAAAACACGACCCTAAATATTTTCGAAAATAAAAAAAGTAATTTTTATTGCAAAATGTAGCTATTTTTTTCGGAAAATTCAATCTTTTTGTTCCAGAGCGTACCGTTTCATCGATTTTTAACATTTCTAACTTTTTCTTAGTTCATATTCTGCGTATGAGTGTTAATGAAGTAAAAAATCGTCATTGATTTTTTTTCCAACTTCCGCCACAACCCGTTTATGAGACCGTGCCATACGTCCGCCATTGTTTAAGATTAATTAAAAAAAAACACCACGTAACAGCCAAAAGTAGTAATAAAACATACCCCAAGTATGAAAAATAGTGGAAAAATCTTTCCTTTAAAAAAAAATCACGAGAAGCAGCAATTTTAATACGTGTGGTCGAAGCGCAAAAAGTTTTTCCGATATCGAGCATAGAATTTGGGAAAAAAATCCTTCAGTCAAACGATATCAATTACGCTATTAATTATTGAGAGAAAAAAAAAACAATTTTGTAAACTTTTTTCATTCATCAATCTCTGCTGAAAGTATCCCCGAAGCGTGCGACGTTTGTTCGACGCAAAAATAATCCAAATAAAAGGAAGCAAAATGGTTATTCGACACCTTCCAAGTATCGAACCGCCTCGTTTCATGAAGGAGATAATCCAGTTCGAGAAATTCATTCATTGCCATACAGGTGTGGAAAAAAAAATCTGTGCTTACTTTCGAACTCGACCGGTTGATTTACAACTCCGTTCGGAATGTTGCCGACTTGAATGGCTCGTGCGTTGTACCCTTGCGATCTGCATGAATAAAAAGTATTTACGCATCCGTGAGTAGGTCATTGATATTTCATCGGACCGCGTGCTTTCGGAAATAGGGTATTACCCCCTTTTTCGAAAGGTGTCTCAATTAGTGCTATAAAAATGCATTTAAATTTTACATTTTAAATTTCCGCGCGCAAACGCTAGCCGCCATGCTGCTTCGGTTCGTGACGTCACTTGCATAGTAAACATTGACGCTGCGCCACTTGTGAATAGGTAAATTTTTTTGGTTAAAAGTGAGTTACAGTCTCTGTTATTGGTGTGTTGTTCCTAAATGTAAGAATACTAGTGTAAAAACACCGGGAAAGTTGTGGATTAAAATGCCAATTGATATGAATATGAGGAAGACTTGGTTAAAACTTGCGAGAAGAGATCCAAAGTCATAGTCCGAAAAAAAAACTCATTTGTTCTTTTTTTAAGTACAGAAATTTGAAAATTTGCAATTAACGATGACAAACGAGAATACATAGTTGTTGACGCTTTCTTGCACAGGTTAGAGAGTAATACGTCTACCGCTTTCTTTGTTTGCTATGTCAATGACGTCACGTCGGAATCCATTATGGTGGATACCGTTTCGCACGTTCGATGAACAGATAGAAAAGGTATTTTTTTTAAGGTAGTTCCTCTGCGGAAATCTCAACCAAAAGTTTACACACCATGTTCATGTTTAAAAGATTGATAATTGGTTTAATTAGTAATGAATAAAATTAAAAACTACGCAATATTGACTCGGTACTAGTGGATAATACGATGGATATCATTTATTGCCGTAAAATATATTTTGTATTGTGTTTTTGATCGACCATTGCCAGTAAACTTTTTGCCGGGACTGTCCAGGCTTTGCCCCAATTGTTTTTTTTCCAGGCTTTGCCAGGCTTTGCACCAAAATTGTGAAGGCTTCTCATGGTTACATCTTGGAAACTGGATGGTGAGTCATTCTCATTTTTTTTCACATTATTCGTGATATCTTACTGTAGCTTATCCTCGTTTTTTTATCAATTTCTTAATTTTAGTTTTGACGGTAGAATTAATGATGCTCTGTTTGCCCATCATAGCGCATTTGTTACGTGTAAACCAAGCCAACTTTAAGTGTAAATATCTCAGGTTTGGGGTGGTCAAACTCATTCAAAGTGCACAGATGTTTGGATAATGTATCAAATAACGTATATGTCAAATTTCAACCATTTCTTAATTCAACTCTCCCGTGGAGGCACTACCTTAAATGAATTGAATTAGGTGTTGGAATTAATTCGTAGCGTTTTACAAGAGATGGCGTAGGTAGTACAGTATTTCGTTGTTACCGACAGTCATGTATTCACGTCCGCACGTCGCAAAACCGCTACAAACATATCTGGAAACACTTAAGGGGGGATTGTCTTTTTTTTTTCGCAAAATTTACCGCTTTTTGGGAATTTTTTTGTGAAGAAAGTATACAACGGAAAACTTGTGAAACTTGGCATATAGTTTCATTGATCTGTTTACTACATACAAAAAAATTTTTAAACAATTTCATCAAAAAATCCGCCTCCCACCGCCCTCGACGCGCGATGGTCCTTTTTTGATGGTGTGCACGATTTCTCAAAAACTATTCAACCGATTGCCTTCAAATTTGGACAGAATGCTCAGCTGACATCCTTTTATCGTTTGATGAAGCAAAAAAGCAATACGTTTAATAGTTTTTTATTTATAACAAAAAATCGATCAATTTTTTTCGAAAAATCGATACTTCAAGTTCAAAACGTCACCAAATCGTCAATTTTTTTCCCCCTTCATCGAACGATACCTATATGTGTCTAAAGTAAAATGCTTTTTGGGTTTTTGTTGCAGGATGAACGTGAAGGCTGTAATCGTGCACACCATCAAAAAAGGACCATCGCGCGTCGAGGGGGGTGGGAGGCGGATTTTTTGATGAAATTGTTTTAAAAATTTTTTGTATGTAGTAAACAGATCAATAAAACTACATGCCAAGTTTCACAAGTTTTCCGTTGTATACTTTCTTCACAAAAAAATTCCCAAAAAGCGGTAAATTTTGCGAAAAAAAAAGACAATCCCCCCTTAAATGGGAAGTCTACGCCACCCGCCGTAATCTCCAGATATCGCTCCTTCTGATTACCATTTGTTTCGTTCGATGGCTCCTGTCTGAGCAGAAGTTCACTTCTTACGAAGATTGTCAAAAATGGGTCGATTCGTGGATTGCATCTAAAGACACAGTTCTTCCGACACGGTATTCGTACCCTGCCCGAAAGATGCCCAAAAGTAGTAGAAAGCGATGGGCAATATTTTCATTAATGTATTTTTTTTATTTTCATTGAAAATAAATATATTTTTTTCATTGAAAAACGCTACGAATTGATGCCAAGTCCTAATGCAATTTGTTTTGTGTTTTTATAAATTAAAACCATTATTCGGTTCCTTATTGCGAAAACTCCCTTATTTATACATACTTCCAATTAGTCTTTTTCTTACATAGAGTAAAATACCCTATTAGCAAATGTCAGCAAAAAAAACGACGAATACGAGACCGTATTTGTTTAGATATTTGTTTGTTATTATGTGTAAAAATAACTTGCCTGAACGGAGATCCTTTCACGTGTTGACCATTGACCATTATCTGAATGATGTATTCGCCTACTTCGTCCACGGTAACGGTATAAATCTGACCTCGTAATATGGATTTTTGGAAAGGAACTTGCTTGCCACTAGGACCTGAGAACAAAAGTAGGATGATTGCGTAATGAACAGAAGTACGATGAAGGCCGAGCAATGCTGAGGACGTCACAAAATTGTTTATTTTCGTATGGTGTTGAAGTTTGCAACGTTAGACTGCAACGAAAGTTCTTCATTACTATTAATTTTCCATATTCTTATCATTATGGTTGATCCTTTTTCATAGATTTATATCGTAGATCGCTAAACAAATATCTTGAAAAATGGTTAAAGGATTTTTGTAGGCAAAATTCACCAAATATATGAAAGGAATTCAGAAATATTAACTCTTGTTGCGTTCCAACGATGCAAACTTCAACCTCATATTTTCGTACGCTATTTTCAAATATTGTGATATCGAATGAAAATAATCGTTCAGACCGTTGACCAGAAGTTCAGAATCTCGCGACCGAGAAAAAAAATCGAAAAAAATCCAATACATCGGAGATGTGAAGATTGATTTAGAATAATAATAATAATACAAAAAAGTGACGATATGTAATACCAGAAGGTAAAATAATGATTGAAACGAAAAATTGTTCATTGAATGATCAGTAAAAACGAAATTTCTTCATATCAAGTGAAATAAATGTTTCACAAGCATTTTTCCTAAATGCTTGTGATTTTGTGTATTTTTCTTGGTTTCGAAATACGTCTTTCCGATTTAAAAAAGTCGTTCTTGTTGAATACGTTCGGAAAATTACTGAAATGATTACATAAAAGAATATTTAAAAAAAAGGCAATCACTTATTTATTTTTTCGGAATCACATTTACCAAATAGAGAGAAAATTCTGAAAAACTTTACGAGTACTCAAAAACAATCAGAATAATTCGGTATCGATTTTTTTAATGGGCTACATCTACCTAGCGGGGTAAAAATTGCAATTTCAAAATATATTTTTAATCGATTTATAACATTTAGTTATACTCTTCGAAAATTTCATAAAAATATTCCTGAAATTGAATGAGCTGCAGCTTCTATAAGTCGGCGGGGCAAGTGGTAGAAGCACCATACTTCAAACTTTAAACGCGTTTTTCTCGGAAAACTTTTTTCAAAGTCGGTGGACATGATATCTCGAGAACCACTTGATGGATCGTTTTCAAATTTACGGGAGATATGATGAGAAATATTTAAAGGTCGTTGACGATCTCACTTTTGTCAAATCGATCTTCATTTTTTAATAGTTACGTAAGAATGACGACTTTTTTTCATAGATTTCGTATGCTCGAGGTTAAATTCGTCGCCACGTTGTTAAAAAAAAAGTATTTTGAAAATCGACCATCGTCAACGACTCATATTTATTGTTAACTTGAATAATCCGTTTGGTTTTTAGATTTCGGATGAACCGTTTAAGCTGGACAGTGTCCACCGCCAAACGTCGCGAAAGAAAATTTCATCATCTGCCAGCGGCCATGTTTTTGTTGGTTTTCTGTATTTTTTGGTGATTTTTTTTAAAGGCTCTCAATATATCGCCCATGTTTTGCCATCATCTGCCAGCGTCTGCCATGTTTTTGTTGGTTTTCTGTATTTTTTGGTGTTTTTTTTAAAGCTCTCAATATATCGTCGATGATGTTGCAATTCGTTTTATGTTATTTTCGGACGACTTTACAAGAGAGCCAAAAAAACCTATTGGAATATCGAAAAGTTGCGGCTCGGGGTCACGTGACGTATTGCATCAGCTGAATGAAGCGCTCTGATTGGTTATTGACATCGAACGTTTTACGCATGCGTTCAGAATTACAATTTTAAACATAATCGTCACAAGAGACATAGAACGATTTGCAATATCAACGATGTACCTTTGTGTTACAAAAATGGGTACTTTTTCACCAAAGGTTTAGAAAAAAAAATCGGCATTTGGCAATTTTTTCGGGCCTCTAGGTAGATGTAGATGAATAATAGTTTTTGTTCTAAATACTTGTGATTTTTTTCTTTTTCTTCGTTTGTAATGCCTCTTTCCCATAAAAAAAAAAACTTATATTTGTTAATACGTTCGTAAAATTACTGAAATAATTACACAAAATAGTATTTAAACAATGCAGCAAATAACAATTTTTATGCGTTGCTCGATCGTGTTTTTCATGGAGAAGGTTTCTATCCTATCCATTTTGCTGCTACTCGCCACTAGATGGCGCTGCAGTGCATCATCTTCTGCACAGTTCGACCGATCGCCATGAAAATTGGGAGTGCATTGCAATTTTCCAATGCACTTTTGTATGGGAGTTTTGTATTTGCATACAATTTTGTATGGGAGTTCCGTGGTTTGTTTAAGGACCATTAAAATTGCTGCTCAGCCTATTGGCTATAAACTCAGATTGACGCATTTCAGCGTTTAGAAAAAATCATCCCTTAAGGGGTTGGAAAGTATTTCAACACTTTCGAGATCCACGCGGACGAAGTCGCGGGCGAAAGCTAGTAATGTATATAACATTAATAATATTACAAACTCTATAATAATTTGAACAAATTTTTGAGGTTATGTTTCGTTTTACAACTTGTTTTGTTTTATTGAATTGCAGGTCTTCAAGACAGTCATACGGTGATGAATGGAATTTAGAATTCATCCTTGAATTTATTGATTCTGAAATGTTATTGTGTTCGTTTAGAGACAAAATGTCAGGTCATTTTGCGACACCCTTTTTCATCTGTTCGAAATATTGGTTAAGGCCTCATATACGCGGAAAAATTCAAAAAATTTCATTTTTTTTATTATTTTCGATTCCATTAGCCCGAACGGTTAGGAATATTTAAAGCTTTACGGAATTGAAAAATTCTGTAATGCTATTAAATGAGGTAAGATTGCATTTCTAATAGATAGCGCGCGGCGCGCCCGACCGCCAACTTCAAAGCCGTTTTTCCACGATTCACTTTTTTGACCCTTGTGAAAGTTCTAACTCTTGAACGAAGGTTCATATCGCTTTGAAATATTGACAACATATTCTTAGTATCATCACCTATCGTGTGAACCACAGAAACAAAAATTTCAATGACACAAAAAAATATAAAAAATCAAATACCGACAGAAAATTGAATAAACAAATTTGAATTTTCGAATGTTTCGAATGTTTCGAATGTTTAATTA
The DNA here is from genome assembly GCA_963210295.1 of Ophion ellenae. NCBI lineage: Eukaryota > Metazoa > Arthropoda > Insecta > Hymenoptera > Ichneumonidae > Ophion > Ophion ellenae. Next base: position 18,807,872 of record OY723392.1, read on the forward strand.
ATTTTTGTTTAAATAATATTGTTGGTTCACACTGAAGATACATTCATTATGCAATTATAAATATGTTCATTTTTTTCAGACACCCATATCGATGCCGAGAACATTCACCATCAACGCGCGCGCAAAAAAAATACATTGCTTTATTATCTTATATCTCCGCCATTTGTTAAGGGGGGATTGTCTTTTTTTTCGCAAAATTTACCGCTTTTTGGGAATTTTTTTGTGAAGAAAGTATACAACGGAAAACTTGTGAAACTTGGCATATAGTTTTATTGATCTGTTTACTACATACAAAATTTTTTTTAAACAATTTCATCAAAAAATCCCCCCTTAACCGCGTTTTTCTCGAAACAGCTTTTTCACAACTGGTGTGCACGATTTCTCAAAAACTATTCAACCGATTGCCTTCAAATTTGGACAGAATGCTCAGCTGACATCCTTTTATCGTTTGATCAAGCAAAAAAGCAATACGTTTAATAGTTTTTTATTTATAACAAAAAATCGATCAATTTTTTTCGAAAAATCGATACTTCAAGTTCAAAACGTCACCAAATCGTCAATTTTTTTTTCCCCTTCATCGAACGATAGCTATATGTGTCTAAAGTAAAATGCTTTCTGGGTTTTTGTTGCAGGATGAACGTGAAGGCTGTAATCGTGCACACCATCAAAAAAGGACCATCGCGCGTCGAGGGGGGTGGGAGGCGGATTTTTTGATGAAATTGTTTAAAAATTTTTTTGTATGTAGTAAACAGATCAATAAAACTATATGCCAAGTTTCACAAGCTTTCCGTTGTATACTTTCTTCACAAAAAAATTCCCAAAAAGCGGTAAATTTTGCGAAAAAAAAGACAATCCCCCCTTAATATTTCTGATTGTTGTTTACATATACTTAACCATGTGCATAAATGATCTGTAAAAAAAATGTTGTCAATATAAGCGTCATTTTTTTTAAATCTCGTCTAGAAAAGTACCTTCGAAAATCGGCGAAATCGCGTATATAAGGCCTTAAGGGGAGGGTAGGGGTTTCAGCGTGAAAAAAAAACTTTTTTGCGATCTTTTTTCATCTATACGGAAAAAGTTAATTTATTGAAACCGTTTGTACATGGTTAAGTGTCATTTCAAGAACATTCCGTGAAATTTGTACGCGAAGATATCCGCAAACAAGCCGGTGCCGCGTTTTTCTCGAAACCCCTTTTTCTAAGTCCGTGTTCACTGCCATTTGAAAACTACATGACCGATTTATTTCAAACTTGCTACACACTTTCTACACGTATAATACCTCCCCCCAACGGTTAGTTTGAGATTTTTTTTTGCATTGAGGGGGTTTCCCACCCCCAAAATGGCGGAATTTTTCGTGAAAAATAACACTTTTCACTTTACATGACCACCAAAAATTTAGAAATGAAAAAAAAAAATTATCAAAGACCGTTGGGGGGAGGATTTGATGATACTTTGACTAAATGTTAATGGTACTTGATTTCAGATAATTTCTAGCTGAGATACAGTGAACACCGCAAATCGTGTTTTTCCAAAGGCGTTCTTGGAAAAGCTTTGTCACCGGCTTGTTTGTGGATATTTTCGCGTACAAAATTCACGGAATGTTCTTGAAACGACACTCAACAATGTACAAAAGGTTTCGATAAATTTACTCTATCCATATAGATGAAAAAAATCGCAAAAAAAGTGTTTTTTTTCACGCCGAAACCCCTACCCTCCCGTGAATAACGTTTTGGCGTTATTTCTATTTGCAATCAATGTGCAGAACAACTTTCGAAACCAAGGGGATGCCTTTTTTCCCGCGGTGAGCAATTTTTTTCGTCACCTGTAATCGTGACGGTGGCCTTGCTCGCGTCGATGCTCGAGTCGATGGTAAAAGTCATGGGTTTGTGAATGGGCAACATCTCGAGGGCGTTTCCGGTAACGAGAGACGCGCCCTTGCGCTTATCCGAGCTTTGCGATGCCGAAGTGGCGAAGTTCGTCGCAGCGCTGTTCACGAATCTCTCGTGTACCGCGTCGGTCGTATCGACGCTTTTGTAATAATTGTTATTCTTGTTCTTCAGGATACCGTGAGTGGCGCCGTTGCTGCGACCGTTGACGTTTTCACTTCCGTTGTATTTCGGCGACGCTGATCGCTCGTTCGTCACGAATCGGTGCGCCGTGCTGTAATTGCTCGACACGTTTTCCGTATGTATCGCGTTGTTGCTCGAGCTATAATTGTTGCTTGTGTTTCGTGAATTGTTGAAATGCGAGCTCGCCGTGTGGTCCAAGAGGGACGAGCTGTTCGCCAAATTCGCGAGTGACTCGAGGCTCCCGTATGAGAGCATCGACTTCGTTTTCGCTATCGCGTCCCAAGAGTCGCGACGTGACGTACCGGCGGTCATCGAAGAGACTGAAATCATCGTTGCTTATTAACCGTCGGCCTTAAGGGGTTAGGCTACTGTGATAATGGCGAATGTTCGTCGTTCGAGGCAACTCAAATTGAAGAGGACGGTCCAAAAATATATACTTAAGGCCATAGGCCACAGTAACGGGTATAAAATCATGTGCGAATTTAACCATTTTTTCCACATGAAAAAGTGATTCACTCGTAAAATCAATTACACATCTCTTTAGTATGAATATCAAGCTGTTAGAAAATATATATATTTTTTTCGATGTACAAAGTGGCGGACTACTCGGAACTTCTCGAAACAGCTTTTTTCCAATTGGCGTCACAAATAACTTCAACAATTTTTACTCGATTTACTTCACATTTAAAAGTTATGCTCCTAATTGCATTTCGCAGAGAAGTACGTACGGAATTTCCGGTTAATCGAAAACTTTTCATTTTATGAGCAATTTATGAGCAGTTATAACGAAATTTTTCACTGAAAATTCATTCCTTAAGGGGTTACCCCCACTTGCGATTTTGAAAAAATCGATTTTGTTTATTGCATTTTTTTGAAGTATAAGTATCTGAGAATATGGCCTGAAAATTTCGAGTCGATCCGAACAAAATTGACTGAGATATGAGCGTTGAAAGAGAAGAATCCGCGTTGAAAGAGCGTTGAAAGAGAAACTTTAAACGCGTTTTTCTCAAAATGGCATTTCTGAAGTCGGTGACCAAGATTACTCGAACACTAATGAACCGATCTTCTTGAAATTTTGCAGGCTTATTTAATACATAAAAATGTAGTCTTTAATCGTTCGATTTTTTTTTCGAAAAAAATGGCCTTTTTATAGCCAAAAAACGGCCGTTTTTTTTCGTTAAAATCGAACCATTAACTTTGACTGTCCGCCATTTTGTGAAAAATGAATATTTTTTAAAATCCTTCGATTAAAGACTAGTTTATACTTATATTTGACTAAATCCATCCGCATTTTTTTTTCAGATGATCCACTTCGCCGCAATGTTGGTCACCGCAAACCGTGCATATAAAAACATTATTTCATTGACGGCCATTTGCCACTAAACAATGTAATATTTTTCAATAAAAAAATTACTGAAAGTTCTTCAAGATGTGTTCTTTAAGATGGTATATTGATTGATTAAAAAAGTTTGGTAGTTTTCTTTAAAAAAATTCATGAAAAAGGCCTTTTTTTGCGCTACAAGTGGGGGTAACACCTTAAGTTCAAATGCCTACAACTTTTGAACAAAACAATATTTTTTAAATTCCGTACGTACTTCTCTAGGTATTCTAATGTAGATTGACGGGATTTTTTGTTTTTTGTTCTAGGTAAAAAATTGCGGATGCTAAATGTCACGCCGCGGAGCGCCTAAAAAAAGATAACAAAAGAAAATATTAGTAGTCGGCCATTTTGTACATCGAAACAAAAAATATATATTTTTTCTAACAGCTTGATATTCATACTAAATAGATGTGTAATTCATTTTATCAGTTAATCACTTTTTCATACAACAAAAAATTGTTAAATACGCACATGTTTTGATACCCGTTACTGTGGCCTAAGGCCTTAAAAGTAATTCAGTCTTAACCGACTTCTTTCTTCTTAACATTTTCTTCTCATTAGTTATTAACAATACGAATGGCATTTCAACTTAAAAAAAAAAAATTTATGTTTTCTTTTTCGATGATTGAAACACGATGACAAAAAAAGCGTGGCCAAGTATGAGCCAATATATTCTACTTTTAAAAAACTCGTTTTTTCACATTTTCAATCAACCTTCATTGGGAGATTATTTATAACTTCAGTTATTAATATTTTTAATGAAATTTGACACACAACTTTGTAAATGCACATATAAGTAAATGTCCAAACGATTTATCAATTATCTTATTTATTCCTTTAAAAAATTTATTTTAAAAACCCGAATTTAAAATAAATAATTATTTACCAATTGCAGTGTAACGTAAGTATCATACCGTAATCATAATATATACAACTGTAATGCGAGAAGTGATGAGAATGGAGGAGACAAGGTGGCCCAAAAATTGCTTACTGGACGAAATAAGAGCGATAACAAACGGTGACCCGTAAAAATGGTGGAAAAACCTGGTGAAGGTATCAAGAGATCTGGAGATAGATGATATAATAGCAATAATAAGGGAGTGAAGAGAAGTAAAAAAAAAATAGACGAAGGGATAGAAGAGGGACTGGAAAACTTAAAAAAAACACAATTTCAAGGTGGAAGGAGAAAAACATTTTGAAAATCGCCGTATAATCATAAGTATAAATATATTATAGAAAAGGACGAGATGCCATGGAAATATTGGGCAGAGGAGGGAGTAAAGGGTAGGGACAAGGTAATATGGGCGAGGCGAAGATGTGGCAACATAGGAAGAGCGGGAAAGAAAGGGGAAAAGGATAGGAGGTGCAGGATATGTAAAGAAAAAAATGAGACATTGGAGCACCTACTGATATGTAAAAAAGGTAGAGAGTCAGTACGAGAGAAAGCAAAGAAGAAAGCAGACGAGTGGATCGAAGGAATAGACGATTTGGCAGTAAAGGGGGAAATCATAAATATGCTGGAAGAAAAAATACAAATAGGGATATGCGAGTACTATAGGGAAATAGAGGAAATGTGTAGAAAAATGAGTAAGGAGCATGAGGGAGGAGAGATCAACGGAGTGGATGAATAATTAAAGAAAGGGAGAATGTGAAAATAACGCAAACGTAGGAATGTAGGGTGTAGATAATAAGTAAAAAGTGTGTATGTGAAGTATTATCGTTTTGTAAAAAGGTTTGCAAAAAAGTTGTGCAAATAAAACTCGATATTAACTACAACTATAATGACAGTAACAATGAAAGTAATAGGGTATTTTACTCTATGTAAGATAAATACTAAGAATGTATAAATAAGATATTTTTCGCAATAAGCAATCGAATAATGTTGGCTTTAATTTATAAAAACACAAAATAAAGGTAACCCGATTTGACCCGACGACAAAATATCCCCATGACAAAATATCCGCAAGACAAAATATCTGCCGATATTATATACAGTTTAAAGTGTACGGTCATGCCGTTGAAATTTATTTCATGTCAAGTGTACAGTCATGCCGTTGAAATTTATTCCATCACAAAAAGGAGAAAAATTATTAATATGTAATGGATATGTTTGGGTTTGTTTGTTTCTTTTGGTTTGTTTGTTTGTTTTATTTTATTTGTTTGGGTTTGTTTGTTTGGGTTCAATGAAGAAAGTCGGGAATTGGGGGCATACCCCCACCCCACTGTCTCACACACCCCACAAAGGTGTTTTGCGCGCGACCCCGTTGATGTGGTGGACGAGATTTAGGATTTTGTCTCGCGGATGTTTTGTCATTAGGATATTTTGTCTTTCGAATATTTTGTCTTTCGAAAATTTTGTCTTCCGAATATTTTGTCGCGGGATCGGATGTCACGCAGCTAAAATAAATATCATAATGCATTTAAAAAAAGAACTTTTCTATCTGTTCAACGAACATGCGAAACGGTAGCCGCCATAATGGATTCCGACGTGACGTCATTGACATAGTAAACAAAGAAAGCGGTAGACGTATTACTCTCTAACCTGTAAAAGAAAGCGTCAACAACTATATATTCTCGTTTGTCATAGTTAATTGCAAATTTTCAAATTTCTGTACTTAAAAAAAGAACAAATGAGTTTTTTTTCGGACTATGACTGTGGATCTCTTCTCGCAAGTTTTAACCAAATCTTCCTCATATTTATATCAATTGGCATTTTAATCCAAAACATACCCGGTGTTTTTACACTAGTATTCTTATATTTAGGGAGAACACACCAATGATAGGGATTGTAGCTCACTTTTAACCAAAAAAATTTACGTATTCACAATTGGCGCAGCGTCGATGTTTACTATGGATGTGACGTCACGAACCGAAGCAGCATTGCGGCTATTCTCGCGCAGAAATTTGAAATGTAAAATTTAAATGCATTTTTATGGCGCTTGCCGATTTCATAAAATAGAAATAAAAATGCTAGCAGTTTGTTACCACCAAAGGATCAAATTGAGAAATATTTCAAAAAAGTAATACCCTATTGCTGCTGATGGAGTGCCTTATCTGAAATATCTGATTCATTCACATTGAAAACGTACATCTTTATCGAAAAAATGATGTGTTTTTGTCCATGGAATCACAAATTCAATCCCACACAAAACTTGGTCCTAATGAATCTGTCATTTCTCATAAGGCGAAATTAGTACATTTTCATTACTGTCAGTTTTCCCTATGTGTCATTCCCTATTACGACGAAAATAATCGATAACATTCATTTATTTAAAAAAAATATTTGGTAATCTTTCTATATTTCGACGCTGCTTACGAAAAGTAGCATGTTTCAGAATCCTTACGAAAACAAGCACGTTTGATATCACCGCGAAAACTGGCATGTTTCGGCTTCCGACACGAAAACTAGCAAGTTTTGGTTTTCGCCACGAAAACTGGCACCTTCCGATATTTAACCGAAAAAATAGCACGTTTCGGCTTTCACCACGAAAAGAAGCAGATTTCGATATTCACCGCGAAAGTTAACATGTTTCAGTAACACTGGAATTGTTTCCGACTTTTCTTCCATGCTTTTTCACGCCTTGCCTCTATTTTCTTACTCCAATTCCTTTGACCGCAACTGGAAATTTACAATTTTTTTGACCTCTCAAAAAAATTTAATTGGAATTCAATTAAAATTGCAAGTATTCGGGCAATATCCATTCAACCTTACGTCGAAACAAACCACGTTAAATATGATTTTGACCAAGAGGGACGAGAGATGAAAATCTTTAAAAAAACAAAAACATGGAGGATGTTCGAATGTTCCAATTAAAACAGACGTCAGATAAAAATTGCCTCTTGCACCAAGAAAAAAAAATTCAGGCCATGCTTGATAGAGCTTTAAGGGAGAATTTGTCCTTGAAATGGAGCGGGAGATGTTAGCGGCTCAACATGAGCAGCTAGAAGAAGAGGAGGGATGCCTCTATGGACCAGGCATTGACGATTAGCGGTAATTATAAACACATTTGTGTAAACACATTACAAAACTTTAAACGCGTTTTTCTCGAAAACACGTTTTTAAAAATGGCTGACATTCTCCCGACCGCTGTAATTAACATATCGACCTGAAATTTGGAGAGCATACTCAGAAAATATGTCTTCACGGAATGACGGATCGTTTTTTCAATAGATACATTTTTGCATTTATTAATTATCTTTTTATGCGAAAACAAACGCGAAAATTCGATTTTTTTTTAATTGCCGCCATTTTCCGAAATTTGTACTAAACGAAAAACCCATCCGTCATTCCACGACCAAAGGGTCACAGATTGATAATATGCTTTGAATTTGTGTTTGAGATCAACAAAGAGGGGGCAGTAATGTCAGCCGTTTACCTCCCGCGATTTGAGGACCTGTTTTCGCGGAGCTGCAACGGCCGCCATTTTGTTTTTTTTTCAATAACATTTTTTTTTAACGTTCTGTAAATCATGAATAAAAGCAAGAAAAAAACCGCACTCAAAAAGCTTTACTCGTTTCCTTTAAAAAAAATAAAATGTAAACACCTGAAATATGGCACTCCAAGGACAAAGTCTCCCTTAAGGAGAGATATACATCTAGATGGTCGAGGTCGAGGATTTAGAAGCTATGAACATTCCGTCGACCGTGAAAGACCTACACTATGGGCCTGGTATCGATAATTCCATGTAAGTTGACAAATTTCATGATTTATTCATTCCCAAATTTTCAAACGCGTTTTTTTCTCAAAACCACGTTTTTCAAATCGCTACCCAAAATTTCTCGAAAACCAATGAACCGATTGCCTTGAGGTTTTTCGTAGTTATTCTATACACCATTATCTAGTACTTGTCATAGGATTTTCTTTCCGTTACTTAGTTTTTGTTTTATAGGCAAAATAATAACTAATTTTTGGCCCAAAAATCACTATTTATGTTCAAACGTCCGCCATTTTGTCATAAATCGATATTTTCAAAATCGGCTATGACAAGTACTAGATTATAGTATCTAATTTAATAATCTTTTTGGTTTTTCTTTCAGATGATTCTTTGAAGAAACGCCAGTGGGTACCGTACACGCAGATTTTTTTACGACGCTCCAAGGACCATACAATATCCTTGTTTATTTTTGATATTTTTAAATAAAGAAAATTAAACATATTTTTGAATGTAAATACTTTTAGATAATTAAAACCCCAATCCGAAATTTCGAATAGTTTTCCTTGAAAAAATTCACAAAAATGACCTTTTTCTGGCTCCTAGGTGTATATCTCTCCTTAATTCCAATCGAACATCAGCAAGATTTTTCAAACATATTCGACGATAACCATCTGCAAGATTACCGTAAATTTGTTGAATGACATTTTCAATAACGTTATTTTTTTAACAGAAAATCGCAATAAATATTTCATTATATTTACAATTTTGATATTATTTTTTTATAAAAATTACTACTATCGATTTTCATTGATAATTATCATCAACATGTTAATAAAAGCAACGAGTATAAAACAAAATTGTCATTACGCAAAAAATTGTCATATTTAAAAAAAAGTACTAATGGTTTATTTTTCCAGATTTTTACCTGAGCACGAAGGACTTTAAATTCTCACCAAAACTCTTTTTGGTTAGATTGTACGAGCGATGAGATTCCTAAGGTTTCAAACTTACTCCTTTGACACTAGTTTTTACAGTGAAAATCGAACAAGCTAGTTTTCGCGGTGACAGTCGAAACATGCTGGTTTTCGCAGTGAATATGGAAACGTGCTAGTTTTCGTAAGAACTTTGAATCGTGCTACTTTTCATAAGCAGCTTCGATTTAGTATTATCATCATTCTGATCATGATCATCATTCTGATCATGATCATCATTGTTACTATAATGCCAATGTCATTACAGTTATTAGAGATAAACCGAACAAACAAGATTTCTCCAACACCGAAAATTCATCGACTATCCTCAGTGTAAAAAAGTGTCTAAATGACGAAAAAAAAAGATATGTACCGCGAACGTTACTGCTGGTATCGACAACGGCGCTTTCAGTGGATCCTCGTCTGCGCGAAGCAAAGTCTTTGTCGCCTGCGCGTGGGCTGAAGCTTCGATTGATGGGACTATCGTTGGGGCTGCGATATGCCATGGGGCTCCTATTGGGCGACCTTGGCCTCGTCAGTGAGCTCGACTGATATATATCCTTGGATTCCTTGATGACGCTCGTGGTGTGTGTAGCGTCGCGTAAGTTGGCGTTGCTCGTCAACGGCGACCGAGGCCTATTGACGGTCGTGCTGGCGTAGATGTCTTTCGATTCCTTGATCAAGCTTGGGCTCTCTTGATTCGGAGTTCTCTGGATGGTCGGCGATCTCGAGCGATTGAGCGCGCTCGACGAGTAAATTTCTTTCGATTCTTTGATCATCGACGGGCTGTTGGAGTTTCTCGCGACGTGGCTGCTTTGCACCGGCGAACGAGACGAGTTCATTCCAACCGCATGATGATAGGACGAAGAATTTTCCGTCGCGTAATTGGCGCTGCTCGACGTCTTGTTGTAGGTGGACGAGAAGTTTTGATGATGCGGCGAATAATCTCTGTAGGCTTGCGTTGGACTGGAAGTCTTGTAGGCCGGATTGTTCGTGCCGGTTGGTGATTGTCGGATTTTTCCGTGATCCGAACCACCCACGTTCACGCCGTTTGTCCGTCGTTCGTTGGACGACAGCTTCGATCGCTCGGCGCTCGAGGTCGCGGCGGTCGTCGTGACCTTTGAACGTCTCGAGCCTTTCTGCGTGCCAACCCTTATGGAAATCGGCGAACCTCGCACGTCCGAACCGTTGAAGTAGAGATAAACACGATATTTCCCGGCGTCCCGCGGTATAAGGGACACTCGATATCTCATATGGCCTATGTCCTCGATACGAAACGGCACCGATTGCTTGTCGTGAACGATGTCGATCGCCACGTCACCCAGGCCACCCGTTCCCGTCGCGTCGACGATGAAGGCGAACGGCTGACCCGGCATCGCACCTTCCGTGTCCATAAGCTGCGGACACACGAGAAAACGAGATTGTACACTTCACGTATCGCTGTGGAAGCTTTCAGCTTGTGAAACAAAAACGTTTGCATTTTCGCGCTGGAGCAATCTTAAGGGGGGATTGTCTTTTTTTTTCGCAAAATTTACCGCTTTTTGGGAATTTTTTTGTGAAGAAAGTATACAACGGAAAACTTGTGAAACTTGGCATATAGTTTTATTGATCTGTTTACTACATACAAAAAAAATTTTAAACAATTTCATCAAAAAATCCGCCTCCCACCCCCCTCGACGCGCGATGGTCCTGTTTTGATGGTGTGCACGATTTCTCAAAAACTATTCAACCGATTGCCTTCAAATTTGGACAGAATGCTCAGCTGACATCCTTTTATCGTTTGATGAAGCAAAAAAGCAATACGTTTAATAGTTTTTTATTTATAACAAAAAATCGATCAATTTTTTTCGAAAAATCGATACTTCAAGTTCAAAACGTCACCAAATCGTCAATTTTTTTTTCCCTTCATCGAACGATAGCTATATGGGTCTAAGGTAAAATGCTTTTTGGGTTTTTGTTGCAGGATGAACGTGAAGGCTGTAATCGTGCACACCATCAAAAAAGGACCATCGCGCGTCGAGGGGGGTGGGAGGCGGATTTTTTGATGAAATTGTTTAAAAAATTTTTTGTATGTAGTAAACAGATCAATAAAACTATATGCCAAGTTTCACAAGTTTTCCGTTGTATACTTTCTTCACAAAAAAATTCCCAAAAAGCGGTAAATTTTGCGAAAAAAAAGACAATCCCCCCTTAAGGCGGGCATTTAGACAGGAAAATGATAAGCGATATTGAGGGATTTTTTAAACGAAGAAATAATTATTCTACAATTATCAAACTTTAGGTATACTTTAAGGGGTTAGGCCACAGTAACGGGTATACAATCATGTGCGAATTTAACATTTTTTTTCGTATGAAAAAGTGATTCACTCATAAAATTAATTACACATCTATTTAGTATGAATATAAAGCTGTTAGAAAATATTTTTTACTTTTTTTCGATGTACAAAATGGCCAACTACTCGAAACTTCTCGAAACAGCTTTTTTCCAATTAGCGTGACAAATAACTCCAACAATTTTCACTCGATTTACTTCAAATTTAAAAGTTACGTTCCTAATTGTATTTCGCAGAGAAGTACGTATGGAATTTCTGATTAATCGAAAACTTTTCATTTTATGAGCAGTTATAACGAAATTTTTCACTGAAAATTCATTTTTTAAGTTCAACTACCTACAACTTTTGAATGAAGCAATATTTTCTAAATTCCGTACGTACTTCTCTAGGTATTGTAATGTAGATTGACGAGAACTTTTGTTTTTTGGTCTAGGTCAAACGTTGTGGATGCTAAATGTCACGCCGCGGAGCGCCCAAAAAACAAAGATAACAAAAGAAAATATTAGTAGTCGGCCATTTTGTACATAAAAAAAAAATATATATATATTTTCTAACGGCTTGATATTCATACTAAATAGATGTGTAATTAATTTTATGAGTAAATCACTCTTTCATACAAAAAAATTGTTAAATTCGCACATGATTTTATACCCGTTACTGTGGCCTAACCCCTTAATAGTATATTTAAGTGTTCAAAACAATTTTTTTTCAATTGATTCATCATCAAAATGACGCGGCAGTTGCGAATCGACGTGCAGTCTAGCTTCCCGTAGACCTTGATTTGCAAAAAAGTTCAAACATTTTTTCAGCTAGAACATGTATAGTTTCTATGTGACGGTAATTGAAATGAAGAAAATGCAAATTCGATAAAATGGCACGCATTTACAAAAAAAAATCAACATTTCACGCAACATTTCTGTAAAATGTGGATTCAAATAGATTTTTTTTTTTAAGTTTCAAATACAATTTTTGTCAAGTAGAGGGTACCAATGTTATCAATATTTCTACCAAGTTCCAACTCAATCGGCTTAAGGGGTTAGGCCACTCTGGAGGCCGATAAAATAGGCTTTTTGGGGATTTTTTTCAGAAAAACTACAAAATAAATCCAGATTACAAAAAAGGGTGTTTATCATACATATCAGTGACTGTATACAATAATTTTTTTGAAGCGATGAATTTTAAAATGTCGGCTGTGCAGCGTTTATCTCAAAACTGCATTTTTTAAGTTGGCCGGAAACATAACTCAGACAATTTTCAACCGATTCAGTTGAAATATTGAATATATCTTTAAAAATACATTGTCTATGGAAGAACGTAGGATTTTTTTTTATATTGCATAGTTCATTTGTTATTAACAATTATCTGACGATTTATTTTTTATATTATAGACAATATATTTTTCAAGATATATTCAACATTTCAAGTGAATCGGTTGAAAATTGTCCGAGTTGTGTTTCCGGCCAACATAAAAAATGCAGTTTTGAGATAAACGCTGCACAGCCGCCATTTTGAAATGAATCGCTTCAAAAAAGTTATTGTGTGCAGCCACTGATATGTATGATAAACACCCTTTTTTGTAATCTCGATTTATTTTGTAGTTTTTCTGAGAAAAAAAATCCCCAAAAAGCCCATTTTTGGGCCTCTAGAGTGGCCTAAGGCCTTAATAGTTTTTGAGTTATCCTGCACGCCAATTTCGATAATGCAGTTTTGAGAAAAACGCGTTTGAGGTTCACGCCCGCTCCGAATCCGAGCGGTGAGGCACAGCGTTGACGGGCTGCAACGGTTGAAGGTTTCCGAATTTCGCTTTGAAACTTTGAAAAAATATTCTACATATATAGTTCTACCGTTTAAAGAATAAGAAAAGGTCGATTTTTTGATAGTTGTAAATGTATATCCCGCCGTAAGGAGCCTGAATTAAACGGTCCAAAAAATCGTTTTTTTTGTCGCTTAAATCGGTAATAGGGCTCTACTGCTAAAAAAGGACTGCTAAAAATTCTACTGCTAAACGGGCTCTACTGCGAAAACTGTACTGCTAAAAATTCTACTGCTGCAATTGTGCTGCTAAAAGCTCGAGTGCTAAAAGTGGACTGCTAAATAACTCTAGTGCTAAAAGCAGCACTGCTAAAGAGTCTCAACTGCTAAAACGCGAAAACCCAAACAAACCCAATCAAACATATATCGACATATAGAAAATGTTATGATTTTTCGTCAATAATGCAGCCCTTAAGGTAAACTTTGGCGGTAGGTATTTCTAACTTTTGACATTCCTGACGTCACAGGAGTACAAATGAAGTGTCTACGGACGCATCCCGCCGAGTGCAGCACAATCGTGCCGATAGCAAGGTAAGTTTTCTAAAAAAAATCCCAAAAAATCGCAAAAAGTACAGTATAACCTCTATCAGTGGGACTCATATGAGCCCTCTGTCAGAAGCTAGTTTTAGCAGTAGAGCCCATTTAGCAGTACATCTTTTAGCAGTGGGCCTTTTAGCAGTACAGTTTTAGCAGTAGAGCTTTTAGCAGTAGAGCCCGTTTAGCAGTACATTTTTAGCAGTAAAGCCAGACCACGCTTGAAACGATAAATAAATAATAAAACATTGATTGGGCAGTTTTTTAAATTTCATATACAAGTAAATATATATAACGAAAACAGACAGAAATTTTACAGCTTTCTAAATAAAAATATTTACAGCCGTTCTTCATATGTATATTTGTATACGTAATAATCAATATAAAAAAAAAATCAAGATCTACAATCAACATATTTTTATTCATTTTTTATCCTTTGCTTTATTATTACTTTTATTATATTCTTATTGTATTTAGCATGATCTGCAGCGTAGGCATTCGGTGGATGCCTACGGTTCTAGGAATTTCCCCTAGCAATCACAGCTGACGCTCCGATCACCGTTTAGAGAGAGACAGATGCCGCATAGCAAAATTTGATAAATTATTGTGAAAAAATTACACGGTGGATCAGCTACAATTTTTGCAGGTGAATTCCGCAATAATCGAACTTTCGAATAAGAAGTTTTGTTTGTTGGGTCAAACGACTAAAATTTTACGTAAAGGTATCACTTCCGGTAAATTCTTCGGAGGTTACGTTTGAGTGCGTGTATTTTAGGCCAACTTTCAACGTTTAAATCTCGGAAATGGTACGGTGGAGTGGCTTATAATTTTTTATTTCAACGTCGTTAATGACATATTATCTCTTTCTCACAAAAATAATAGGAGGTTCAGGGGAGGGTAGTGTTTTCAGCGTGAAAAAAATACACTTTTTTGCGATTTTTTTCATCTATATGGATAGAGTGAATTTATTAAAACCTTTTTTACATTGTTAAGTGTCATTTCAAGAACATTTCGTAAAATTTGTACGCGAAAATATCCACAAACAAGCCGGTGCCGCGTTTTTTCTCGAAACCACTTTTTCAAAGTCCGTGTTCACTGCCATTTGAAAACTACATGACCGATGAGGGGCTTTTCCACCCCTCAATGGCGGAATTTTTCGTGAAAAATAGCACTTTTCACTTTACATGACCACCAAGAATTTAGAAATGAAAAAAAGAATTATCAAAGACCGTTGGGGAGAAGGATTTGATGATACTTTGACTAAATTTTAATGGTACTTGATTTCATATAATTTCTAGCTGAGATACAGTGAACACCGCAAATCGTGTTTTTCCAACGGCGTTCTTGGAAAAGCTTTGTCACCGGCTTGTTTGTGGATATTTTCGCGTACAAATTTCACGGAATGTTCTTGAAATGACACTTAATAATGTACAAAAGGTTTCAATAAATTTACTCTATCAAAAAAAAATCGCAAAAAAGTGTTTTTTTTTTCACGCTGAAACCCCTACCCTCCCCTTAAAAATGTCTTACAATATCCATAAGACGAATTTCCATAACCGCATATCCATAAGTGCCAATATCCATAAGTGAATATCCATAAGTGCCAATAACCATAAGTGAATATTCATAAGTGAGTATAGTATATAACCCTAAGTATACAAACCAAACAAACACAATAAAACAAGCCCAAACAAGCACAAATAAACTCAAACAAACTTGAACTTTTACCGAGCATTCTCTTTATTAAAATTTTTAAAAAATGCTCATCTTTCTTCGCATTTTCACTCTTCGCCATTTCTGGCGCTTATTTCTATTCTATACTTAGCTTCAATCCTCACTATATTTGCCTACGTCCCGCCATTTCTACTCTAGACTCACCCTCTATACTCACTCATCTCTACCTCCCGCCATTTCTGGCACTCATTTCTACTCTATACTCACTTATGGATATTAGACATATGGATATTCGACTTATGGATATTCGACGACTGTGAAAAATTGTATTGCGATATCCGTTTTCATATTGGGACGTTGAATAAGTTCTCGCTGTTTTCCAACAGATGGCGTTGCCAGAACTCGAAAGCTTGAAATTTAGTGTGTGTCATTTCGCCAAAGTGTAAACAACTTTTTTTTTCAGTGTTGAGCGTGTCAAATTTCGTGCCAAAAAAGAGTATTTGCGGGGAACTTTGATATTTTTTTCACGCAACGATACACGCTCTACGAGGATTCAATTTGCTCCACTCACCTTAATACCATTGGGATCGAAAACGAAGCAGGTGAACGGTCCACCCTGTATATGATTGCCTTTGTGTGTGATAGCGATGCTCCATTCGCCGGTCTCGTCGGGCTGGAACGTGGCCGTGTGCACGCCGCCGTTTTCCTTCACGGGACAGGGCAACGATCGTCCCGTTGGCGACCAAGCTGTCACGTCTATTCCGTCATGACTAGTTCCTGAAACGCCCGTTGCTTTTCATGTTTCGTGTTTTTCACTCATTTTTGGAGTTTCTGACATTTTTGCAGTGTTCTTTAAGTTTATGTGACTCGTCGAATCATTCGTTTCTCTTGCACTATGTTGACTCACCGTAACTGTTGACTAGAACCTCGACAATCGATCCAATCGCGCATGGATCCATGCCGGGTGATTTTATTTTCGTTAACGGAGGTAAAACCCTGAAGTAATACGGACAACCGTTCACCAATTCTCCATCGTTGTAAACCATCAGCTGCATTAACAAACAAAAATGCGGTTAACATTTTTCCAAGTTTTTCAACGGAGGCTGATGAATTCTTGAAAATTAAAAAAATACCGCCAAATATAAAGGTATAAAATATCTTTTTGATTACATTTTCATATTTTCATAGTTGAAAAACATATAATTTTTTTGTTTTTTAAATGTACAAATACCGTGGAAAAAATTAAAGATTGATGGAAAAATGTTATTCGACAATTCAACAATTTTGTTTCCCACCTTGTGCATGCCAACTTCCGTCGGTACGAAAGTCCCTTTCCCGTGGGTCCCGTTCCAAGTGAGCCTGCACTCGGTACGACCACTTGGGTTTATTATTTCCCCGCGAACCTCGCGAGCGTTCGCCTCCTTGGAGAGCATCTCCAATCTGAAGACAGCCTGTGGCAGAAATCAAATAGAACATTTTTGTAAACGAGGAAAAAATTTGATGATTTTCGGGGTTTTTTTTTAAGGAAATTTTTCTTCACCGTTTTTTAGACTTGAGGATTATTTTATTACTATCTTGGCTGTTACGTGGTATTTTTTTTCGCTTAAAAAAATCACGAAGATCAGCATTTTTTCCTCGCCTAAAGGTTTAAGGCCGGAGCCTGAATCAGAAGATCCGAAAAATCGGTTTTTTTTATTGCTTACCGCGGGATACACATTTAGACAGGAAAAAAATAAGCAATATTGAGGGATTTTTTAAACTAAGAAATAATTATTTTACAATTATGAAACTTGAGGTATACTTTAATAGTATATTTAAGTATACGAAACAATTGTTTTAAATTGATTCATCATCAAAATGGCGGAGCTGGGGCAGAGTGTTACAGCAAGGTCGCCGCGGAAGTTACGAATCGGCGTGCAGTCCAGCTTCCCGTAGACTTCGATTTGCAAAAAAGTTCAAACATTTTTTCAGTTAGAATATAATTCCTATGTGACGGTAATTAAAATGGACAAAATGCAAATTAGAGAAAATGGCACGCATTGACCAAAAAAAATCAACATCTCACGTAACATTTCTGTAAAATGTGGATTAAAAAAGTAGTTTTTTTTTACAATTTTCCAATAATAATTTTCGTCAAGTAGAAGGTACCGAAATTATTAATATTTCTACCAAGTTTCAATTCAATCGGCTTAATAGTTTCTGAGTTATCCTGCACGCTAATTTCGATAATGCAGTTTTGAGAAAGACGCGTTTGAAGTTCACGCCCGCTCCGAATTCGAACGGCGAGGCACGGCGTTGACGGGCTGTAACGTTTGAAGTTTTTTTAATTTCGCTTCGAAACTTTGGGATAATATTCTACATATGTAGTTCTATCGTTTAAAGAAAAAAAAAAGAAATCCATTTTTTGATCGTTGTAAATGTATAATGTATAATGATAAACTATCCAAGAATATATTTACAAAGTTACAGAGGCCAATTGTAAATATTTTCGAAGATACAAGGCCATAAGCAGAGAAGCGATAGATATTTCCTCCAATTTAAAACTTTGAAGCGCGTTTTCTCCAGTTTCCATTTTCACGATTTTTCCAAATTGGCGCGCGTGATAGGAAAAGAACTAAACGACCCATTGAATCAAACCAAAGTTTTTTTTCTTCAGTATGAAAATCTCTTCTGAATGAATTTAAAAAGTCGTTGAAAAAGTCTTTCTAAATAATTTTAATAGCACGTTTAAGTGTTTTTTTTTAACATATTTTTTTCAAACCGGAGAAAAGTCATAATTTCACGAGTATTCCAGCTTTTTCTTAAGGGGTAAGGCCACTGCAGACATTCAAAAAGTCGATTTTTTTTTCTTGAAAAATGCCTCAATATCTTAAAAATGACATACTCAAAGGATTAAGGTGGGAAAAAATTCTAAATACTTCCATTTTGAATTTTGCCGCAGCACCTCTCAGGCCGATGCAATCCGTACCGAAAACTTTAAACTTTTAGTTTTTCTCTTTTAAAGTTTAAAACTTTTTCTCGAAACTACATTTTTCAAGTCGGCCGGACTCATAACTCGACCAAATCTTGACCGATTGACTTGAAATTTTAACTGTATATTCACAATTACACTCTGCATAGAAGTACGCAGGATTTTCCCGATATATTACATAGTTTTTTTTATAAACAATTTTTGGACGATGTTTTTTGAGAATTTTGAACTTTTATTTTAAAAACGCGCTGTTTTTTGCAAAAATCGATATATCAAACAAAATCCTACGTACTTTTGTAGCTATTCACATGTATAATCGAACAGAAAAATTGATTCACTGTAAATTAAAAATTGCAGGTGCCGTTGCTCCGGCCGCGCGCCGATGAAAAAAGACTTGGTTGAAGAAAGGCTATGCAGCCGCCATTTTGTTTTATATTACTTTGAAAAAAAATAATTTATACAGTTTGATTGGTTTGAGGTATGAGAAGGAAGAGGATAGGGGAAAGTAGAATGTAAGTTAGATTTAAGCAAATAGTGTAAAAGGGGAACCACATGTAGGGGGGGGGGACTCACAGTGTAAACGCCCATGAGGGTATACCATGGAATAAACTACTACTACTACTACTAGTTTATACAGTTTACGATATGTACAATGAAGGTCCTTTTTCAGAATTGTGATTTATTGCATTGTTCCGCTAAAGAAAATTCCCAAAATACACTTATTTTTCCCCCGCTACAGTGGCCTCACCCCTCAATTCACCCAGAAGAAAATTATATGACAATTGAAAATTTTATTGGTTTTTACGTTTCAGTCAAGAATTTCGAGCTGCATCTTTCCCGCCGATTGGGGACTGCAGTGGCAAGACGCACATGGAATAGGCTGATAAATCTGCAGTTCATTATTGTTTCATGTTGAAACATTTTTTTTATACATTTCATATATAAATAAAAAGATATCTCAATGTTTACTGGGCTCATTTGTTCTGTTCTCTTCTAAAAAAATCCCGAAAAAACGCTTTTTTGACCTTCCAATTCAGACTCCGGCCTTAGAAGGTTTTTTTTAATGCGACCAACCTTTCCAAAATCTCCTTTGATATTCCATTTCTGTACAAAAATTTAACGAAATATCGCAAAGATTGCAAAACTTACGAGCCAAAACAATATATCGCAAAATTCGAAGTTGTTTACCCGATTTTTACAACAAAATGCATTAAATTCCCCGATACTCTTTCGCGAACAATAAATTATTTCCAAATGTCATTCCCCAACGGTTCGGAACGTTCCAACCACATTTCCGCAATAAAAAGGCCACGGTAATCGCGAAGGTTCGATTTGCAAGACGTAAATCAGCCGATGGAAAACAATGATCGACGCCCTCCTGCAATCCAGTCGAGTTGGCGTTTATTTAGCAACATTCAGCAATCGTGAGCAAAGGAACGAGGGCTACGCGCTATGGCGAAATCTCATTGAGCTTCGCTTTCGTTTTGCTCGAGTGGAAAGAAAAAAAGACGTGGAAAAAAAGAAGAAGAAGAAGAAGAAGAAGAAGAAAGAAATGAACTGAGACTTTCGCAATAGTAATTTTCACAACAATGCATCCGGACTAACCGGCTGTTGAACTCGGGCGGAGGTGCTTTCAACGTGCACGGCTATTTGTTCGCTCGCTTGGGGGCGAGGCTTGACCCATTGAAAGTGAGCTGCGTAAGCCATCAGTCCCAAATGCTCCACGTTTTGATCCGCCATGTCCTTCGCTTTCAGTATCGGCTCGACCCCCAATTTCTTGGCTCCGTCGATACCTTGATAAAAAAAAAGTATTTATTTAAAATCGAAATATCAAATATCCGAGGTCAAAAAATGTTCGAAAATTTCATCATAATTTTTTCACGACGTTCGAATAATAAATATGACGTGAAAAATGTTCCGATAAATGTTTACTAAAAATTCTAAAAAATATTTACTAAAAGTAAACATTTGATACAATTATAATTTTTTTTAATAATTTAGAATTTTTTTATTTTAATAAGAATTTAGAATTTAGAATTTTTATTTTTTTAAAGAATTTAGATTTTCAAATTTTTTAAAGAGAGAGAGAAACATACACTGTCTCTGTATGTATGTCTGTCTCATTGACAGAAAAAATCGGCTAAAAAATCCGTGTTCCACTTGTAGTAGTTTTAAAGAGGGAGATATCTTTAGGCGACGAAAAAATTTGCTTTTATAGCGAATTTTATAGATTTTTTTTTAAAGCAAAGATTTCCTCACCATTTTTTTTATTAATCTTTAAAAATGACTGACGTATGGCACGGTCTTCTAAACTGCATTTTCCAAACTGCGACGTTTAGCTAAATACTAATCGACCGATCCCGATAAAATTCGGTATGAATCTTTCTAACCTTACCGTCTAACACATGACCCTAAATGTTTTTGAAAAATTAAATATAAAAGTATGCTTTTTATTGCAAAATGTAGCCATTTTTTTCGGAAAATTCAATGTTGTTTCAATGCGTACCATTTCGTCGATTTTCAACATTTTTCAATTTTTTTGTTCATATTCTGCGTATGAGTGTTGATGAAAGAAAAATCGTTGGTTTTTTTCAGATTACGGGATAACACCACTTTGGGATTTTGGGAAAATCGTTTTTTTTTTCGCTTGTAAACTACTTTGGGGTCATAAAAACAATATGCAATTGGTCCTGTAGCGAATTTTTTTTTCTTCAAATCACCCTTTTTGGGGTCTGTCACCGCCATTTTCTATGAAAATTATGATAATTTTTTTTTACTTTAATGGGTTAAATAAACCCTCTCAAAAAGACTCCTATTCCTTTTTTCATAGTCCCAAAATAAATTGTCAAAGTTAGACCTTATTTTCTGCTGCTCCACTGGTGTTATTCCTTAATAAAAAAGAAGGGTAATTCTTTAGATAAGTGACTTTTCCAAAAAATTAGCCTAAAAGATTTTTTTGCTATTTTCTCATTTATTAATAAATAAGAAAATAACCCAAAAAAATATTTTAGGCTCATTTTTCGAAAGCCACTTATTTAAAGAATTACCAAAAAAAAGTATAAGATAATAAGCCAAAAGTATTAATAAAACATACCCTAAGTCTCAAAAATAATAAAGAAATCATTCCCTTAAAAAAATTATTAAAATCCGCAATTTTTTACTCGCCCAAAGGACCCCACCTCCCTTAAAAGCTGCAAAAAACCTTTTTCAATTATTGCATTTTCCATTGCAGATGAAACATACCCATTTGCAAATTATTTTCCCAGGACGATGATTTCGTGTCGAGTTTGTCGTAAGTAGGCACCGGTCCGCCGAGATTTCTGACGATACTGCAAAGTGCCCTGCCATCGTTCCAATCGGTCTTTAGGAAAAACAAAACGAAATTAACGAGCGGTCAAGTGCGTGTGGAATAACAAATGAGTGTTCCGTAGCTTGTTACGTGTGCAAATAAATGTGACATTAAATTGAAACTTAATTTTATTAAATTAAATTAAATTGAATGGAAATTAAATGTTATTAAATTAAATAAAATTAATTGAAAATAAAATTTTATTAAATTATATAAAATTAAATAGAAATTAAATTTTATTAAATTAAATGTGACATTAAATTGAAATCTAAAATTTCCAAAATTTTGCTTCTCAATCTGTTGCTCATGAAACAATATTCTTTCATGATTATTAGCTTTTTTATGTATCTAGTCGATTCTTGCATTCATTATTCGTTGTTTTATTTAATGGATTTTAAAACAGGAAATAAAAAAATGTAATCATAATTTAATTAATTAAAGTTGAACATAATTTTTCTCAAATAAATTTCAAATATCAATATATCTACAAAGACTGCTGATTAGAAATATTTGACATGTAATATTTTTCGAACAATGTCAAACACACGACACGCAGAATCTTGTGTAATAATTATTTTTCTCAGTTTCTTCCCCAAATAAATTGTTTTGCAGTAACAGCGACAGTATTGGTTGAATGTATTGACAAAATTATGTTTTTATGAATTCTTTCGGACTTTTTAACCAAAGGACTACAAAAATGGAGGGGGGGGAGCTAAGCTACAAAAGGCAAAACCTTGCAAAGCAATTTTTCGAAATGGAAGAATTGCCCAAAAATGTATACGCTAAAAGGAAAAGAAAAAAAAACATTCTCGAGCGAGGCAATTATGGAATAATACGAGAAAATCATCTCACCGTAAAGTTTCGTACGGGTGCGTGTGATAATTGCGAATTGACCCATCTCAGCGTGGCGTGAAAACCAGGCGAGCCTTCCTTCATGAAATACGAGAGATAAGTCATCCCCGAAAGTTCATCGAGATAGGGCGATGCGAGATATTCGGGCTCGAGTACGACCGGAATGTCGAATTCTCGTTTCGATATTTCCATCGCTTTTCGACAATTGTAGACGCTGATGGACATCCAGCCAAAACAAAACATTGCATCGTTGCATTATTCGATTTTTCTTTTTCGTTCTTTCCGTGAAGTTTTTAGAGCGCGAACGGAAAAAAAATCGGTTGCACTACCGCGCGCCTGACAAACAAGCCGGATACAATTACGC